>JAQHUG010000211.1:1353901-1372409 GCA_028555095.1 Dicrostonyx torquatus
CCATCCCCACTACACACATCAGCACGCCATCCCCACT
This sequence comes from Dicrostonyx torquatus, assembly GCA_028555095.1. Lineage (NCBI taxonomy): Eukaryota > Metazoa > Chordata > Mammalia > Rodentia > Cricetidae > Dicrostonyx > Dicrostonyx torquatus. The sequence continues at coordinate 1,353,939 of JAQHUG010000211.1, forward strand.
ACACACATCAGCACACCATCCCCACTACACACATCAGCACGCCATCCCCACTACACACATCAACACGCCATCCCTACTACATACATCAGCACACCATCCCCACATGACACATCAGCACGCCATCCCCACTACATACATCAGCATGCCATCCCCACTACACACATCACCACGCCATCCCCACTACACACATCAGCACGACATCCCCATGCCACACATCAACACGCCATCCCCACGCCACACATCAGCACGCCATCCCCACTCCTACCATACTTGCTCAATCTATCTTCTCCTTTAAGTCTTGAGGTCTTGATAAAATGTCAGCCACCCATCTCACTCTCCTGGCGCTGTAGGGAAGTACCCAAGAAAGCCAACATAAAAGAGGTCCCAGTTTCACAAATTTCTGCCCATAGTTCTTTGGCGGTGTGTAGTACGACAGTGTTGCTTGCTTGCTTTGGGAAACAAACATGGAGAGGAAGAGACCCATATTCCCAAGGACAGCCCACCAATCACCCAATTTCCACTTGCCTGGCCCCTCTCTGAAGGTGTCTAGAGGCTGGTCTCCAAGTTTGCAATACAGGGACTTTGGGGGGACATTTTCAAACCTCAAGCTCCTACCTCAAAACAACAGACTTGGGTTCAAACCCCAGGGATACTTCCTGGAATTTTACTCACTGAAACAAGGCTGAGACCAAGACTGAGCCCATCAAGAGGTGGAGCCAGGAAAGGACTGGCCAGTTATCCTGCTTCCCACACCAGGTCTCCTGGTGTCTGATTCTTTTTTCTTCTCTTCTCTTAGACATTTAATATATTCTCGTTTCTTTCATGTTAGACAGAGTTGGTTTCCACTGTATCAATGCACACAAATGTACAATGTTAGCTCTCCCAGAAGGAAGGTGTTTCCTAGGATATTAAAGTTTCGATGTGTGTGTGTGTGTATGTGTGTGTGCACGCGCGTGTGTGTAGGTATACTATATAAAACAATGTATGTATTGTTTTAAGCATTACACATGAATGCTGGTATTACATAAGACTTTGGACCCAGGAATGAATAGCAGTTTCTCCCTTGTATAAACCAAATAATGTCATGACAACAGAATTCTTGTCAAGGAACAAGAGTCCTCTGATATTGCTTCTGTGATGATGATCTCATGTCTCATTGAAATTAAGCAAGTCAGAGGGAATGCAAGCACCCCAGAAGGGATGAGCATTGCCGGTAGGAAGTGTGTATTCCAGGAGAGCTGTCTAAGCAGTGCTGTTATTGGCACAGTAGACCCCTCTCGTTAAAACTCTCTTTTGGGGGGAAAGGGAGCATAATTTGCTAATTGCAAGGTGCAAATCATTAAACAGTGGAACGGGTTTTCTGTTTTCATTTTTGATCACCCACCCTTTCCTCCAGGCTCCTCTAGTTTATCAATCCAGAATACTTATGGCAAGAAATTCAGCATGTAGTAAGAGCTTGCACACTGCACCAAGTATGCTCCCCGCACTCCTGGGGTTCTTTCTGGGAAACGGGCAGCTTACATATTCCCCACAGTTGAAAGCAGAGGCTGAATGGAATTCAAACCCTGGAACCCCAACCACACTCTGGTGACACTGGAACCTCAACCACACTCTGGTGACACTGGAACCCCAACCACACTCTGGTGGCATTGGAACCCCAACCACACTCTGGTGGCATTGGAACCTCAACCACACTCTGGTGACACTGGAACCTCAACCACACTCTGGTGACACTGGAACCTCAACCACACTCTGGTGACACTGGAACCTCAACCACACTCTGGTGGCATGGATTGTTTGCTTTGTGCCAGAAACTGCACTAGACGTTTCAGATAATTCCATCATCTGAAGTGTGTTCCTTTAGCCCTGGGTTACAGAAGAGGAAGATGAGCCCTACAGAGGTTAAATAACTCTTAGGGATCCCAGTGTGTCTGCAATTCAGTTTTAATGCTTATAGTGCCTACTCTAAGGAAGGCTAGCCACACTCACCCTCTCTACTCCCTTAATCCATTTTAAAGTCATCTGGAGATGTTTAAACACTCCAGCTTCTGCTGCCCACTTGTTCCTGGGTCCTAATATCTTCCTTGGGGTAGCGGGTGAAAGGGATAGAGCAGACGCCATGTTGATTGCTTTTGTCCTCATCGCCTTAACTGGCTACATGCACTGTCAGGTTCCACCTCACCCCAACACTAAGTTGGCTAAAAATTAAATGAATTGATGCAGAATCCACCCACCAGTTAGGAAAAGACATGGCAACAGTAGAGTATATATGCACCTTTCTTTCTTATGTGCAGGAGAATTAAACATTGTTTCCGAATATTATAAGGACCACTGACTTCCAACCTTGTATAGTTTGTCCTTTTGACCATTGTGGCTTTGGTCAATAAACCAGTCCCCTGAAGCTCCTGTTTAGTTATCTATTTCTCCCCCTTACTTCCTCTAAGTCCTGCTACTTTTTAATTAGTCCTTTAAGGATTTCTTATAAGTTTTATTCATATTTATCCCCTAATGATCTACCTGCTTCTGTAAACAATCAACTTTGTATCTTTTTCATCCATGAAGTCCTATTTGTGCTGTTCATATAATCCTGGACATGTGGCCTCCACTGAAGAGTGGGTGACACCGGGGTAAACACTCTTAAAGAAAACTCTCAGTCTCCTAGGAGCTACCAGCTGCCAAAAGACCTGCTACGGGTAGGGCTCTAGGCCTCCCTGACTTCCCACACTGGGATCTGGTCTGCCCTGAACTTGCATAGAGGTCATACACGCTGTCACAGTCTCTGAGAGTTCACACGTACAGCTGCTCTGTTCTTTCCAAAAGACACTGTTTTCCTGAAGTCATTCACTGCTTCTGGCCCTGTCTTTCTGCCCCCTCTTCCAGTAGGATCTCTGAATCCTGGGAGGATGTAGATGTTCCACGTAGGGCTGATCATTCTCCAATCTCTTATTTGCTGGCCAGTTGTGGGTCCCTATATATTTGTATGTTAATCCATACAAATAGAAGCTTTTCTAACAAGGGTTGAGAAATGCATTAATCTATGGATATAATGACACCATTAGGACTTCGTTTAATGCTATCTTCATTTAACAAAATAATTCTCATGGGTTCTCCCCTTGGATCTATGACCTATCTAGACACAAGTTATTGGCCTAAGGTGTGATAGTGATGGGCTTCATCTCGTGGAGTGAAAAGTAAATCCAATCAGAAAGTGATTGGTTACTCTCATGATGCTGGTGCCACCAACACACCAAGGAACATGTCTCAATAGGAAAGCCGCTGTTGGAACTCAAAGCATCCACCGGCTAGGTACCATTGGTAACTACTTCTCTTCTCCAGTAGCATGCACAGCACTTCCAGCCCTATGAAAGCTATCTAGCAAGGATGAAGCTGCAAGGTCACTGTCAGCTTGATATCTATGTGTTCTGTGACTCAAGCACGTGGTGTCTGCAGCAATAGCTTTATTGTCAACCCTGGAGGCAATATCCTGGAACCTTTAGGTGTTTATGGAACTACACTGTTCAAAATCTCCAAAAGAAGCAACCCATTCCAGGCAGTGGGATTTTTATTTGTTAGCCTGTGGTGTCAAGTAGGGGCATTGCCATCCCATGATAGAGTAATTCTATTTAAACTCTTGTTATATATGTGTATGTATTTATCTTAGGAAGTGCCTACAGCGGTAGGTAGATTTCCATGTCTTTCCAAAAGATCTTCAGTGTTATCTATCTCTCCCTATGTTCCTTCCATACAACGTCCTCCTGTGTCCTACCCCAATTTTTATTTATTCAGCTTGCTTTTGAATTTTTTCAGTGAACACATAACTTTATATATGTGTGAAATACAATATGATATTTCTAGTCTTTTGCACATTGCATAAAGTTCAGGTCAGAGGAATCCCCATATCCATTACCCTAAACATTTTCTCATTTCTAGCTCTTTAGAAATACACAGTGCATGCTGTTAGCTATAGTCACCTTCTGTATATAGGATTCCGAGCTTCCTCTTCCTGTCTAACTGTAACGTTGAGCCTACTGCACCTCTTCCTATCCCTCACTCTCTTTCCTTCTCTCACTGCCTCTGGGAAACATGAATCTACTCTGAACTTCTATGAAGTCAATTAGATTTTAGAGTTCACATATGGGTGAAAGAACATGAAATTTGTCTGTGCCTAGATTGAATTATATAATGTCCTTCACACTTACCCATGCCGTCTCAGATGACAGGATTCCATCTTTTAATGGTTGGCTAGTATTCCTCTCTCTCTTTCTCTCTCTTTCTGCTGTGCTGTGCGTGCGTGTGTTCATTTTCTTTAACCATTCACCCATCGATTATCATTTAGATGCAGTGTCTAAAATTAGACCATTGGTTCCCAAGTCCTTTTCCCTTCCACTGGATACTTGACAATGTCTAGAGACATTTTAGGTTGCCATAACTGTGTTGTAGATGCTGCTAACACCTGCAACACAGGAGCCATGGATGTCATCAATCATACAGCCCACAACACAGGACACAGTTTCCACAGCTCTGACCCAAACTGTCAATAGTCCCCAAATTACAAAAGCCTGAGTTTGATCAATCATGTGTGGCTATTGCAGTTAGCTTTTCTTTGGGCCTTGTTTAATCTTCTGTAAAGTGGTAACCAATAGTAAGCCAGGTAGAAAGAGTTTATGGAGGCTAAGACACAAAATGTTCCTACATAAAGGAAAACAGCCAGCATTCACTGAGCGGGCCATTTGGCACAGCATCCACAAAGTTCTCCAGCCTAAGGTCTTCAGATCAGAAGGATCTGATCTCCTTGTGGGGCTCCCAGATTTAGTGGACATCCTCCTCAGCCTGGAGCATCTCCTTCTCTTCGTAGTTCTTGAAGGCAGTAGGACAGCAGAACAACTTGGATTACAAAAACCTCCCCTTGACCTCACTGAAAACAAGCTCAGAATTTCTTTGTTTCAGGGTTCAGAGGGCCAGGCAGGTTTCTCTTGCTGTGCAAGTGCTGCTGCTGCTGCTGGTGCTGCTGGTGCTGCTGCTGCTGGTGCTGCTGGTGCTGATGCTGATGGTGCTGCTGTTGTTGCTGCTGCTGCTGGTGCTGCTGGTGCTGCTGCTGCTGGTGCTGCTGGTGCTGATGCTGATGGTGCTGCTGTTGTTGTTGCTGCTGCTGCTGTTGTTGCTGCTGCTGTTGCTGCTGGTGCTGCTGGACATACTGACACCCAGTTCTTGGGATACAGCAAATAATGGAAACTTGACAAGCATGCCACACCTTCCATGGCTGACTTCATGGGATACAGCAAATAATGGAAACTTGAGAAACATGCCATACCTTTCATGGCTGACTTCATGATGCCATCGAAGCAGGTGATTAGAAACTTCCATAGCCTTGCTCAGTTTCCTCAGTAGTTCTGTCTCCCACATGCAGGTCAGGGAGGTGAGCTGCATGCCCACTGGCTTTGCTGACCTCACCCCCAGCCTTGACATTGTTCCAGGGTGTATTGGCAGAAGGGCCAGCACAAGGTCTTAAACAGACATGTGTGCCTTCACCACATGACAGGTTCACTTCTCCCCCTGCCAAGTGCACAAATGCAGAGAGAACTCACAATGAGAATAGCATTCTTGTGAGAGTGGGAAGCTGGTTAAAGAATGCCTCATTTGGCTTGGCATGGCCAGACTGGGATACAAGACAAAAGATATATAGATATAGATATATACACAAAATATAACACCCTTGAGGCTAAATGCTCTCAACTCTTCAGGGAGGCATGCATGCAAATCACATCGGAGCCTTTAAAAAATGTACATCCTCGGGCTGATCCTGACTGGGCAGGAAGGGATGGGTCTGAACTGTCTGCCTGCTTGTAATATCCTGCTATGAGCCACTGATTCTCAAACTTTGTCATGTGGTGCAATCACCTGTGGGGCTCTGGTTGCCTTCCCTGTGGTGACCATAACGAATGACCTCAAGCTGGGAGGTGCAAACAGCAGATGTGTGTTCGCACACAGTTCTGGAGGTCGGGAAGCTGGAGTCAAGGCACCACAGGCTTTTGCTCATTCTGCCGTCTTTCCTCTCCTGCTTGGATTTTCCCGGCTTGTGGGTACACCATTCCAACCATGCCTTCCTCCCCAGTGTATCTTTCACTCTGTTCCTTCTTTCAGAAGGTTACTTATCATCGATTGATTTAGGATCCATCCTAATCCATAATCGCCTTATGACCCTTGTCATAGAAGCAGCATTAAAAGGGCTGGGAGAATGCTTGTGTTGGAAAGTGTTTGCTGACAAATATGCGACCCTGAGTTCATTGCTCAAACCCCAAGTTAAAAAACCAGAATACAAAATCTGGTGCAGTGGTCTGTGCTAGGAATCCTGAGGCAGGCAGATTCCTGGGGCTTCCCGGAGACCCAGCCTAACCCAATGGGTGGGTTCTGGGTCCCAGTAAGCGAGCAAGAGGCAGAGCCCTGAAGGAATGGCAGCTAAGGTTGTCTTCTAGTTCCCCATGTGCAAGAAGCACAACACACACACACACACACACACACACACACACACACACACACACACGACAGACATTACCAAAGGCCCTCTTTTCCAATAAGGTCACATTCATTCACAGGTGTAGCTGGGCGCTCACTGTTCATCATCAGAATCAGGTTCACAGCTGGGGATTCTGACTCTGGAGGTCTAGAGACCCGAGAATCTGTATTTCTGACACATCCCCACGTGATGCTGATGCTATAGGCCTGGATCTCTACCTGGAGGACCACAGCAAAAATTCCTCAGACAAGTGATTTCATAGCACAGTATCAAGCAACTGTCAGACATCTAGTTGAAGAGAGCTATGAAGGATGACAAGGACCCTTTACCCCATCTTTCAACTTTGGCCACATAATAAATTCCTGTTCTTGCCCACAGTGACCCCAATTAATCCTTAGGAGGCAGTAATCCCTGCTGTTGAAAGAAGAAAATTAAAAGATAAAGAGAGAGGTGGAGCTTAGTAAGACTGACTCCGGATTCTGCTACCAGGGTACCCTTGGCTGAATCATTCTGTCTCTCTGAGCCTCAGGTTCCTCCTCTGTGAAGTAGGTGTAAGAATCCTACCGGTGCTTAAGAGATAGCTCTGTCAGCCAACTGCAAGCACCAGACCTGAGCTAAACTCGCATCAAAAGCCGGGATGGTGACGCCTGCCGATGACCCCAGCACCAGCTCCCAGGAGGATCCCTGGGGTCTGCCAGCCAACCAGCCAAATCTACTTGGCCAGCTCCAAGCCAGTGAAATATCTTGTCATTTACCAAATAAAAAGAGTTACCTGTGCCAGAGGAACACCCAAGGTTGACCTCCACCCTCCACATGGATGCAGGGCAAGGGAGAGGCTTGGTGGTTAAAACACTTGCTGTATGATCAAGCCCGGGGAATGTTCCAAGACATCAGCAAAAGATACGCTGCCCAACACGAGAGATGCCAGGAAATAGCCCGGGTCTCTTTGTTGCGGGAGGCCTGTCGGTTTCCAGAAAGGGACCCCAAATTGTTGGTTCTTATCTTTTACATTGGAAAAGCAAGGAACCAGATCACATTTGCACACGCCTAAGATGGCCGCACATCTGACCCTAAGTTGTCCTTTAAACCTTGTGAAATAAACGGAGCACAGAACGGAGGAGATGGCTTTGTGGGCGATGCACTTCCTACGCAGTCCTGAGTTCAGACCCCAAGAACCTGGGTAAAAAGCTTGGTGTTGTCATGCTCGGAGACAGCGGTGGGTTAAAGGTGGAGGAGACACGCAGATCCAGGGGCTTGCTGGCCTGCCAGTTGAGCAGAAACCTAAACAGTGAGCTCCTGGTTCAGCGAGGGAGAGAGAGACTCTGCATGAAAAGTAAGGTAGAAATGTACAGAAAAGCAGCCAGCTTGTAGCTCTGGCCAGCTGCCCTCATACACACACACACACACACACACACACACACACACACACACACATGATGATGATAAAAAAAATTAGCCACCTTGAAAAGACCTAAGTATTTTATGGTGGCATGAAGTATATTCAAGTTTCTGTGTAGCTACCGTCTCCCCACCTCCAGAAACACCCGTCCTCACTGTGTAGCTACCGTCTCCCCACCTCCAGAAACACCCGTCCTCACTGTGTAGCTACCGTCTCCCCACCTCCAGAAACACCCGTCCTCGCTGTGCCGTCTGTCTTTCACTCTGTCATTTGTCTCTCTTTCATCCTCTGTCTTTCCCTCCCTCTCTCCTCCTGTGGTACTTGGGATGGAATCCAGGACGTTGTACATGCTGGGCAAGAGCTCTTCCACTGAGCCACATCCCCTCCCCTCCCTTGTTGCTTGTGGACAAAGAAATTCAGGGGTCACACATCCATTCCCAGGAACTTGAGAGCTCCCTGAACCGGATGATGGTCACTCCAGAGAAAGAACGAGGTCAAGGTTAAGGGTGGGTTGTGCAGGAGGGACACCGGGCACTATCTGGCCCACCCTCTCCAGCACACGAATCAGTGAAGCCTGGGGACAGTAGCCGGCGTCTGCAACCCCAGCGCTGAGAAGGCTGAGGCAGAGAGATTCCCACTTCAAGGTCAGTCTGGGAAAACAAGTCTTTTTAAACAAATTTAAGTCCTCACAAGACACACCCTCTGTTTGCCAGGTGCTATTCTCCCTCAGCCTCCCTCTCCTAACCTGTAAAACAGGGAGCAAAACAACACCTATGCCCAAGCTTGCTAAAGCAGATACACAAAAGTGGCTGTTCTCTAGGTGTTAGCCTTGAGGATCATAGCACCCCACCCCCATCCCAGCCTTCTGCTGCCTTTGAAATCTATGCTCCCGGCCTCCTTATGTAACTCCAAATCCCCAGGAAAGTCTTGCCTGGCAGAGAAGCCCAGCCCACCAAGGCACACTCATGTCTCTGACATATTCCTGAGATTATCCCTCCCCCAAAAGAGACTACAGACAAGAGAGAATCACCCCGAAAATCTGCCCACCAACCCAGAGTCAGCTCCCAGCCTGACCAATCACACGTGTTCACCCTGTGCTGGTTGCCTAGGTAACCAGCACTCCTGTGCCAACTCAGAGAGACTGGGTGCTGGGAGAGGGGAGGCTGAGGAAAGCGAGAAGGATGTGCCCAGAGACCTTCAGAGAGGGGGACAAAGCAAGGGGGACAGTCATGGAGACAAGCAGAAACAGGTAGGTGCATCACACAAGGAAAGAGGGGGTGACCTCTGGCTGTGTATCATGCACATGCATGCACGTGTACGCGCACACAGGTTGATATCTTTTTAAGAAAAATGGCTAAAGCCATACTATAAAAAGGAAGGCCCCAGATGGCAGGGTTTCTCATTGACACCCTCTCTCTTAGTTCATTCAAGCTTCTGTGCCCAATGCCACGTGCCAGAGCCTCGTCAGTCTCAGACACTTCCACCCCACTGCTCTGGATGCCGGAGCGCCTGCGGGGTCTGTCCCTCGGGCCCATTCTCTACAGACGGCATCTTCTCACAGAACAGCTTTTAAAAGGGAACGCGTACTCTCTTAACACGGAGTCCTTGGAACTTAGTCATCACCTGCTGGCCCCACCTTCTGATGCCTTCATTTATGGAGGAGGCTCTAAGACATGAGTGGGGGGACCAGTTCTTAAAACCATTGCACTGTGCCTTGTAAGAGCAAACCTAGTGAATATTTATTTACACACACTAAAACCTTCTTTGCCACTGTAAGTCACTTTGGAAGCCAGGTTTCTCAATGGCCCAGTCACAATATTTGTTAGAACTGAGCTATCTGCCAAATTGACTTGTCTAGCTTCTAGTGGGGGCACACGGAGAATGTGGAAGGCACCCTGCCCCATCCGTTCCCCCAGCTGACAGTCACACTATTGGGGGCACACGGAGAATGTGGAAGGCACCTGCCCCATCCATTCCCCAGCTGACAGTCGCCCTATTGGAGGCACACAGAGAATGTGGAAGGCACCTGCCACATCCATTCCCCAGCTGACAGTCACACTATTGGAGGCACACAGAGAATGTGGAAGGCACCTGCCCCATCCATTCCCCAGCTGACAGTCGCCCTATTGGAGGCACACAGAGAATGTGGAAGGCACCCTGCCCCATCCGTTCCCCAGCTGACAGTCGCCCTATTGGGGGCACACCGAGAATGTGGAAGGCACCCTGCCCCATCCGTTCCCCAGATGACAGTCACCCTATTGGGGGCACACCGTGAATGTGGAAGGCACCTGCCCCATCCGTTCCCCAGCTGACAGTCACCCTATTGGGGGCACACCGAGAATGTGGAAGGCACCTGCCCGTTTCCCAGCTGACAACCATCCTGCCCTGACTGGCTCAAGCTTCACATGAGGCTTTATGATTAAAGAAGACTATCCCACAACCCCAGATCAGCAAGTGAGGACGAGGGTGTGTCTGTGTGTGAGCCCTTGCTTGGGGGAACGTCCTTAAAATTGAAGGTAATAGAAAAGAGGTGACACTCCCCTCAGCATTTGCTTGGCTTCTGGGGACCAAACTCCAATCTCTGGCCTTCTGCAGCAAGTGCTCCAAAGACAGAGCCTCTCCCTCCCTACAACCAGTGTTTTCAAAACATGTTCTAGATGTCACGAATCAGTCCAGTGTGATGTCTTGTTTTGCCTATCCAGAGAGTGCGACTGGCCCATTGTACAGATAGAGGAACTGAGGCCTGGGAGAGTGAGAACTACTTCTCAATGGCAGGTATCAGCTATGGGAACTGAGGCACGGGGAGGTAAACAGCATATCCCATGAGCCTGTATGTTTCCCATGAGCCTGTAGGAGGAAGGGCCGCTTTGTTCCTCCCAGTCACCCAGATCCATCCAAAATAACCACACAGAAACTATATTAATTAAAACACTGCTTGGCCCCTTAGCTCTAGCTTCTTATTGGCTAACTCTTACATATGAATTTAACCCATTTCTATTAATCTGTGTATTGCCATGAGGCTGTGGTTTACTGGCTAAAGTTCCCAGCTTCTGTCTCCAGCAGCTCCATGGCTTCTCACTGACACTGCCCTCTTTCTCCCAGCATTCAGTTCCATCTTCCCCACCTACCTAAGGTCCAAAACAGTTCTTTATTCATTAACCAATAAAAGCAACACATAGACAGAAGGACCTCCCACACCGTGAGCTCAGTCATAGAGCCAGGGTTCTAGCCCTCCGAGTCTGGTCTCAGAGCTTCAGTGTGGAATTCTGCAGCCATTAGAGCTTCCAGAATACTAGCCGGAGCACAGCTAGTCTGGAATTTGCAGTGTGTTGGAGAAGGCAGACAACTAGAAGGATGACATCAGTCTGCATGGGAAATGCCAGTGTCCGTGGGTTTGAGGAGGTGATGCCTAAGTGAGATGGAGGTTTGGGAAAATCGGTGGGAGGACAGCAGAGGGTGGAAGACAAGAACAGGGCTTGTGAGCCGGGGACACAGCAGAAAGGCCTGTACAAAACCCGGATGGAGGCAGGCTGTAGCAGCAGAGCAGGTGGAGTGAAGATGGAGTCCTAGCTGTGTGGCCAATGTCAGGCTCTGCCCTGAAGACAGTGCAAGTCACTCAGAGCATCTGCCTTAGGAGATCAACCGTGTGATCAGAGTCACCTCTCAGGACGAGCACATTGGCCTCATTCAAGGGAAGGCAAGTCCAAGTGGAGAGACACAGATCCACATATGTCCCTCCTAGAATGGTAGATGAGTATACCACGGCAGAGGAGAGGCCAACTGCCTGCATGGCTCAAGAGAGCCAAGGAGCCCTATTCAAACCTGAGCTTCATTCAGCAGCCCTTCAGGACATACCCAAGGCCCTGCTGATCGGGGCTTACTAAGATCTTAAGAGACTTCGCCGTGCCCAGAGCTTCCTCACGGGGACTAGATCCCATGCTGGCACTGAGAAAGCTTCCGTGCCACTAACTCCCAGGACTCCCTCCTGTTTAAACACCCACCCTAAGAGCCACAGAATTTACAGTTCCTATACCACAGCTAAAGACTCGGCTGCTTGTGGACATGTGGAAATGACTATCAACGTCTACCCTGGAGTGATGAGATGCATGACTAACCAATAAATAAGACAGAATTGAAAAATATCAACGCAACAAAGCTTCAAAGTCCTCTCCTGGGTAAGATGGAGGGAAAAGCTCTGAGGGGAATGGAAAGCCAGAGACAAAGGGCAATCCTGTGGCCAGAGGGGACAAAAGCTACTGGAGTAGCCAGCTACAGGAACATCTCTGCTCCCTCCCCAGGCAAGAACATTCCAGGCCATTCATGGTCTTGGTCTCCCAGGTGTGGCCTCCTCCTGACTCCCTTCATGCTATTGTGTCTCTGTCACAACCTCCATGGCGTGAACGCTCTTACTTAAATTCCATCGCCCCTCCCTGCTGGCAGCGGTGACATGCAAGTAAAACGTCACAAAAAGTAAAACCTGTCCTGTTTTCCCGGTGCACAGGACATGGAGGGCTCTGAGGATCCTCAACCACACTCACATCCTGCTCCCATGTCTCACCAATGTACCCCCAAAGAGTGACCAGGAAAGGTTTCTGTTCTACAGGTGAGAAACGAAGGTTCTAATACAGTGAGCCTTGGAGCTAACCCATCATCCACCCTTGGCTAACGCCAGGCATGAGGCTGAGCACTTGACTTGACTAAATGAGTCACCTATTCCTCAGGAAGGAAAATGGAGTCAGCTTGGAATCAATGATTCTGGAAGCACACCCAGGTGAGCATCTCTCCAGACACTGTCTCCCAGGAACCAGGACCAGGTCAAAGCCAGTGACTCCAAAGTACAAGAGGGCTCCCATGAGCTCAGTCATTAAGAAAAATAATATTCAGCCCAAAGGTAATTTCACCCCTTAAAAAAAGATCCTTGTTGGAAGAAGTGTCGGAATTCTAAATGCAAACAGAATCAGTCATGGTGCAAGGCCCGTCTAAACTAAAGCCTAGGGCAGAAGGACAAATCAGGAATACCCAACTCGCCTTGTTCCAGGAAATCTCTCTTGAGTATTCTGGTCTCAGGGGCCATGAGGGCTGCAATTGCTTATGCCCTCAAATAATAACACTCCCAGTATGCATTACAGCAAACATTCTGCAGCCAGGCCCTCGGTATAGAAGATCCAAGTTAGGACCTGCTTCTCAGGTGGGGCCACTGGAACACAGAAAGGTTAAGCAGCCGGTTCCAGATTATGCAATAGGGTCATACAGCTCTCCATAGGCCTACAGGGCTGAGAAAACATAAAGAAAAGTGTGGTCTACTTGTAAAATCTACCTGAGTGCCTCTGCTCCTTCCCAATGTGCGTGTAGTTAGTTAGGATTACCAGATTTAGTGAATAAAATTTAGGCCATCCAGTTAAGTGTGAATTTCATACAAACAAAGAGGGTTGTGTGTGTGTGTGTGTGTGTGTGTGCGTGTGTGTGTGCGTGCACTGTTTTTTGTTTTTTGTTTTTTGGGTTTTTTTTTAGTGTAAGTCCTATGCAATATTTGGGATAGACTTAGTTTAAGTTCTCACCCATTGTTTATCTGAAATTCAAATTTATCTGGGCATCCTGGGTTATATTTGGAAATTATAGCTATAACAGACTTGGGGAAAATAAAAATAACAGGAGTTAGCATTGCCTGGGCACATTCCTCTGTGGCTCTCCCCTCCCCTTTTCTCGTGAGCATCATCGGCTCTCTATAACCACTTGGCATGGGGACCCTGTCATTTAAGGTGCTTCTCCCCTACCCATTGATAGAACAAAGTTTTTAGCCTTGGACTCTTGACTTAAGTGCTACCTCCTCCGCAGCCACCCCAAACCTGTCACCTCATCTCCTGTTTAACTATTTTTCATGCTTTTACATACAATTGTATCCGTACACTCTGTTCAAACTCATGCTCCCAATGTTCGCTTTTGCCGCTCCCCTGCTGTTGAATGCTCCCCTCTTTCAATCAGGTGTCCCCTCCCTTCCATTTTCTCTGCGTGTCAGTGGCCCACTATATTTATCCAGGATTGGTTCATGAGTATGAGCAGTGGTTATTGAAGTTTGGTCAACTTAGGAGGTACTATATCATTATATCCCCCAGTCACCCAGCAACTGCTCTAGAAGGAGTGGGACCTCATAAGGCAGCTGCTGTCCTGTGTATCGGTTTTTGTTTTGTTTTGTTTCTTTGCAGAAGATATCACTCCTGGAAATGACTGCAGTCCGTGACTGGCTCCTTGTGTTGGGGCTTTGAATGGACCACAAGCTCAGAGAACAGGAGCCGTGCCTGGGTGTTTCAGTCTGATTTCCCAGTACCTAACACCTTGTTCGAAGCCTTCAGTCAATCTATTGAGACAAGTAACCAAGGGGTAGCCTCTTCTCCCACACAGTGTCATGTCACCTACCCCTAAAGTGTCCTCTGGTATGCCCTTATGCTCAAGTTCCTTTGAATACAGACAGTTCATGAACCGGCCCAGTTCAAAGGTTTTGATGGCATCCTATAATTTTAGGGTCTCAGCAAGCTTCAGATCACTTAACAACAACACAAACACACACACAATAGGGGAGAGAGAGAGAGAGAGAGAGAGAGAGAGAGAGAGAGAGAGAGAGAGATTATATAACTTCAGATGAGGAATAGTCATCAGAACTACCTCCTTGCCTATATTACCGCGTTATTATTTTGACATCTGTGTAGGCTGCAGAATGGTTCTTTGAACGCCGTGTGAGGCATATTTATATCCCTGACTGTAGCACAGAGCATATGCAGAGCCTTCAGAAGCCTGCTCTAGTAGGTCTGTCTCAGCCACAGCAAGCCCTGGGTGGAGAGCCTGGAGCATCACCGTCGTGTTTACTATGTCTTACGGAACACACTCCCAAGTGGCAGGATGACAGAGAGCCCTGCCTGTCCTATGTGCCAGTTCCTTGATCCTCATGGAGACAGAAGCACTGGGACCCTAAGTCATGCAACCGAGACTCAGAGAATATACAATAGCATCTGATGTCCGGTGACAACAGCTTGTGACTACCCGCTCTCCATCAGGGTGGCAATACACATATAACCCTTTAGAACCAAGGCCGGTATTCTACGTCTATCAGTTGGACCTTATATCCCCCAAA
The DNA here is from genome assembly GCA_028555095.1 of Dicrostonyx torquatus. Lineage (NCBI taxonomy): Eukaryota > Metazoa > Chordata > Mammalia > Rodentia > Cricetidae > Dicrostonyx > Dicrostonyx torquatus. Next base: position 1,368,978 of record JAQHUG010000211.1, read on the forward strand.
TCCCACAACTTCCCAAAACACCAGCAGCAGCTGAGGATCAGGTGTTCAGACACACAAGCCCGTGGGAGATGTTTCACATTCAAAAGGTAACTGTCGGCCTTGAGTGACAAGGTACATTCCACCCCTCCCCCTTTTCCCTCTCATGACACCACAAGTGTGCATCACTGTCCACGTCCTACAGAGCAGCAAAGTGAGGCCCACTGTAGAAAGAGCTTCCACTAAAGAAGTGACAATGCCTCTCAAAGCTTGAGAACCACCCCTTCCCTTGGTCACAAATTTAGTATCTCTAGGGCCAGGCCTCCAACTTGAGCATTGTAGGCCCAGGCAGTGACAAGATTGGATTGCCATGAATCTAGTCACTGGAGACACCTTTTGTTTACTTTTCGACTTAAAATTCATGGGCCTGCCCCATTCTTAGCCTTCCTGAGTCAGAGTCTCCTGGAGGCAAGATTGGCATGTTTATGGGTACAAACGGTGCTGCAGGTGCTTCTGAGGGCACCCTCCACTTAGAGTCACTGAGTTAGAGCTGCGGAGCCCAGGTGGGTGAGGCATCAGATGCCCTTGACTGTGTGTTTGAAATGGGAGGTCCCAGACTCTGAGTTCCCATAATCTGGTGATGCGGTTGCCACAAGGCCCAACAACCTGCACTTTCGGGAACTTCCCAGTAATTACAATACAGGAAATTAGGGACCCTGGAGACCGTGCCTCCTAAAGTTGCTATATCCTGTGAATATCTCTCTGCTGCCATTTTGAGAGTGATCTCAAGGTCACAAACTTGCCATTGGGCGGCTTCCCCAAACTAAAGGATTGGCCCTGTGAGCCCCAGCTGTGTGGAACCCACCCCTGCATGGGGTGGGACAACTGCTCAGCCCACTCTGCTGATAAAGTTTGGTTTCTGAATCAAGTCCTAGAGCTTGCTGCAGCAGGGTGGGGGAGGAAGCCCTGCACAACCACACTAGCCTTTCAGATGTCCAGCCTGTCCGCAGTCTGCTACTAAACGGTGCAACTCCCCTGCCTCACACTTCCTTCTGTCTCCCTTCCCACTTCTTCACACTAACATTGGATGTTAACCTGTCCAGCCGAAGAACACTGCTCTGTGATGCCAAGGGATTCTCCCATGAAGCCAATGCCCATGCAGTCCCACAGCTCTTGGTGTCATAAGCTCATGGGACATAATAACTCACTAGCCTCTTAGCCCCAAACTGAAAGGCCTTTTAAGTGGGGGAGTTCAGGCAGAAAGCGATGCAGTGATTAGCGAATATCCCAGACCTCTTAAAAAGCAGGCACTGGATTTGCACTCAGACCATCTGGTTCCAGGACTACTTATTATCTCTTCAACCTTGCTCTCCATCACCCGTGTTAATTGAATTTGGGATATGCACACCCTCCTGCACTCATGTTCGCCTTCACGTCTACACAGGATTCTAGCATTGCAGATGGGGACAGACATCACGTGATTGGGGGTTAGAGAGTGAGATTTTTATTTCTTAGCCCCTGGGGTTCATGCTCAGCTTCCTTTACGTCACCGTGATGAACATTCTGACAGGAAAGGGTTATTTGGCTCCACTTCCTGCATGCAGTCCATCGCTGCTTGCTGAATTACTGACAGGCTCTGGATCAGCTAGCTTTCCTCTGTGGGCCCAACCCACCAGTCCTAGGACTGGCGCTTCCCACGGCGGCGGCACAGTCCCTCCTGTACCAATTAACAATCAAGACAACCCCTGACAGATGTGCCCACAGGTAAGCCTGATCCAGAAACTCCCTTCTCAGGCAACACCAGGTTGTCTCAAGCTCAGTGAAAGATACCTAGAACCCCCTACCCAGACTTTCAAGATCAATGAAAGCTAATGGGGACACTCCCTAGGCCGTCTCTGAACAGACTGTATATTGTCTGCATGTAGGGCTTTTCTTGCCTACGACTGAAATCTGTTAGATTAAAGTGAATGGGCCAACGTGTTCTGTTGTGACACTTGCGTATTTGCTTTCCCTTGACATGATGAGGTCAGAGCCTGTGGTCTCCGCCTGTATCACTCATTCGCCCAGCACTATCCGGGCACCTCATCCCCTTGTAAATCACAGTCGTGCAAAAAGGGGGGCACACAGAGCAAAGCTGATCACTTCAGCGTGACCAAGAAGCAAAGAGAGAAGGAAGAGCTGAGGTCCCCAAAAGACCCTTCAAGGGCACAGTCCCAATGACCAGCTCATACCCAACAGGATCCCCTTATTGAAGGAGACAGGTGTGTTGCTGTGTCCCAAGAAGTGTGAGAACCACATGTTGTGGCATCATGAGAAAGCTGGAGGTCCCGGGGAGGGGGTACCCTCCCTCAGAGGGGGGGTACCCTCCCTCAAAGGCATTTTTATCAGCTGCCACGAAGAACAGACAGTTGCTTGTCCAGCCACTCTTACCTGAATATAAGAAATGATATTTCTTTAATTCCTTGGTTGAGAGATAGCAACAGAAAATTGATTTAGTAGGCTCCTCAGTAGTCTAGTGACTTCCCTGTGGCTCGATGTTATGATTTGATGTTTAAACATCCCCCACAGGCCCACACTTGTTTTGAATGTTGGATCTTCATCTTGGAATGATTTTGACATCTGTGGAGCCTTTAATAGGTGCAGTCTAGGGCTGGAGAGATGGCTCAGTGGTTAAGAGCACTGTCTTGCTCTTCCAAAGGTCCTGAGTTCAATTCCCAGCAACCACATGGTGGCTCACAACCATCTGTAATGAGATCTAGAGCCCTCCTCTGGCATGCGTGAACACATGGAGACAGAATGTTGTATACACAATAAATAAATCTTTAAAAAAAAATAGGTGCAGTCTAGCTGTGGAAGTAGGTCATTAGGGGCGGGACTCCTGACTGCTGTCATGTGACCAAGACATCATCTTGGGTTCCCACTGAAGCTATAGTGCCCTTCTTTGCCTTTCCCACCACAATGAACTAAGATCCCTTTGAAACTGTGAGCCTGCCACCATGAAACTCTCCTTCCCTGCTGTTTCAGTCAGGTATTTTGTGGTAGTAACATTCAATAAGTAATTATTTTTTCCATAGAAAAGGATGTTCAGTATGTCAGGGGACACAGAGTCCTGCTCAGCTTTTGTGCAGCAGAACGACTCATTCTACTGAGAAACTTTTCTGTAGGCATCACCAAGGTCTAAGGCCCTGAGATACAGAAGGACAGGAAGGGCATTCACACAGCCCAGGGTGGTTGGTGGGCATCTCGCTGAGAGACTCTGCTGAAGCATCAAGGGGCCACTGTTGCCACTGAGCGGGTGAGGGTATAATCATGACTCTAGAACAAGGGGCAGTGACCTCTCCCCCTCTTTCTGGACACACCCCCATCAGGAAGCTGAGATTCCCATAGCTGAAGGTATGCATCATTAGAGTACAGACAGCCTTTCTCTTCTGCTGGCAGCCCCCAAACAACAACACA
>JAQHUG010000211.1:1373444-1385613 GCA_028555095.1 Dicrostonyx torquatus
CTGTGGTTTACTGGCTAAAGTTCCCAGCTTCTGTCTCCAGCAGCTCCATGGCTTCTCACTGACACCGCCCTCTTTCTCCCAGCATTCAGTTCCATCTTCCCCACCTACCTAAGGTCCAAAACAGTTCTTTATTCATTAACCAATAAAAGCAACACATAGACAGAAGGACCTCCCACACCGTGAGCTCAGTCATAGAGCCAGGGTTCTAGCCCTCCGAGTCTGGTCTCAGAGCTTCAGTGTGGAATTCTGCAGCCATTAGAGCTTCCAGAATACTAGCCGGAGCACAGCTAGTCTGGAATTTGCAGTGTGTTGGAGAAGGCAGACAACTAGAAGGATGACATCAGTCTGCATGGGAAATGCCAGTGTCCGTGGGTTTGAGGAGGTGATGCCTAAGTGAGATGGAGGTTTGGGAAAATCGGTGGGAGGACAGCAGAGGGTGGAAGACAAGAACAGGGCTTGTGAGCCGGGGACACAGCAGAAAGGCCTGTACAAAACCCGGATGGAGGCAGGCTGTAGCAGCAGAGCAGGTGGAGTGAAGATGGAGTCCTAGCTGTGTGGCCAATGTCAGGCTCTGCCCTGAAGACAGTGCAAGTCACTCAGAGCATCTGCCTTAGGAGATCAACCGTGTGATCAGAGTCACCTCTCAGGACGAGCACATTGGCCTCATTCAAGGGAAGGCAAGTCCAAGTGGAGAGACACAGATCCACATATGTCCCTCCTAGAATGGTAGATGAGTATACCACGGCAGAGGAGAGGCCAACTGCCTGCATGGCTCAAGAGAGCCAAGGAGCCCTATTCAAACCTGAGCTTCATTCAGCAGCCCTTCAGGACATACCCAAGGCCCTGCTGATCGGGGCTTACTAAGATCTTAAGAGACTTCGCCGTGCCCAGAGCTTCCTCACGGGGACTAGATCCCATGCTGGCACTGAGAAAGCTTCCGTGCCACTAACTCCCAGGACTCCCTCCTGTTTAAACACCCACCCTAAGAGCCACAGAATTTACAGTTCCTATACCACAGCTAAAGACTCGGCTGCTTGTGGACATGTGGAAATGACTATCAACGTCTACCCTGGAGTGATGAGATGCATGACTAACCAATAAATAAGACAGAATTGAAAAATATCAACGCAACAAAGCTTCAAAGTCCTCTCCTGGGTAAGATGGAGGGAAAAGCTCTGAGGGGAATGGAAAGCCAGAGACAAAGGGCAATCCTGTGGCCAGAGGGGACAAAAGCTACTGGAGTAGCCAGCTACAGGAACATCTCTGCTCCCTCCCCAGGCAAGAACATTCCAGGCCATTCATGGTCTTGGTCTCCCAGGTGTGGCCTCCTCCTGACTCCCTTCATGCTATTGTGTCTCTGTCACAACCTCCATGGCGTGAACGCTCTTACTTAAATTCCATCGCCCCTCCCTGCTGGCAGCGGTGACATGCAAGTAAAACGTCACAAAAAGTAAAACCTGTCCTGTTTTCCCGGTGCACAGGACATGGAGGGCTCTGAGGATCCTCAACCACACTCACATCCTGCTCCCATGTCTCACCAATGTACCCCCAAAGAGTGACCAGGAAAGGTTTCTGTTCTACAGGTGAGAAACGAAGGTTCTAATACAGTGAGCCTTGGAGCTAACCCATCATCCACCCTTGGCTAACGCCAGGCATGAGGCTGAGCACTTGACTTGACTAAATGAGTCACCTATTCCTCAGGAAGGAAAATGGAGTCAGCTTGGAATCAATGATTCTGGAAGCACACCCAGGTGAGCATCTCTCCAGACACTGTCTCCCAGGAACCAGGACCAGGTCAAAGCCAGTGACTCCAAAGTACAAGAGGGCTCCCATGAGCTCAGTCATTAAGAAAAATAATATTCAGCCCAAAGGTAATTTCACCCCTTAAAAAAAGATCCTTGTTGGAAGAAGTGTCGGAATTCTAAATGCAAACAGAATCAGTCATGGTGCAAGGCCCGTCTAAACTAAAGCCTAGGGCAGAAGGACAAATCAGGAATACCCAACTCGCCTTGTTCCAGGAAATCTCTCTTGAGTATTCTGGTCTCAGGGGCCATGAGGGCTGCAATTGCTTATGCCCTCAAATAATAACACTCCCAGTATGCATTACAGCAAACATTCTGCAGCCAGGCCCTCGGTATAGAAGATCCAAGTTAGGACCTGCTTCTCAGGTGGGGCCACTGGAACACAGAAAGGTTAAGCAGCCGGTTCCAGATTATGCAATAGGGTCATACAGCTCTCCATAGGCCTACAGGGCTGAGAAAACATAAAGAAAAGTGTGGTCTACTTGTAAAATCTACCTGAGTGCCTCTGCTCCTTCCCAATGTGCGTGTAGTTAGTTAGGATTACCAGATTTAGTGAATAAAATTTAGGCCATCCAGTTAAGTGTGAATTTCATACAAACAAAGAGGGTTGTGTGTGTGTGTGTGTGTGTGTGTGCGTGTGTGTGTGCGTGCACTGTTTTTTGTTTTTTGTTTTTTGGGTTTTTTTTTAGTGTAAGTCCTATGCAATATTTGGGATAGACTTAGTTTAAGTTCTCACCCATTGTTTATCTGAAATTCAAATTTATCTGGGCATCCTGGGTTATATTTGGAAATTATAGCTATAACAGACTTGGGGAAAATAAAAATAACAGGAGTTAGCATTGCCTGGGCACATTCCTCTGTGGCTCTCCCCTCCCCTTTTCTCGTGAGCATCATCGGCTCTCTATAACCACTTGGCATGGGGACCCTGTCATTTAAGGTGCTTCTCCCCTACCCATTGATAGAACAAAGTTTTTAGCCTTGGACTCTTGACTTAAGTGCTACCTCCTCCGCAGCCACCCCAAACCTGTCACCTCATCTCCTGTTTAACTATTTTTCATGCTTTTACATACAATTGTATCCGTACACTCTGTTCAAACTCATGCTCCCAATGTTCGCTTTTGCCGCTCCCCTGCTGTTGAATGCTCCCCTCTTTCAATCAGGTGTCCCCTCCCTTCCATTTTCTCTGCGTGTCAGTGGCCCACTATATTTATCCAGGATTGGTTCATGAGTATGAGCAGTGGTTATTGAAGTTTGGTCAACTTAGGAGGTACTATATCATTATATCCCCCAGTCACCCAGCAACTGCTCTAGAAGGAGTGGGACCTCATAAGGCAGCTGCTGTCCTGTGTATCGGTTTTTGTTTTGTTTTGTTTCTTTGCAGAAGATATCACTCCTGGAAATGACTGCAGTCCGTGACTGGCTCCTTGTGTTGGGGCTTTGAATGGACCACAAGCTCAGAGAACAGGAGCCGTGCCTGGGTGTTTCAGTCTGATTTCCCAGTACCTAACACCTTGTTCGAAGCCTTCAGTCAATCTATTGAGACAAGTAACCAAGGGGTAGCCTCTTCTCCCACACAGTGTCATGTCACCTACCCCTAAAGTGTCCTCTGGTATGCCCTTATGCTCAAGTTCCTTTGAATACAGACAGTTCATGAACCGGCCCAGTTCAAAGGTTTTGATGGCATCCTATAATTTTAGGGTCTCAGCAAGCTTCAGATCACTTAACAACAACACAAACACACACACAATAGGGGAGAGAGAGAGAGAGAGAGAGAGAGAGAGAGAGAGAGAGAGAGAGAGATTATATAACTTCAGATGAGGAATAGTCATCAGAACTACCTCCTTGCCTATATTACCGCGTTATTATTTTGACATCTGTGTAGGCTGCAGAATGGTTCTTTGAACGCCGTGTGAGGCATATTTATATCCCTGACTGTAGCACAGAGCATATGCAGAGCCTTCAGAAGCCTGCTCTAGTAGGTCTGTCTCAGCCACAGCAAGCCCTGGGTGGAGAGCCTGGAGCATCACCGTCGTGTTTACTATGTCTTACGGAACACACTCCCAAGTGGCAGGATGACAGAGAGCCCTGCCTGTCCTATGTGCCAGTTCCTTGATCCTCATGGAGACAGAAGCACTGGGACCCTAAGTCATGCAACCGAGACTCAGAGAATATACAATAGCATCTGATGTCCGGTGACAACAGCTTGTGACTACCCGCTCTCCATCAGGGTGGCAATACACATATAACCCTTTAGAACCAAGGCCGGTATTCTACGTCTATCAGTTGGACCTTATATCCCCCAAATCCCACAACTTCCCAAAACACCAGCAGCAGCTGAGGATCAGGTGTTCAGACACACAAGCCCGTGGGAGATGTTTCACATTCAAAAGGTAACTGTCGGCCTTGAGTGACAAGGTACATTCCACCCCTCCCCCTTTTCCCTCTCATGACACCACAAGTGTGCATCACTGTCCACGTCCTACAGAGCAGCAAAGTGAGGCCCACTGTAGAAAGAGCTTCCACTAAAGAAGTGACAATGCCTCTCAAAGCTTGAGAACCACCCCTTCCCTTGGTCACAAATTTAGTATCTCTAGGGCCAGGCCTCCAACTTGAGCATTGTAGGCCCAGGCAGTGACAAGATTGGATTGCCATGAATCTAGTCACTGGAGACACCTTTTGTTTACTTTTCGACTTAAAATTCATGGGCCTGCCCCATTCTTAGCCTTCCTGAGTCAGAGTCTCCTGGAGGCAAGATTGGCATGTTTATGGGTACAAACGGTGCTGCAGGTGCTTCTGAGGGCACCCTCCACTTAGAGTCACTGAGTTAGAGCTGCGGAGCCCAGGTGGGTGAGGCATCAGATGCCCTTGACTGTGTGTTTGAAATGGGAGGTCCCAGACTCTGAGTTCCCATAATCTGGTGATGCGGTTGCCACAAGGCCCAACAACCTGCACTTTCGGGAACTTCCCAGTAATTACAATACAGGAAATTAGGGACCCTGGAGACCGTGCCTCCTAAAGTTGCTATATCCTGTGAATATCTCTCTGCTGCCATTTTGAGAGTGATCTCAAGGTCACAAACTTGCCATTGGGCGGCTTCCCCAAACTAAAGGATTGGCCCTGTGAGCCCCAGCTGTGTGGAACCCACCCCTGCATGGGGTGGGACAACTGCTCAGCCCACTCTGCTGATAAAGTTTGGTTTCTGAATCAAGTCCTAGAGCTTGCTGCAGCAGGGTGGGGGAGGAAGCCCTGCACAACCACACTAGCCTTTCAGATGTCCAGCCTGTCCGCAGTCTGCTACTAAACGGTGCAACTCCCCTGCCTCACACTTCCTTCTGTCTCCCTTCCCACTTCTTCACACTAACATTGGATGTTAACCTGTCCAGCCGAAGAACACTGCTCTGTGATGCCAAGGGATTCTCCCATGAAGCCAATGCCCATGCAGTCCCACAGCTCTTGGTGTCATAAGCTCATGGGACATAATAACTCACTAGCCTCTTAGCCCCAAACTGAAAGGCCTTTTAAGTGGGGGAGTTCAGGCAGAAAGCGATGCAGTGATTAGCGAATATCCCAGACCTCTTAAAAAGCAGGCACTGGATTTGCACTCAGACCATCTGGTTCCAGGACTACTTATTATCTCTTCAACCTTGCTCTCCATCACCCGTGTTAATTGAATTTGGGATATGCACACCCTCCTGCACTCATGTTCGCCTTCACGTCTACACAGGATTCTAGCATTGCAGATGGGGACAGACATCACGTGATTGGGGGTTAGAGAGTGAGATTTTTATTTCTTAGCCCCTGGGGTTCATGCTCAGCTTCCTTTACGTCACCGTGATGAACATTCTGACAGGAAAGGGTTATTTGGCTCCACTTCCTGCATGCAGTCCATCGCTGCTTGCTGAATTACTGACAGGCTCTGGATCAGCTAGCTTTCCTCTGTGGGCCCAACCCACCAGTCCTAGGACTGGCGCTTCCCACGGCGGCGGCACAGTCCCTCCTGTACCAATTAACAATCAAGACAACCCCTGACAGATGTGCCCACAGGTAAGCCTGATCCAGAAACTCCCTTCTCAGGCAACACCAGGTTGTCTCAAGCTCAGTGAAAGATACCTAGAACCCCCTACCCAGACTTTCAAGATCAATGAAAGCTAATGGGGACACTCCCTAGGCCGTCTCTGAACAGACTGTATATTGTCTGCATGTAGGGCTTTTCTTGCCTACGACTGAAATCTGTTAGATTAAAGTGAATGGGCCAACGTGTTCTGTTGTGACACTTGCGTATTTGCTTTCCCTTGACATGATGAGGTCAGAGCCTGTGGTCTCCGCCTGTATCACTCATTCGCCCAGCACTATCCGGGCACCTCATCCCCTTGTAAATCACAGTCGTGCAAAAAGGGGGGCACACAGAGCAAAGCTGATCACTTCAGCGTGACCAAGAAGCAAAGAGAGAAGGAAGAGCTGAGGTCCCCAAAAGACCCTTCAAGGGCACAGTCCCAATGACCAGCTCATACCCAACAGGATCCCCTTATTGAAGGAGACAGGTGTGTTGCTGTGTCCCAAGAAGTGTGAGAACCACATGTTGTGGCATCATGAGAAAGCTGGAGGTCCCGGGGAGGGGGTACCCTCCCTCAGAGGGGGGGTACCCTCCCTCAAAGGCATTTTTATCAGCTGCCACGAAGAACAGACAGTTGCTTGTCCAGCCACTCTTACCTGAATATAAGAAATGATATTTCTTTAATTCCTTGGTTGAGAGATAGCAACAGAAAATTGATTTAGTAGGCTCCTCAGTAGTCTAGTGACTTCCCTGTGGCTCGATGTTATGATTTGATGTTTAAACATCCCCCACAGGCCCACACTTGTTTTGAATGTTGGATCTTCATCTTGGAATGATTTTGACATCTGTGGAGCCTTTAATAGGTGCAGTCTAGGGCTGGAGAGATGGCTCAGTGGTTAAGAGCACTGTCTTGCTCTTCCAAAGGTCCTGAGTTCAATTCCCAGCAACCACATGGTGGCTCACAACCATCTGTAATGAGATCTAGAGCCCTCCTCTGGCATGCGTGAACACATGGAGACAGAATGTTGTATACACAATAAATAAATCTTTAAAAAAAAATAGGTGCAGTCTAGCTGTGGAAGTAGGTCATTAGGGGCGGGACTCCTGACTGCTGTCATGTGACCAAGACATCATCTTGGGTTCCCACTGAAGCTATAGTGCCCTTCTTTGCCTTTCCCACCACAATGAACTAAGATCCCTTTGAAACTGTGAGCCTGCCACCATGAAACTCTCCTTCCCTGCTGTTTCAGTCAGGTATTTTGTGGTAGTAACATTCAATAAGTAATTATTTTTTCCATAGAAAAGGATGTTCAGTATGTCAGGGGACACAGAGTCCTGCTCAGCTTTTGTGCAGCAGAACGACTCATTCTACTGAGAAACTTTTCTGTAGGCATCACCAAGGTCTAAGGCCCTGAGATGCAGAAGGACAGGAAGGGCATTCACACAGCCCAGGGTGGTTGGTGGGCATCTCGCTGAGAGACTCTGCTGAAGCATCAAGGGGCCACTGTTGCCACTGAGCGGGTGAGGGTATAATCATGACTCTAGAACAAGGGGCAGTGACCTCTCCCCCTCTTTCTGGACACACCCCCATCAGGAAGCTGAGATTCCCATAGCTGAAGGTATGCATCATTAGAGTACAGACAGCCTTTCTCTTCTGCTGGCAGCCCCCAAACAACAACACAAAGACTTCTTATTAATTATGAAAACTCATAATTAATAATTAAGTTAATAATTAATAAATAATAAAGTTGGCCTTTAGCTTAGGTTAGTTCCTAACTAGCTCTTATAACTTAATCCATTTCTACTAGTCTATGTTCTGTCTGGACCACCCATCCTGCTTCCTCCGTGGTTCCTGGCATCTCCCTCATGTGCCTCGATTCTTCCTCCTCTACCTTTCTCTTCCTGGAAATCCTGCCTATACCTCGATTCCAGCTATTGGTCGATCAGCTTTTTGTTACACTAATCACAGCACTCCACCTTCACACAGTGCACAAATATCCCACAGCAGTAGAGGGGCAGCCTTACATGGCTCTGCATGTGTTATATAAACTAGTATGACATGGACATGAGGTTAGCTAAGTCCCCATGGGTATGCTGCTCGCCATGCTTGGGAAGGTCTTCCCTCAGTAGACTCATGAGAACACAGACAAGTGCAGAAATATGAACCCCTCAGTGCTTCTCAATCCAGGCAAGTTAGAAATCAAGATGAACAATTGTGGGGAGGGGATTCCTATGTGTGTAACAGTCATGTATCCATGTGTGTATGCATATGCAAACTTGAACACTTTGTGTGTGTGTGTGTGTGTGTGTGTGTGTATCTGGACATTTTGGTGTGTGTGCTTATGTGTGTGTGAACTCACTCTGATATGTATATATGTGTGTGCATGTGTGTGTGTGTGTGTGTGAACTCAGACCCTCTGATGTGAGTGTAAGGGGGTGCATCTGAATTTGGACACTATTGTGTATTCATGTGTGTGTGTCTGCGTGTGTCTATGTGTGCATATGTATTTGAATTTGGACTCTCGGTGTGTTCACATGTGCATGTGTATTTGAATTTTGACACTCTGGTGTATGTATGTGTGCATGTGTATTTGAATTTGGACATTCTGGGGTGTGTGTGCTATTGTGTGTGTGAACTCTGACATTCTGGTGTGTGTTTATGTGTGTGTGAGTGAATTCAGACACTCTGGATGCATGTGTATGTGTATGCATGTGTACATGCATTAACTCGGACACTGATGTGTGTTTGTGTGTTCATGTGTATGTGTGTACATGAACTCAGACACTTTGGGGTATGTGTATGTATATCTGGGTATGAGCTCAGACACTGATATGAATATGTGGGAGTATCTGAACTGGGCACTATGGTGTGTACCTCTGTGTGTGTGTCTCTCTGTGTGTGTATGTATGTCTGTATGTGTGTGTGTGTGTGTGTGAACTCCAGTCACTCTGGGGGGTGCGTGTTTGTGTGCATGTGTGTCTGAACTTAGACACTCTGAGAATGCAGGATACAGCTTAACGCCTTAAGCTCTGAGTGAAATTTTCCCAGAGTGGCTGTTTGAGCTTTGGAGGGGCCATGAAGGTGTCTATGATTCAACTACAAAGATGAATGAAAGCTCTAAGGAGCAGCATGAGCAAAGGTCCTGCGGCAGCAGGGAGCGTGGACATTTCCAAGCACAGAAACGGGGTCAGTGTGGCTGGGAAGCAGACCGCAGAGAGCACAGTTCAAGGCGGAAATGAAGGTGAGGCCAGAGGGGCCTCACACTGGAAAGACCTCTCTCTATTCTCATCATCTTCCCAAGGCAGCAAATTCATGTGTTCCCTCTTGTTTGGCATCCTTGGGATAGTTTCACAAGCCCCCTTCAGCAAAATCCCACAGTTGCCCTGAAAACCAGTCCGATTCACCAGCTATTTTTAAAAGGAAGTTCTGAGAGAAAAACCAAAGCATTCTCCTTGAATCACCAACGAGAATTTCTAGGGCTGTGCGTGTTCAAATGACTTACAAGCCTCCTTCATTCCCAGAAATATCAGGGAGTTTAAAATAGAAGCCATCGTTTGCTGCTGGGGAAACTTCAATGCCATGCAAAAAGGTGGAAGAAAAGGGACAGAGAAACTTTTGCTGAGCTCCAGAACTGTGTCTGTTGTGATCAGACAGGAACCCCAACATTCATGCCTCTTCACCCTATGCCTTTCCTCTCTGGTAGAAAGGACTTCCATCAACGTTTCCACAGACAATGCTGAGGATCCCGTGACTGGTCCTCTTCACCCTATGCCTTTCCTCTCTGGAAGAAAGGACTGCCATCAACGTTTCCACAGACAATGCTGAGGATCCCGTGACTGGTCCTCTTCACCCTATGCCTTTCCTCTCTGGTAGAAAGGACTGCCATCAATGTTTCCACAGTAAATGTTGAGGATCTCAGGACTGGTCCAAGACCAGTGTCAGAACCAAAAGCCCACTTCCAGTAGCATTTCCTGCAAGCCTGAATTTGCGGTCCAGGTAAGAATGAGAGAAACTGATGGCTAGGGTGGAGTTGATGACGGGGCCACCGATGTTGTTATTTGCCCAAGACTGAGATCTCAAACCCAGCACCAGGGAGCTGGCTCAGTCGGTAAAGTGCCTTGCTGCACAAGCATGAGGACCCAAGTTCAATCCCCAGAACCTGTGCAAAACCAAACAATCACAAAAGCCATGGCAGCCTACATTTTCAATCACAGCACCGGAGAGGAAGAAATGGTGGATCCCTGGAACTCCCTGTTTTGCTGATCTTGGCGAATTCCAGATCAGTGAGACACCCTTCCTTACAAAACAAGAGGAAGAAGGATACCTGAGAATAACCTCTTGCCGACACACACACACACACACACACACACACACACGCGCACACACACACACACCACATTCATGTGAGGAGAGAGAGAGAGAGAGAGAGAGAGAGAGGAGAGAGAGAGAGAGAGATTGATTTGAAAATGCATGTGTTTATCGGTTCACTGAAGTCGTGAATGTGACTATGGTCTATCTGTCAATCAGGTGTATTCCTTCCAAAGATTAAGCTCAAGACTCGATTCTTTCAAGACTCGATTCTTTCAGAGCAATTGGCAGTCATGAAAATCAAAGAGACATGGTTGATTCATTCCCCCATTGACCCAAGAGGGAACAAGAGTGGATTCTCCTACTGGTCATTTTGCAAAGCTTTCTCTAGAGGATGCCTGATGCTTTGCGCTGTAACCCTGCCTTCTCTCACACACTGTCTTTCATGATCGTTAGGACCACAGGGCTCAAATAACATGTTCACCCAGAGCTATGTCAGAAGAGCCGTCTCATCTCGTGTCTTGGAAATACATGCAGGAAAGGGTAGGAGAAAAGTCCCGGATCACTGAGGGAAGCGACACATTCTTTGGAGATCAGATGCTAACTTCCAGGTGGGCACCGTGTTGCTGTCTTCTTTCCATGGCCACAGATGGGGTCACAGAGACTGAGGGTTTCCATCCCATGTGGCCGAGTTGTGTTCACTTAGTCCCCTCACAAGGACCTACAACTTGCACTGAGAAGCTTTTAAATTCTTTCAAATGCTTTGAAAATATAAAAGATATATGTGTTCTGTTTGGGGGTATGTTGGGTTGGAATTTAAGGTGGCCTTAACCTCTAAAAATACAGATGATTTTCAATGTTCATTCTTCTTCATTCACTTGTTTGCCTAAATCTCCCTTCCCATTTCAGAATAGGTGTTTATGACAACAAGCTTCTGTAAACTCAAACAAATGAGAAAGGAAAAGAAAACTAACCTGAAATCCAATGGACGAGGAGAGGACTGTTAGCGTTGGTGTTTCCCGAAGCCCAGACTGAAAGCTGCACCTCACCAAGCAGAAGCCATCGTGTCCCACAAAAAAAATGGGTAAATCGGGGCACGGGGAAGTCACCTGAATAAGCCATAAATCAATTAGAACTTAGTTCTACTGGTAATGTCTAAGCTGTTTTTCTGTGTGCTATCCTGTCTCCTAAAGATTGATCAAGGATGGTCAGGAGAATCTCAAGGTCACATTGATCCTGTTGGCTCTGGGTACAGCGGGAGCTGAGGGTTTGCTTCACCTCATCCTACCTCTGTGGCTCTGGACCTCAGTTTTGTTGTGTGAAAAATGGGGTTACAAATAGTTCCCATCTGAGAGGACCACTTGAAGACTGAAAGAGGATTCTTCAGCAACTTGCTAAGAATATGAGATGGCTTCTGTATCCTTCTTGTATCCTTCTACATTACTGAAGGTGTTTATTAGTTGTAGAAGTTCCCTGGTAGAATTTTTGGGGACACTCATATAAACTATTATATCAGCAAATAGTGAGAGTTTGACTTCTTTTTTTCTGATTTGTATCCCCTTGATCTCCTTTTGTTGTCTTATTGCTCTAGCTAGAACCTCAAGTGCTATATTGAATAGATATGGGGAGATTGGACAACCTTGTCTTGTTCCTGATTTCAGTGGCATCATGTTGAGTTTCTCTCCATTTAGTTTGATGTTGGCTTGTTGTATATTGCTTTATCAAGTTTAAAGTATATTCCTTGTATTCCTGCTCTTTTCAAAACTTTTATCATGAAGGGGTATTGAATTTTGTTGAAAGCTTTTTCAGCATATAATGAGGTGATCATTTTTTTTTCTTTGTTTGTTTATATGGTGGACTACATTGACAGATTTTTGTATGTTTTACTATCCCTGCACCTCTGGGGTGAAGCGAACTTGGGCATCATGAATGATTTTTCTGATGTGTTCTCGGATTCAGTTTGCCAGTATTTTATTGAGTTTTTGCATCAGTGTTCATGAGTGA
>JAQHUG010000211.1:1396277-1418671 GCA_028555095.1 Dicrostonyx torquatus
CACACACACACACACACACACACATACGTCTACTCTTCAGAGTACTGTAAGGAAAAGGAACAGGCTTCCTGAGTAGCTTTTCAGTACTTTTTAATTTGAAAATTCTACCAGAATATTCTATGCATCACACAGAGCAATGGAGAGCATAGGCCTGTGTTCCTGGGGCTTATATTCTAATGAGGAAGTCAAGTCATTATCATGGAGATGTACAAATGAACGAGATCATCTGGGATGTGATCAATGCTATGAAAAATAAAAACAGAGGCAAAACAGGCAGACTGGTAAAAAGCAGGAAGCTGTGTAGAAAAAGAAACCAGAGGTGGCATTTGAGACCAACCTGAGTGACATAAAGATAGTCATGCAAACGCTGAAAGAATGACATCATTATGATGGTACATCCATAGGTCCTGAGGTAAGGAGAGTACTGTAAGTTTGGGGGCCAAAAAGGAGGCCAATGTAATTAGAATAAGGACTCAAGGTGGAGTGCCATAGAGGAACCAGAGGGGAAGAAAGCAGGCAGAGTCACCCGCTTGCAGGGCACAGCAGGGCGAGGCAGGCAGATCTCCCCCAGGGCAGTGGGGTGGCATGAAGAGGGGTTAAAGACAGGCAGTGACCAGCATTTGAAGGGCAGTGCAGAAGGGCTGTCGTTCACAGGAAGAGCAAGAGGGAATTACAGAAGCCTGTCAGGGAGTCATCAGAGTTCCCCAGCAAGGACCAAGTGGTGCCAGGTGAGACGGGGTGGAGAGGTGTGCTGCACACTGGGACAGTATGCCTCTCTGTCACTTAGGAAACTGAGGGACAGGCCCACAGCTAGGAGCCGTCAGGTCCCAAGCCTGCAGAGCGGCCTCTTCCCTGCCTTCTGCTCAATATGGCTTCTGCTCTTGGCGGTCAGTGCAGAGGAACAGGTGTGCAGGGTTGTGCCTTCCTCGTTCACCAACTGTTCCTCATTTGGGGAGGAAAAATGAACCTCATACTCATTATTGCCACACTGTTTATTGATTTAGGCAAATGCTTGGCAGCGCCAATCCATCTTCCGAAGGCTAATCTAATAAGGGCCCGCATCATGCCGCATCTTTCTTTGGGCTCTGCATATGCCGCATCTCTTACTCACAGTTTCTGTGAGGTGGGAAAATAAACAAGCCCTGGCACCAAGGCATTGTGCGGGCATGCCTGAGCTGGGGTACGAAGAGAGCTGAAGGCAGAGGCTCTTCGATCGATGTGTGATGCTTTGCTGGTTTCTTAGCCTCACTGAGCCTTAAATTTCTCATATCCCCCCAAGTCTCTGCCTCCCTCCCTCCCTCCCAATCTACCTATAGTATCCATGTCTTGCCAGTCCCTCCATTTCAAATGTAAGTCATTTAACACATTGCATGAAGACTGGGGAGCTGCCTCAGTAGGTAGAAAGCACTGTGTCACAGCATAAGGACTTAAGTTCATGCAGATCCCTAAAACCCACGTGAAGTTAGACAAGGGAGTATGTGTCTGTAATGCCAGTATCCCTACAGCGAGATGGCAGGTGGAGACAGGAGAATCCCTAGAAGCTCTGAGTCCAGCGAGTCAGGCACATACATTGGCTAACATGAGGGAGGACCAGAGCAGCAGGAAGGAGACTGGAGAGTGAATGGGAGTGATGAGACTGAGTGATGGAGGAAGCTCCGTGTTGGGGATGCTTAGCACATTGACTAGAGACGTGCCTGGGTTTAGAGAGACACAGGCACAACACAAACTGGGAAGGGCTGGAAGACGGCTTGGCCACTACCTCCAAGGTCCACACAAGTAGTGAAGGCCACCTGATACCCATGTGGGTGGCAGGTGATTCCGACAGGTGATGACCCAGGGTTGAGCTCCCAGTCTGCACCCTTGGTTTGCACAGCATTCCCTAGGACGTCCTGGACACGTGACTCTCAGAAGATTCACCTCAATCTCTTTCAAAAACCAACTTCGCTGAGGCAGGATTTGTAATCAATAAGTATCTCCATTGACTTAGATAATATGCCTAAGAAGAGTGTTCCTCCCCATCCCGCTCCCATACCGAGTCCTTCTCCAAATCTCCACTTCCTAGGGCCTCTCAGCTGTAACTCGCACCCCACCCTGCTGCAGCTGCCTCCTCCCCACCTTGGTCAGGTGCTCCCCGGGAAGCCAGCACGGGAACCATTGCTCCTATCCTGAGAGAACTAAGGGAAGGGAAGAAAGTCTGCTTCACAAGGCACTGCGCATGTCAAGATGATCTTTCAGAGACTTGGGGATACACCGGTCACAGTTCCACATATCGGCCTGTACCCTGGCTCACCTGCCTGCTGACCACTTCTTTCAGATACCCTGAGAGCAGAACTCAGTCACCCAGGAGAGACAAAAAGAATCCTTCCCTTTCAGCACCTGGTACTCAACTTGAAAGTTTTATGAGAGAGAGGGAGAGACAGAAAGAGAGAGAGAGAGAGAGAGAGAGAGAGAGAGAGAGAGAGAGAGAGTGTATGTGTGTGTGTGTGTGTATATGTGTGTGTGTGTGTGTGTGTTTAATTCATTAGTCCCCTGCTATCCTCTTAGATAGAAAATTGCACCAGAGGGCAACGCCTAATTTCTCAACTGCAAAATGAGGATAATAATAGCCTTTAATTTACAAGTCGTTAGTTAGCATAAAATGAAATGATGCATATAAATAGGGCTTCTGTGCTATCTGGCCCATGGTAGACATTCATTAGAGAATTCTGAGCTGCCTTTTCACAAGCACCTATTCTACCGCTGGGCTCCATGCTCGAGACTTCCTCTTGCCTTTCTTATTTATCATGGCCAGGCACTGACTATGACGCTGCTGGCAGTCGGGTCCTTTCCTGTTCTCAGTTCCAGGGAGCTGATTACGTCACACCATCCATCATCATTCTGCAGTAATTCTTAGCCATGTGACTCCCAGAAGACAGAGCTTTAAGGTTCCGGAAGAAAAAAAAAAAAGACTTTACTAAAGTTTGCTTTATAGTCAACAAATGTACCTTCTGAGCATGTGTGCTCTGATGGCTTGGGACAAATGCGGACACAGTGTGAGCAGCAACAGAGTGCCCTACAAACGTCCCATTGATCATCCTCTTGATGAACCTCTCATGCTCAACTTTAATGACACTGACTTCCTGATACCAGAGATTTATCATTCCAGATTTCATATAAATGGGATTATATATGGTGCATTCTTCTCCGCCCGCCTTCTCTCTCTCAGAACAATGTGTTTGAACTCATCCACCCTGGAGCATGTATTAATGGTGTACTCATTTGTGTGGTGCTTTTATCCCGCAAGTAGTTTCTCTACCCACATAAAGATGGACTGGGGAGTTGCTTCCACCTTGGTGCTAATTATGAATTGTGAACATTAGTGTATAAGTCTGTGTGTGGACAGAAATTTCCACCTACCATGAGAGAGAATGTAGGATTCCATCTGAGGGTTAGCTTAGGCCTAACTTCATTTTTTTTTTAAAGCCATGAAACTCTTTTGGCTGTAGCATCTCTCTCCCCTGCATTGTATGAGAATCCTGCATTCCCACCCTTCCTGGATGTTGCTCTTTATAATTTCAGCCATTCGAACAGTTTTTTTGTGACCATTTCAACTTGAGTTTCCCGATGACTAATGATACTGAGTGTCTTTTCCAGTGATCATATGTCATTGATGTGTCCTCCTTAGGGAGATGCTTATCTGTATCTTTGTCCACTGAAGTTTAAATCATAAGATCTTCATGGTAGAGAAAGATACATGAACTCCAACATGAACTCCCATGGCAACATCCTCCATCTCTGAAATTGAGCGTGCTAGACTAAGACCTGTTTCTGACATGGATTCTGTGAAGGCAGATGTATCATAGACACGTGGGCATAGTGGTATAGTTAGAAAGACCTGTCTTGTTATCTTAACCCAACTCCTAACTAGCTAGTTGTGGGTCAAAAAGTTATGATTCCCATTCCTGCTCTCTTCCAAACAGAAGTAACGCAATCCCTTCATTGTGGTGTGAAGAGAGCAGAAGCCAAGATCCATGTGGTATATGTTAAGGTGCTGTGTGAGATACTTATTCTATCCCAAATGCACCCATCTATTGCCTCATTAATGCTGCCTTAAAAACCATCCCCAAATAGTGTAGCTTTTTACAAAGATCTGTGGCTTTAGCAAGGATCACATATCTAGTCTCTGCTCAGCTCCTTCACATGGCTAGGATTGGCTGACTGTCAGCTAATCTGGGATGATCTTGGATGGTGCAAAGGAGTGACCTGGCGCACACGTCCCGTGTAACTCATCCTTCAACAAGTTAGTCTGGGAGTGTTCTCTTGGCAGCGCGGAGGGGCAAAGACAGAAACCAGAGACACACAAGTTCCTTTGGCTCTAGACTTGGGACTAGCAGGCTGTCCTAGGCAAAAAATTAAATTAAATTAAATTAAAAATTAAAAAATAAAAGCTCCACAAGGCCAGATAGACTCAACAGGTGGGGAAATAGCTTCCACCTCTTTGGGAATTCTGTTTCCTAAATCAGGGAAACTATGTGTTCACAAGGAGGAGCTCGGTCTAGCATTCGATCTGAAAAAAAAAGGAAAATAGGCAAGCTCCAAGTGACCCAAATGAATTCCATCATGGCACTCTAGTTCTGGACAGGGTGGGGCATCTATGATCTAGTTACTTCCTATCTGAGAGGGGAAAAGAACATCCTCCAGGGTGACCTGACTTTTGTCAGCTGTGAATGCACACCCGCTCATTAGCAAGTCTGGCAGGGCCAGGAGGTGAGATCAAAGCTAAGAAGTTAGGTCATTGTTATGTCATGTTGATGGTGCTCCCAATGGCACTCTGTTTCTCTCTGTCCTGCAAAATGAGCTGTCTCCCACAGAGCTAAGCCTACCACTGCTATGCTAAGAAGAGGTGAAGGTTCCTGCCTAGTGTGGCAGTGTACTAACAGGCTTCTTGGGCTAACCCATGCTGGACTCAAATCCTGAAAACCCGCACTGGTCAGTTGCAAGGAATTGAGAAGGTCTGACTTGCTATGGGTCCCTGCTGGGAAGCATGACCCACTCACAGTGACAATTCAAATTCATCTCTCATCCATAGACCTACAATGGGTGGGAGGCTGGCACATTAGTTTTATAGGAGGGTACCTTAACTGCCATGTTGGTCTGTGGTGTTTTCAATGTAAATGGGCTCTTGGCCCAAGCACAATCAGAATCATCACTTTAGAATTTGAAGTTGGTTTATGCATTCCTTTCTGATGCTGGTCCTGGAGCAGTCTGAGAAGTATAGGGTTGAGAGCACCTGCCCATTATGAAGAGAAAGGAATAAACAGAAAGGAATGACTTCAGAATGCCTGGTCTCAGAGGCTTCTCACAGTGGTGGTTCCTGGCTCTAACTAATGTGCCTTCTTCCCTATCCAGGTTCCAATATTTTTTCCATGATATTTATTGAGCTCTACATTTTTCTCTGCTCCCTCTATGCCTCTCCCCCTTCAACCCTCCCACAAGGTCCCCATGCTCCCAATTTACTCAGGAGATCTTGTCTTTTTCTACTTTCTACTTCCCATGTAGATTAGATCTATGTAAGTCTCTCTTAGTGTCCTCATTGTTGTCTAAGTTCTCTGTGATTGTGGTTTGTAGGCTGGTTTTATGTTTAAAAACCACCTATGAGTGAGTACATGTGATAATTGTCTTTCTGTGTCTGGGTTACCTCACTTAAAATAATGTTTTCTAGTTCCATCCATTTTCCTGCAAAATTCAAGCTGTCGTTTTTTTTTCTGCTGTGTAGTATTCCATTGTATAAATGTACCACATTTTTCTTATCCATTCTTCAATCGAGGGGCATTTAGGTTGTTTCCAGGTTCTGGCTATGACAAACAAAGCTGCTATGAACATAATTGAGCACAGGTCCTTGTGGCATGATTGAGCATCACTTCATATGAAAAGCAAAAAACCCAGGATAGCCAAAACAATCCTGGGCAATAAAAGAACTTCTGGAGGCATCACAATCCCTGACTTCAAACTCTACTACAGAGCTATAGTACTGAAAACAGCCTGGTACTGGCATAAGAACAGACAGGAGGACCAATGGAACCGAATAGAAGACCTGGATATCAATCCACACATCTTCGAACATCTGATATTTGATAAAGAAGCAAAAAAATATCAAATGGAAAAAAGAAAGCATATTTAACAAGTGGTGCTGTCATAACTGGATATCAACATGCAGAAAAATGAAAATAGACCCATATCTATCACCATGCACAAAAATCAAGTCCGGGTCCCAGTATTTTAACTTTCCTTGGAAAACTGCCTCCCCAGGCCCTTAGTTTAGACGCTCGCACAGGAGTCGACAACTGAATTCTAATGGCGGGCGGGGCATGGCACCCACGCCCAGCCAGAGCGTCACCTTCCTTGGGCTGCATTTATAATCCCAGAAATGAGCATACGACACAGCTAGAGCCAGTTCACCCCAAGATTTCAGCAGACACGAAAGGAGAAACACCTTCTTGTCTACCTTAGCCTGAGGCTGTATGAAATGAGTCAGGCACTGGTGGCCACATCTGGTTTTCAGAAGGAGAAAGTCTGAGAAAGAAATGGAGACAAGGCAGAAGGAAGGGCTGGGAGATGGGAGCAGGGTCCTGTTAACCATACACAACAAGGTCCTGGATCCAGCTCTAACCAAAGCAAGAGCTCCGGGAAATTGAACAATTCCAAGCCAACATTCCGTCCTGTCCTTTTACCCTACCTTATTTGTTGTGTGCTAGAGACTGAATCTGGTGCCTTGAACATGTTAGGTAGCTATGCTTGTCATTGAAGTATTTACCCAACTCCCAAACATTTCTGTATAGAAAATATTTTCTAGTAAGTATACAAAGTAATGCATTTCTTTTTTTAAGATTTATTTATTTATTATGTATACAATATTCTAGTATGTCTTCAGGCCAGAAGAGGGCGCCAGACCTCATTACAGATGGTTGTGAGCCACCATGTGGTTGCTGGGAATTGAACTCAGGACCTCTGGAAGAGCAGGCAATGCTCTTAACCACTGACCATCTCTCCAGCCCCGTGTAGTGCATTTCTTAAAGAGAGTTGCGTGTGTGTTTATCAATGTTCTTTGCTCACATGTAGTCCCCACCCTCCTTGCACACAGTCTCCATTCTGCTTGCACACACACACACACATATATATATATATACATGTATGTGTGCATATCTACACATTATCTGTGTGTGAGTCAAGGGTCCACATACTAGAGAATATGTATTAATTTCCCCTCACATATTAAGTTACTTTGGTCTCAGCAAATGTGAATATGGGTTTCATATTTCTTATAAAAGTCAGAACTACGACATCTCCGAAGCCAGGTCAACCTGCACAATCCCTCCAGACTGTTTTCGAGCTCGGAGGCTGAGTTTCCCTCACTAATAGTCCTAGCTCAGCTCTCTTCCAGCTTGATTACATAAGGATGCAAAGCAGGGACTCTGCACAAGGCACTACTAAGTAGTTTAATTAGACACTTGGCCCGCACTGGTGCAACAGATGCAACCCTAAACTCAATATCCTTTGCAACAATCACACAATAAAAACTATAGGGTTTGTGAGAAAAATCAGCTGAGGGGCATAACATCCATTAACTTCATCAGTGACGTAGTGAAAAGAAACAGGACCCCAATGAAAGGCAGCACCATTTGACACGTGTTGAGTGGCTTTAAAACGTAACGACTTCAATAAACATTGTGTCAGCCTGAAAGCCTGTGGTTGGTCGTGAGGGCCAGTCCTGGGACAAATGCAGCTCAGGACTGTGGAGCAGTGGAAGCTGTGAAGAAGGCTGGAACCCTGAAGGGGACGGCAGTAAGCCCTGCCCCTAGCTGCACTATTTTACTCCTGCATGGCTCCGTTCCACCGAGGAGCTTTCTGCAGTCACCAGTTGTTTTCTGCTTAATGAAGTTACACATAAGCGATGTGAAATTCGCATTATGTTCAAATTGCTTCCTACTATGTCAATCTCACTGGAACGGATCCAAGTTTTCTGAACACACGCTGCCATGGAGCCCTCACATGAGCCTAACATATTAGATTTTTCCATTTGTGAGTTGTGGCACTAAAAGACTAGTGTTGACCAGTTAACCAATGCTTACATGCGCCTCTCACTGGACTGGTCCATTTGAACGCCAGGCTCTCCTCTGACGCACACATAAGGCCTGCTGAGTCTCAGGAGTGGTGGTCTATCACAGCTGAGACCTTAGTGAGTCCGCTGCACTCTGCAGGCCTCAGGTTCCTCCCCTGTCCAGTGCTGTACTGCCCACTCCACCCCAGTGATCAGATCTAAAATGGATCCACGTCCTCTGCTACTCATGCGTCTCAACAGTGAGATGTGTTGTCTGAACACAGAAAGTTGAACACACTGTGCGCTGCAGCTCCTGTAGCTCAGTGGACGTGAACTGGCATTCAGCTAATGCACTCACTGGATGGAGGAAGAGTTGGCATTCAGCTAATGCACTCACTGGACGGAGGAGGAGCTGGCATTCAGTTAATGCACTCACTGGACGGAGAAGGAGCTGGCATTCAGTTAATGCACTCACTGGATGGAGAAGGAGCTGGCATTCAGCTAATGCACTCACTGGAGGGAGAAGGAGCTGGCATTCAGCTAATGCACTCAGTGGACGGAGAAGGAGCTGGCATTCAGCTAATGCACTCACTGGACGGAGAAGGAGCTGGCATTCAGCTAATGCACTCAGTGGACGGAGAAGGAGCTGGCATTCAGCTAATGCACTCACTGGACGGAGAAGGAGCTGGCATTCAGCTAATGCACTCAGTGGACGGAGAAGGAGCTGGCATTCAGCTAATGCACTCACTGGACGGAGAAGGAGCTGGCATTCAGCTAATGCACTCACTGGACGGAGAAGGAGCTGGCATTCAGCTAATTCACTCAGTGGACGGAGGAGGAAACTGAGCTGCAGTCTGCAGAGGACTCGCTAAGGTCATACAAAAGACAGCAACTAAAGAGGGATTTAAATCTGCAATTGTGAATCATTTTCCAACATGCCTGGAATAAAATCCACGGGAACCATGATGCCCTCTAGGATCACTGTTATTCAAACCACCTTCTCACCATCAACATGATAGTAAACGCATTCCAAGCCATGCAGTTTTGCAAAGTCACTTGCCTGCATACCATGCAGCAGCTGGTCATTCTGACACAGAGTGATAACCCTCATTAGGAGTCAAGATAATCAATTCTGCAACCAATATTCACTGAGATCCCCCATCAATGACTCCTTTCCTTTTTACTGTCAAAAGATCTTTTGGAATTCATTTCCTTTGCTGCATTCCTGCCCTATAAATGTTTTCAGAGAACTTGCCTATCCTGAAGTTGCATTTATTAAGGAATGATTAATTCTTTTCTGCCATATTTTATTCATCAAAGCCTTAAAGAACTGACAGATCGTCCTCTGGTCCACAGGAGATAACTACACTCACTAAGACTCAGTGTTGAAGAAACTCTAGCTAAGGTTGGACAATGTGGTATTGCAACTCACTTACGGTGCCCAGATCTCAGCCTGGATGCTCTTAGAACCAGCTCTGAAATCACTCGAGTTTGAGTGACATCTTGGTCAGTGTTCTATTGCTGTGGAGAAATACATGATCACAGTAACTCTTATAAAAAGCATTTAACCGGGATTGGCTTACAGTTCCAGAGGTTTAGTCCATTGTCATCATGGTGGGGAGCATGGCAGCGTGCAGACAGATATGGTCCTGGAGGAGCTGGGGGCCCTACATCCAGAGCCACTGGCAGCAGGAAGAGAGAAAGCAAGCCCTGGAACCTGGCTTGGAGTTTTGAAACCTCAAAGCCCACTCTTGGTTACATACTTCCAACAACAAGGTCACATCTCCTTCAACAAAGCCACACCTCTCAATTCTTTCCAAATAACGCCACTCCCTGGTGAGTAAGTAGTGAAGTCAGGCGAGCTAACACTAATGAACAACTGAGGCTCAGCCCTGTACGAAGCTGCCGGGACAGCTCATATTAGGTAGCTCAGAGTATTTTCACTCAACGGATGAGAAAAATGACCAGCCACCATTAGCTTAGCTCTGTTTCCGGGAGCATCAATTCTCCGGATTCTTCCAAGTCAGCTCCCCTGCAAGAAGTCATGTCCAGCAAAGCCCTCAAGACGTTGGGAGGTGTTGTGGCAGGATGGAATCGACGGGCCTGGGACTTGAAGGACTAATAGGAAAAAGACAACTGCTGCCCTTGGTTCTAGGTGGTAAATGCTCCGTTCTATAAAGTCCTCCAGAAATCCTAGAACCAGCAGTACGTGATGTGACGGATGGCAGTGGCTATTTATTGTTTTCTAGGCATAATGCTAGGCACCCCATCTACAGCAGTGTCATGAGGTTGGTCCTCTAACAACCCATACACACCCCTTTCACAGATAAGGCAACTGAGCCTTGGAAAGGTTGAGTGCACTGCCTAGGGTCAGAGGGCTGGCAAAAGGCAAATCTGAGATTTGAAACTAACCCCCATCCCCACCCCGAACCTAGTGCCTTTGTCGTTCTACTCCTGAGTGCTGGCAAAGTTCACAGGAGTCATGGAAAATGGTGGATGTGTTACTACAGCATAAGGAGACAAACGAGGAAGGTGCCTAGCAGGAAGGTCCCAGGGAAGACCTGAGTCAAAGCCCCTACTCACTGAATCCTTTTCTCCTCCTCCCTGGAATAGCATTTCCACACTTGTTTGGAAAACAACTCCCTCCCCACCCAAATCCCATGCTTTTTTAAGGAGCTGACAATATACTGGGATGCCCAACATGACCCGAGCCTGACCAGTCCAGGCATTCCAACACCACCTCTAGGCACCATGATCGGCTCAAAGGATGTCCCCTGGCCTCTGCTGCTACGATTGCCATCTATACCATGACTTTTGCCTAGGAAGAAGCTCTCTTTCTGCGGAGGTTGCTGGCCTGTGTGGTATAAACTACCAAGGGCTATCGTTGCCTGCCTGAGGAGGAGGTCAGAAGTTAGCAGAGCCAAGGTTTCCTCAACTAAGCTTTACCGAGTCATGATTTTTAACTCCCTAAAATGAGTCCTGCTGAGAGCAGAGCTTGATGAATGGTGACACATGCACCCAGCCAGGAGCACCAAGCGTTTGCAGGACAGAAGACCTGAGAAAGGCGTTCACACCTGGTCGCTGCCTTATGTGAGAATTTCCCTCTCTTGCAATCTCCAAATGCAGTTGCATGGTATAAACTCTTAGTGCCTGCATTCTCTTCTTAACACGGTGTATGTGGGATTCAACCCTGTATGGTGTAGAAGGATATTCCTTCCCTTTTACAGCTGACATTTATTTCAGTGTATGGCTGTGATGTAGGCTGTTTATGCATTTTGTTGATTGGCATTTGGGGTTGTTACTAGCTCGGGGCACTAATGAATACAATGTGTGTGAATATGAGTGTGGATGTAAGTTCAGTTCTCTTGGGTAATACATGGAAACGGAGCTCCTGGACAGCATACTAAGGATATATTGAATTTTAATAAATAGACATTTTTAGAACCTCTTTTGAGCACCTGTATCTGGCTGCCTTTCTAAGCTTTTTCAAATTTGATTCAACAAACAGCAATAATTACTGAAGCTAGCTTGAGATGCACTTTGCTACTAAGAGTAGCGAGAGGGTCCTGGGGGATCTGTCTCCCAGTGGTAACAACCATACTGCTGATCACAATTTCCAAGGAAAGATGGCCACTCTGTACCCAATACTGGACAACATAATATTGAGAGTGAGAGTCAGGGGATCCCAAATATTTTGCTAGTCAATTGACAGTGTACAGCCACCAAAGATTCCAGCTTAACATAGAACTGAGGGGAAAGGCTCCAGGCTTCATCATGGTGCCTTAAAGATAAAGTATGCACTTCCAATCATAAGCTCTGAAGTGTTGGCTCTAGCTCAAGAGGGTGGCTGGCATCCCCTCCGCTTGTGCCCTTGACTTTGGACTGGCGAGATGGTTCAGTGGTTAAAGTGTTTGGCTTGCAAGCACCAAGACTAGAGTTTGGATCCCCAGACCCCATCTAAATGTGGGTGGGCCTGCTAGCCTGGCTGTAATCTAGCCTCACAAGGCAGAGACGAGGCAAGCAGCCTAGCAAGACCATATTGATGAGCTCTATGTTTGATTGAAGAGCCCTACCTCATTGAATAAGGTGAAAGAATGTTCTAGATTATTCCTGCGATCAGTCTCTGACATCCCACATGTATACAGTGTGCACATGTGCCCATCACATACATGCAAAAAAATGTGCACACACACACACACACACACACACACACACACACACAAGTTCATCAGTGACATATCCTTCTCTAGCAAAATGGAAATAATACTGCCAGAGGTGACTGGATAGTTTCCATTGCATCACATGTTTTACATGGTCCATGTGAGTAATTCTCAGAACAGTGAATGGAAAGAGCTCCATTATCATCACGACATTACCTTCAGGAAAGGAAGAACCCCAGAGGTTGAGGACTGACCCTTGTGAACGGAAAACAGATGGAAGTTGTCCAAAAAGCTTAGCACTACTAAGTGGTGCAGAGTATCACTTAGTATCTAGAGCACAGCCAAAGGAACTGAAGCCAGCATCTCAGACACCCGCACTCCCATGTTCTCTGTAATGTGACTCAGAGCATCCATGACGTGGAGAAGACCCAAATGCACCTCAACAGATAGATGGATAAACAAGTGTTGCTGTATCCGCACAACCGAGAATTGTTTAGCTTCTTAAAAAGGGAAGGGATTCTGTGGTGTACTACAATATGGATGAGACTTGAAGTAATTATGTTAAGTGAAATAAACTAACAACAGAAGAAGGACTCTTACCTGCCCCTTCGATGAGGTAGTTGAAAAGTTAAACTCACAGGAACAGAACACAGAGGGGAATTTGGTCAGGGTTAGGGTTGCAATTATTAATCAAGGAGTATAACGTCTCAATTTTGCAAGCTCACCTCCAATGCAGTATTGTCTCTGTAACTAACAACATCTAATTCATATTCCTCACAAGAATTGTAGAAGTTGTTAAGAGAGCTGAAGAGCTCTCCCTGCCCTTGCCAAGGATGAAATTCAGGGCCCCAAATCCACATTAAGTGACTCACAGTTGCCTGTAGCTCCAGCTCCGAGGGCTCAGACAGCCTCTCTGGACATCTGTACATATCCATGCATCTGTACCCACATACCCACATGCCGACAGAGACTCATACGTAGATAGATAATAAAGGAAATCTTTAAAAAGTATACGAAGAAGCTGAGGGCACAGCTGAGGCGACAGAATGAGTGTTTAGCATTCACGAAGCCATAGGTTGAAGCCTCTGAATGGTATAAACCCAGCAGGGTGGTAGATACCATAATCATAGTATGGGATGTGGGAGCAGAAAGGAATTCAGGCTCACCTGTTTCAAGAAAGCAGATTGAGAAGACAGACCTCCTGCCACGGTACAATGAAAGTCAAAGAGAAGTGGCATGCAGTTATAGGAGACCAGATTGTGACTGCCATCCACCAACTGCCCAGCGGGCCTTCAGCGGACACATGCAGCTAGTCAGCAAGTGAGGCTCCCTGTCAGTGATCCTACACTTGCTAACCATGATTCTATCTCCTAATAACATCAGAAGCTACACCCATAAAGTCTCACCCACACGACCACCCAAAAAAGAAGAGGCGAACAAAGAGGACGACCCCAACCCTACACAAAGAGGCACAGGCAACAGAACAGAGCTGGGATCGAGAGCGGTAGGCCTTCCCCAAGCCTGATGATGGGCATGTTGTCCAGTGCAAATGCTCATCTCTGAAAACATACATACAAGTAACATTATAGGACACGACAGGTTATATTTTGTAATATGTACATATGCAAATACATGCTTGCATGCACTAACAACTGATGTACAAGAGCTCATGAAGTTGAAAGAGAGTAAGGAGCTATATATGGGAGGGCTTGGTGGGAGGAAAGAGAAGGAGGAAATGCTATAATTAGAATATAAGAAAAGGGGCTGGAGAGATGGCTCAGTGGTTAAGAACATTGCCTGCTCTTCCAAAGGTCCTGAGTTCAATTCCCAGCAACCACATGATGGCTCACAACCATCTGTAGTGAGGTCTGGTGCCCTCTTCTGGCATGCAGACATACATACACACAGAATATTGTGTACATAATAAATAAATAAATATAAAAAACCTAAAGAATATAACGAAAACAAAAACCTCTGGCGATTTTAAAGAATTTCATTGGACAGGCCAAACCCTTGCACAAGAAATCAGAACCCCCAGAGTGCAGAAGAGAGCGTCAGCAATCACCAAAGCTTCTCAGGGACCCCAGAGCACAGTCATGCTTCAGAACCCGTGGTCTAGGTCAGAGTTTTGAGGTTCACATGGAGGCCTGCTATCCCAGGAGAGTCTGGTGGCACAGGCAGGCAGTCCAAACTCCTCAGGAGGCTGAATAGGAGGATCTCAGGCTTAAGGCAAGATGTACCGGACTACAAGGTACAAGGTGAATTCAAAGGAAGACTGGGAAATTTAGTGAGACACTGTGAAATAAAGGAAAACTAAGGCTTGCGTGTAGTTCACTGACAGAGCATTTGCCTCATATGCACAAGGTCTTGGGTGCCATCTTTCCAGCCACAGGCCTGACATTCCTGCTGCAGGGTGTCTGTCTGGGTGCTCGCAGAACCTGTGTCTGTGTTTCTACAGGATACTGTAGCTGCAGCCAGTCTGAGGGCCTAGGAATCTCTAGCTCTTGAATTCAGGTCTGTCCCTGTCTCATAACTAGGTCATTGTAATACAGTGTTGCAAGGACTATGGTAAAAAGAAATGTAGGTTGTTCTGGAAACAGGAGAGGAAGTGCATCAAACAGGAAAAGGTTCCAAGGAACAGTGCCAAGCAAAGACGATAACACACTGAGTTTTGAAGATACTCTTAAAATCCACTCACATTATTGCCAAGGTTACTGTAAGACATGGGCTAAAGCACCTACACAGCTTAGCTCATTGTGCATCAGTGGAAGAGCCCTGGTAGAGAGAGCCACTCAGGACGCAGAGCCATGAATTCAACACC
This sequence comes from Dicrostonyx torquatus, assembly GCA_028555095.1. Taxonomy (NCBI): domain Eukaryota; kingdom Metazoa; phylum Chordata; class Mammalia; order Rodentia; family Cricetidae; genus Dicrostonyx; species Dicrostonyx torquatus. The sequence goes on from JAQHUG010000211.1 coordinate 1,411,336, forward strand.
CCTTCTCCAGCATCTGTCTGCTCTCTGAGCAGTGAGGCCACCACCTCTGCATTTGATGAAAGATGCCCAGCTATGGGATTCCAGCCATACAGCTGCTATATCCAGGCAAGCAGAGACAGAGACTGGCTGGGCACAGGGAAGTATCACAGGAGCCACAGAGTGCCCCAACACACGGAGGGGCCAGCGCGAAGGGGGCATTGCTAAGGTGATGCATTTTGTAAAAAGAAATTAGCACGGCCAAGTTTACAGAGGAGGAAACGGAGGCTCAGAGGGCTGGAACAACTCACTTGTGACCACACAGCATATAAATGGCAAAGACAGGACTGGGGAATGAGCCCAGCCAGTAAAGCATTTACCTTGCAAGCAGGAGGACTTGAGTTAGATTCCCAGAACCGCCGGGGGGTGTGGGGATGGGGGGCGGTGAGGCCAGGTAGGGTGCCACCAGCTAGGGAGACAGAGACAGGAGGCTGGGGACTCACTGGCTAGCCAGACTAGTCTACTTGGCAAGTTTCAGGCCTGTAGAGACCTTGTCTCAAAATACAAGCGGATGGCCACGAAGAACAGCCCTTGAGGTTGTCTTCTGGCCTCTGCATACACGCACACATGCACACCTACATGGTAATAGTGATTGGTAACTGGCAAAGGTGGCATTTGAATCCAGGCTGGTCTCACTCTAGTCTGCTCTTCCTAACACCCTTCACTGCCTCGCAGAACACCGTGCCCGAGAGGCCAGAGAGAGTAATTGCTGCACACACACAGCTTTGATATCTCATGGGCAGAGCACCGACCACACCAGCGTGAGGACTGATGTTCCAATCCTCCAGACACAAAAAGACCAAGAGATTGTGGCAGCTGCCTGTCCTGCCTGTGATCCCGGTGGTGGGGCAGAGATAGAGAATCTCTGCAGCAACTTAGCTAGCCACACTATCTAAAACAGTAAGCTCCCAGTCCAGTGAGAGAGTCTGCCTCCGGGGATAAGGGGGAGAGTAATAGAAAATGACACCTGGTGTCAACTTCTGGCCTCTACACACAATCACACATGCATAGAGAGACCACACACGATATGCCAAAAAAAATAACAATGTTTTAATTAAAAAGGAACCCTGCCTGCTCTCCACCAATCCCAGCAGCCCTAGCGGGAAGAGAAAATTCTAACCCTTGATTTTTTCCCTGCTCCCCCGACAGTGCCAAGTGGCCAAGGGTGCCAGGAAGAGTGCTGCCTCTGAACCAGTCAAAGCCTGCCATTGCATCTCTGCCTCAGGCGGCTCTGGGCCAGTCGGGCTGCCCAGCACCTGGGTTCCAGCTGCCAGAGGCAGGCGGTTGAACACCAAGCTGGGGGAGGCCCAGAAAGAGAAATGATAGCTTCTGTTTCAAAATAGATGCTCTGGGCTTGGCCTCTCCCTGCAGCTGCAGATCAGATGGTGCAGATGTTCCCGCTGTCCCAGAAAGACCCAGGCTCTGGAGCAGGATGAGCAGATTCTATTCAGTCCCTGTACATCTCAGCGGCTCGTCTGCTATAGCTCTTTAACATGGAGAAACCCAGTCCATTCCGTGCTAGTGAGATGAGAAAGAAGGAGCATGAGTCCAGTTCCTCATCTATTACTTTCTTCTCTTCGGCCTCTCCTTTCCTGAAAATTTGTTGGAAAATCATATTGCAGAGAGTTTGTATCCCTCGCTATCTTTTTAAGGTGTGTGTGCAGGGCGGTGCCAAAGTACTCCTGCGTGTGGAGGCTGGAGAGTGTTGTCCTCCAGTGCCATCCTCGGGAATCCTTTGGAATGCAGTCCCTCATTGGCCTGAAGGTCACTAATTATATACAGTTCAGTGAGCCTCAGGGGCCCTCCTGTCTTCATCCCCTTTGCTGAGATCACAAGGGCACACCCCAGCATTTTTCCCAGGGTCCTATGGGTCTGATTCAGGCCCTTGTGCTCATGAAGCAAGCACTTCTGACTGAATGTTCACCCAGCCCCTTTGCTCTCCCTCCGTAACAGCTGAAAAGCATTGCCAAAATGCTATACCCACAACTTGTGGCTGTGATGTTATGTGGGAAAACGACCTTTACAAATGCAAACAAATCTTGATTTTGAGGTAAAGTCACCCCGGCTCACTGGGGTCACCCCTAAGTCCAATGGCAAGTGTCCTCAGGAAAGTAAAGCAAAGAAGCAGGGTATGGGGGCATACATTCACAGTCTTAGGGTGTGGGGCATACATTCACAATCTTAGGGTGTGGGGGCATACATTTACAGTCTTGGCATTCACAGTACTTGGAAGGCTAAGGCAGGGGCATGGTGAGGCACACAGGTTTGCAGGCAGGAAGGTCACCTGAAGAGGGAAACTGGAGCTGCTGGAAGTGAAAAGAAGCAAGGATGGATCTTGGAAGACATCTGGCAGAGTGTGGTCCTGCCACTTGACTTCCACTGTTGAACCCAAGATTTTAAGCAGAAACTCAACCACAACTTACTACAGGGCAAAACCCAACATTGTCTCCCAGTGATGACTATATAATATGTCTCCAGATAGTGCCAGATTGCCCTGGGTTAGCTAGCAAACAGGAGATGCTAACTACTCCCTGGGTGACAGTCATTGTTGAGTGGGAGGAAGGCCCAACACTTATGATCCTTCAGCAGAGATGGTAGAAACAGGCCATCATCACTAGTCATGAAGTCCAACAAGCAAGTACAGCTCTTCAGGACATCCGGCCATGCCTGACCCAAAGAACGGGGAGCAGAAATCTATTCAAGTTTCTAGGTCTGAACTTCTTGGCCCACTACCAATCACCCCCCCCCAAAAAAAGCACAGGTTGGAGAGATATTGGATGGTCTCAGTTGATGACACTAAGAATTCTGTACCCTTGAGTATAACTCTGAAGGAAGGGTGAATGGCAGGAATCTGGGACCCAATTCACATGAAGAGTACCTAGAAATTGTACATGAAGAAGTCTGGAAGACAGTTCCTCCAAGATATAGGGGCTGTTGCTATTTACTGGACTGTGCTGTACAAGGGAAGGGTGATGCAGACACATGGGTCTGTGGACAAGACACTCTAGTCTCCCTGCCATCTGACTGTATTTCCTCTAAAACTAAATGCTGCAGCTCCAGCTCTTCAGACAGGCAGCTGGATCCAGAGATGGGGTCTCGGAGGTAGCGATGATGGCTAAGTGGGCAGCTAAGAAAATTCGTGCCCTTGTAAGAAGAGATATCAGAGAAACAGCTGCATCTCGTCACACACTCCCTGAAGAGAGGCCAAGCAGGTGGCTGTCTGTAAACAGTGAAGAGAGCCCTCACAGAAGTCAAATCAAATGAACCAGAACTTTAAGAACACACGTTTTAATTGCTTAAGCCACTCTGTCTATGCCTCTCTCTCTCTCTCTCTCTCTCTCTCTCTCTCTCTCTCTCTCTCTCTTTCTCTCTTCCTTTCTCTCTTTCTTTCTTTTTTGTTTTGCTTTTGTTTGTTTTGTTTTGTTTTTTGAGACAGGGTTTCTCTGTAGCTTTGGAGCCTGTCCTGGAACTAGGTCTCGTAGACCAGGCTGGCCTCGAACTCACAGAGATCCACCTGCCTCTGCCTCCCGAGTGCTGGGATTAAAGGTGTGTGCCACCGCCACCCAGTCCTCTATGTCATTTTCTTGAAAAGCCTAAACAGACTAATGGACAAGCAAAGGAGTTCAGACTTTTCCCAAGTTCCATTTTTGACCACCTGAATCAGATCTTGTCAGCAATGATGATGCACCTCTATCGACTCTGCCTCTGCGCATGGGTAGCTGGGGCTCTGCACTTGCCCTCACGCGGGAGATAGTATTCATACATAAAATTAATGAGGCCAGGGTTTCAAGTTCAAAGACAGCCTTGGCATCATAGTGACTTCAAGGATAACCTGGGCCACATGAAATGCTGTTTCTAAAACTAAGGAGGGGGCTACAGAGGTATTTCTCTCAGTAAAGTCCTTTCTGTGCAAACAGGAGGCTCTTCCTCAGTTTGGTCCCCAGCAAAAGTCAGCCATGGGGACACACACTTATAACCCCATCACCAGGGAGACTGAGACAGGACAGCATCTCATGGTTCATTGTTCCCTGTCGACCAGCCTACACTAGTCTGTGAGCAGAATATCAAGTATTATTATCAAGGACAATGATAACAACAGTGATTAAAGAAGTAGAACTTTGGGGATCTCAGTGGGTCCCAGATTATCCAATAGGAGTTATGGCTTTCAGCAGATGACTTAACAGTTTTGAGTGTCACTTCCTTGTGTCTTATTTTCATTGGCTGTTGTTGGGGTAATAAATTCTGATAAAGCAACTTAGTGGAGAAATGGCTTGTTCTAGTTCACAATTTGAGTTTATCACTGCAGGGAAGTCAAGATGGCATGAAGCTGGGCAATTTAGCCAGGAGTCCAGAGCAGGGAGAGAATAAATACACGACACTGCGATGTGTTCTTTGCATCGTGCATTTATAAATGCATGCACACTGCAATGCATACTTTGCATCGTGCATTTAGAAATGCATGCACACTGTGATGCGTACTTTGCATCATGCATTTATAAATGCATGAATTCTGTGATGCGTACTTTGCACCATGCATTTATAAACGCATGCACACTATGATATGTACTTTGCACCATGCATTTATGAATGCATGAACACGTACTTTGCATCGTGCATTTATAAATGCATGCACACCATGATGTGTACTTTGCATTCTGCACTTGTGCGTTGCTCACTTACTTGTGCATAGCTCAGCCTTTTCTCTTTTGTGCAACCCTAGATGCAAACCCAGGAATGCCATGCTCACTCTTATTCTCCCCCAGCACTCTCCAGCCCACAGCCCAGTCTAATCAAGATTCCCTCACTGAGCCTTCCTCCCAAGTGATTCTGGATTGTGTCCATTAGAACCACTGACTAATGTTGAGTAAGTAACTACGTGTTGACAATTGGAACTAACCATCCCAAATCCTAACTGCAGAAAGGACGTCTGAGGCAAGGTAGTTATGAGGAGAAGGAGAAGAAGGACCTTGCACAGAACTCCAGACCCAATGATCTCGGGCCTGACACTCCTGACAAACATACCTCATTCACAGGCTCCCATTCTTCTCAAAACATATTTTTACATTATTAATACCATGGGATGCCCCCACAATACTGTTCTCTCCTGGAAGCTGTGTTCATGTGTATGTGTGCGTGTCCATGTGCACATGCATGTGGAGGCCAGAAGGATAATTTTGTGTGTCACTCCCCAAGCACCGTCCACCTCTGGGTTCTGAGACGGGTTCCATCACTAGCCCTGCAGGAGCCTGTTGAAAACACTAAACTGACTGGCTAGTGAGCCTGAGAACCTACCGCCCCAGCAGTGTTTGACCAGCACCAGACACCACTCACAGATTTTTATGTGGGTTCTAGGAAAAGAACTGGGGTCCATCTGGCAAGCACTTAACCACTGAGCCACCTCACCAGCCTGACAGTTATGGTCTCTAATTCCCCTGATGTGAACCTGAAGTGTATCACCAATGCCCCTGCCTCCTACCCGTGACGTCACAGCCCCAGTTGTTCGGATTCAGGAGCTTTTAAGTCTTGATTAAAATTAAAGTGTAAAATGAAAAGTTGCGGGAGCTAGGGATGCAGCTCAGAAGGCAGAATGCTGGCACAGCATGCACAAAGGCTGGATGCCTAGCACTCCGTAAACTGGTTGCAGCAGCATGGGTGTGCAACCCCAGAAATCAGGAGGTGGAGACAAAAGAATCAGAAATTCAACAATCATCCTTGGCTTCATAACAAGTTCAAGGCCAGTCTGTGATACCTGAGATCTTATCTCAAAATCGAATTAATTGGATAGCTAAATAGAGGCAAATCAATTTGGCCTGTGAGCTATGGTGGGTCAGCTCTGGAGATGAGCATGAAGCCCACAGTAAAGGGTGGCTTTGATGATGCTGATGCTAAGGGTGACGTCATGCCACAAGAAGGCCCACTAACCAGGCTTTTGCTGAGCACTTCTTTCCATCCACCCTCTGCTAGGCACAGGCACAGAGAGCAGCAGGCATGTATGTGAGGTCAGAGGAGTAGCCAGCAGTTGGATTGTTACAGAAGTCCTGTTGATGCACATAGGGAAGCTAGCGATCACATTAACCAAGGGCATTTTACTTGCTCTGCTTAATCGCTGCTAGTGACTGCCTTCAGAGGGTGCTAACAAGCATGGCCAGGAGAAATAGAGGGGCAGAGGGCCAAATAGCCTTAGAGACACCCTCTCAAGATGCACAACTCAAATAAGCCTATTAAAGACCACATTCAGTCCTGAATCCAAGAGTCCTTTTTGAATTTGTGCTCTGGGAGGGTGGCTAAATTCTTTGGTATATTTTCTCTTCCTTCTCTGAGCCTCAGGGTTCTTCATTTGCAAAATGCTGATTGTCTAAGTTAGGTTTTTATTTGTTGTGATAAACACCATCATGGAAAAACAACTTGGTGCTGGTGTGGGAGTGTAAGTCAGGGCAGGAACCTGGAGGAAGTCACGGCAGGAACCTGGAGGCAGGAACCGAAGCAGAGGATAAAAGGGGTGTTGCTTACTGGCTGCTCCTCCTGGATTTCTTAGTTTGCTATCTTATAGAACTCAGGACCACCTGTCCCAAGGTGGCACTGCCCACAAAGGGCTGGGTCTTCCCTGATCAATCATTAATTAGGAAGATGTCTAGCAGGCTTGCCTACAGAGCGATCTGAGGCAGGGTTGTCTCCATTTCTCCATTCCCTCCTCTCCTCTCTGAAGAGTCTTATATTTGCCAAATTGACAGAAGACTAGCACAATGATAACAGCCAGCAGCGCCCACCCTGTGCTTTGCCAACTTGTGCCCTTGGGCACCTAACTCGATTCCTACCCAAGGTAACAGCTTTCAGAGCACTTTCCTGTCTGCTGTGGTCTAAATGTCAGATGTTCCGCACAGGCTGTGTGTTTGAACACCCAGTGGTTGCTACTCTTTTAGGAAAGTAGTGTGGACTTCAAGGAGGAGCCTGGCTGGAAGGAATGGGTAGATGAGGAGTGGTAGGAGTCCAGCCAAGATGCCAACCCAAATGCTGTGTAACAAGCAGCCGCCATAGGCTCTGCTCCACTAAGCCACATATAGTGGCATTTTTCTGGCTAGGGTGAACTATATTCCCCTAAACCATAATCCAAAATTAACTATCCCCTCCTTATGTGACTTTTATTCAGGCATCCATCGCAGTGATGAGAAAAGTGGCTAGTATACTCACCAGTCTTGTTAACTAAGGGACCCCTTACCAGCCTCATTAACTAGTGGACCCCTTACCAGCCTCATTAACTAGTGGACCCCTTACCAGCCTCATTAACTAGTGGACCCCTTAC
>JAQHUG010000211.1:1442889-1463808 GCA_028555095.1 Dicrostonyx torquatus
GGGACTGTCCTGAGACTGGAGGGTGTCCAGCAGCTGTGGGGACTGTCCTGAGCACTGGATGGTGTCCAGCAGCTGTGGGGACTGTCCTGAGACTGGATGGTGTCCAGCAGCTGTGGGGACTGTCCTGAGCACTGGAGGGTGTCCAGCAGCTGTGGGGACTGTCCTGAGCACTGGATGGTGTCCAGCAGCTGTGGGGACTGTCCTGAGACTGGAGGGTGTCCAGCAGCTGTGGGGACTGTTCTGAGCACTGGATGGTGTCCAGCAGCTGTGGGGACTGTCCTGAGACTGGACGGTGTCCAGCAGCTGTGGGGACTGTCCTGAGACTGGACGGTGTCCAGGAGATGTCGGGACTGTCCTGAGACTGGACGGTGTCCAGCAGCATCCTCAACCTCTACCTGTAAGACCCTGCCTACTCAGTCCCAGTTACCATAACCTAAGCAGTCTTTAGACACTGCCACATGCTTTTTATCTTGGGATAAAACCTGCCTCAAGAGTCACTGATCCAAGATTAAAACCTTCCAAATCACCAAAATGCTCAACCATAGCAAGAGAAACAATCTGTGATCTGTTAACGTAGTGGACAATTATAGATTCGTTGATTATGTTGCTTTTAAGGAATATTCAAACCTAACCAAAGCAAAATGATAATTTTGTTTTTTAATTAAAATTATTTAAATAAATATATATTCTTAGAAAAGTATGTCCCCCAAAAGAAGTCAAACTTATGTCTACTGCAGTTACCTCAAGAGAGTAGAATAAAAGGCAGTTTTCATTATTTTCAAAACATCCAGTGGCTCTGTAAGCTCAGACAAATGATTCTAGTCTAAAGTTCTGACTCCGAACCCGAGTGGTGCTGATGTCTACGACTGGAACGTCTTCTGCTGAACAAGGTAAGTCAGTGGCCTTCACGGCAAGTCAAGAAGAGGATGAATGTGGCAGGTCGTGAGCATGCAGAGCAAGGCCACTTCTCATTGCTTGCTATGCCTTTTCCAATTAAGGGTTTTTTGTTTTTTCTTAAAAATACAAACATGCAGAACGACAAGTCAGGAGCCTCTCCCTCATGTCTGGGGAAACTCTCTGACATTGGGTGGTTGCTGAATTGGGGGTTTGGCACTGAGCAAAACTTTGCTAGTGAGGATAAAGGTAGATGGAGTGCCACCTGGAAAAGGGGGCCAGCCTGTGTGGAGATGTTATTTTGAATGGACAGGTTGGTGAACAAGCTTCACATCAAGATTATTGATGTGTCAACTGCCATAAACACCTCCCCTGCCTCAGGGCCTTCTGAAGAAGCACCATGACCAACCTGGAGATGCTTCTGTGCGTGCGGCCATCTGTTTACACTGAAGCCTGGATGGCCATGAGTCCAGGCCACTGGAGAAGAGCCTAGGAGAGCAAGGGTGCAGCCACGGGCACGCAGCGCATGAATAGGGGTGGCTTCAAAGTCTTGCGGTGTTGTCCTGGGAGTTTGTTTTCAGCCTGCACCTCTCACCTTGTTACGATTAGAGACAGAGAGAACTCTTGTGTTCAGGAAGAGCCCCTGAAGAGGAATCCTGGCTGCACTGCTTAGTAACTATTAGAGGCAATACTGACTACTTTCAGGACTGACAGCTTCCTGTCTGAGTCTCCAGGAGGTGGACGATATCCCTACCATATGCAAGGTGTTTCAGACAATTCCTGGAGCTCTGGGAAGTAATGAATAAATGGCATTTCTAATTCATTTGGTAAAAAGTTAATCCAAATACAGATTTAGAGTAAATTATTTAGCCAGCTAGGATAGCACACACCTTTAATCTCAGCACTTGGGAGGCAGAGGAGGGTGGGTCTCTGTGAGTTCAAGGTCACCCTGGTCTACAAAGCAAGTTCTAGGACAGGCAGGACTGTTACACAGAGAAACTCTGTCTCAAAAACCAAAAAAAAAAAAACCCAAAAGATAGATTCATTTTGTTGTTTGTGTGTATGTGTCTATGTGTCACCACACACATGTGTATGTGCGGGAATGCCTACCAAGGCCAGAAGAATGTGTCAGATCCCTCCCCTGGAGTTCCAGGCAGCTGTGCATCACCCCACGTGGGTGCTGGGAACTGAACTCCAGTCCTCTGCAAGAGCAGCAGGCACTTTAGAGTGTGTGCCTGGTATAGATTAACAGACGGGGCACAAAGGAAGCCTGGAAACTTTTCAGTCCTAATAAGAATTCTCAGGGGCCTCTAGGCTCCACACGATGCTTTGGGCCACGGTGCACTCTTCCCTTTAGAAATCATTGACCTGGGGCTGGAGAGATGGCTCAGTGGTTAAGAGCATTGCCTGCTCTTCCAAAGGTCCTGAGTTCAATTCCCAGCAACCACATGGTGGCTTGCAACCATCTGGAATGAGGTCTGGTGCCCTCTTCTGGCCTGCAGACATACATACACACAGACAGAATATTGTATACATAATAAATAAATAAATATCCTATAAAAAAAAAGAAATCATTGACCTGGTCCAGGACCTAAGAGAGGCTTAGAAGACCAAGATGATTGACCATAGTCCTGGGCCTCAGCTTTAAGGCAGATGTGAAGAAGGGGTACATTCCATTTGAGTACGATGCTGTCCAGTCAAAGGAGGCAGAGTTTTCATAGCTAGTGTTCAGGCCTGGGGGCAAAATGACCTAAATTTAACCCTGGACCTCACAAGCCAAGAAAACCTGAGCACACTAAGCCTCAGTCTTTCCATCTGTAAACTGGGAGTGGTGGTACAGCTTTTCTGTCACAGAGCTGGGGGTGCTAAGGAGGAAATCCTTAGGACCACATGCCTGACACCAGGTAGGGTCTAATAAACGCTGCCTGTGGCCACTATAAAAATGTAGGCAGTTGAGACGAGAAGGTAACTGGCCAGGTGTCTGCTATTCAAGCATAGGAACCTGAATTCAAGTCTCGGGTTTTTAAAAGAAAATTAAGACCCCTGAGCAGCAGTGTGTATGTGTAACCTCAGTGCTGGGGAAGGAGATCCTGGAGGATCCCTGAGCCGTTGGCCAGCCAGTCTACCTGAGCCAGTGAGCTCCAGGCTCAGCGAAAGCTCTGCCTCAAAGCTAACGTGGAAGGTGTGGTAGTTTGAACAAAAAGGTTCTCACAGGCCCACAGAGAACAGCATTATTAGGAGGTGTGGCTTTTTGGGGGGGAGTGTGACTCACTCTCTTCCTCCTCCTGTCTGTGCATCCAGACATACAACTCTCAGCTTCTCTGCCTGTGTGCCGCCACGGTTCTGGGCATGATGATAATGGACTAACTCTCTGAACTGTAAACCAGCCTCAGTTAAATGTGTTTTCTTTATAAGAGCTGCCATGGTCATAATTCTCTTCACAGACAGAAGGCGATAGACAAAGACCCTCAGCATCCACCTCTGACCTCTACAGACACACATGCATGAACAAATGCACATGCAGGTACTTACACATAACAAAATCTAGGAAATCAGATATATAGATGTTGGGAAGACAACCTAATTCTCTGAACTGGAAAAGGAGTCAAAACCTCCCACAGAGATTCGTCCAGAATGTGGACTGAGAACTTTAGGCTTCTAACATCACATCTCGGGGATTCCTTCCAACAGGAGGAACAAGACAGGAGGGCAAAGAACGTCTGTGGCAGAGCAGGGGTCTCCAAGCACGACCAGGGCTTGAAGCCCTCACTCTCGCCTGACAGTAGATGAGAGAAAGGCCACTTCTCTGGGACATCTGTTTGCCCAGGACCTTGGGTCATCCCAGGTACCTCTCAAGCTGAAAAGACTCCTGGTAACCTCTAACAGAACCCAGACCAGAACATCTGGGCAGAAAGATGTGTTTGAGGCTCTTGTAGAATAAGGGAGGAAATCACTAAATCATGCACTGAGACTGGCCAGACTGCTTTCCCAACTCGACATACATAAACCACATACATAAATGCACACAAATACACATATGCTACACTTCTCTTTGACCCTGTGTGTGGTTACACACACACTTCTCTATGACCCTGTGTATGGTTACACACACACACACACACACACACACTTCTCTATGACCCTGTGTGTGGTTATACATATACACATACATCACACTTCTCTATGACCCTGTGTGAGGTTACACACACACTTCTCTATGACCCTGTGTGTGGTTACACACACACTTCTCTATGACCCTGTGTATGGTCACACACACACACACACACACACACACTTCTCTATGACCCTGTGTGTGGTTATGCATATACACATACATCACACTTCTCTATGACCCTGTGTGAGGTTACACACACACTTCTCTATGACCCTGTGTGAGGTTACACACACACTTCTCTATGGCCCTGTGTGTGGTTACACACACACACACACACACACACACACTTCTCTATGGCCCTGTGTGTGGTTACACACACACACACACACACACACACACACTTTTCTATGGCCCTGTGTGTAGTTACTTGAAATAATGATAAGCAAAACACTGAGCAACCTAAACAGTGAAGATGCCCACACACCAGAGTCAGACATGACCAAGCTTTAGAAAAGAGTCTGAAATTTAGTTTAAAAGTCATAGACGGTTTAGAGGGCATGGGTAGAGGCCCTGGCTAGCAGGTAAATACTTTGCGCATCTGGCTATTTTCTGATGATAAATATTCAATTTTTTTTTTCATTAAAGTGTGGGCATTCTCCTGCATCCCAGCCATGTTAGATCAGGTTTCCTAGGGAGAAACTGAAATGAGGATTTGAATGTCAGTGGTTTATTAAAAAAAAAAATCTCAAGTCAAGCAGGAGATAGGCAGGAAGCAGAAGAAGCAGCAGAGAAGAAAGGGCAGCAAGGTTGGGGACTTTAAACAAGTCCTCAGATGACAGGTTCAGTCTGGTTCAACAAGGGGCCCAGAGAGCGCGGTCACTAACTGTTGACAGAGTCAAGTTTACATATTTCTGCATCTGGTAATCATCAATCAAAGACTGTCTGGAAGCAGGGTACAAACTTTTAGGTATTTCTAGCTCCCTGGCCCCGTGTGCCGTGTGTGTGTGTGTGTGTGTGTGTGTGTGTGTGTGTGTGTGGTGCACATCTGTGTGAGCATGTGTGTGTGTATGTGTGTGTGTATGTGTGTGTGTGTGTATGTGTGTGTGTGTGTGCGCATGTGTGGTGCACATCTGTGTGAGCATGTGTGTGTGTGTGTGTGTGTGTGTGTGTTGCACATCTGAGTGAGCATGTGTATGTATAAAGAACAAAGGATCATTCCTCAGGCACCATTCACTGTTTGGTTTATCGTTTTTTGTTTCTTTTTTTTTTTTTTTGATTGTTGTTTGGTTGGTTGGGGTTTTTTTCAGACAGGATCTTTCACTGCCCTAATACTCATGAAGTAAGCAGGCAAGCCTGGCTGAGTCCCACCTCTGCTCCCCAGCACCGGCATTATAAGCACACACCACCATACCCAGATTATTCTTCTTTAAGTGGGTTCTGGACATGAGCTGTGGAGCTGGAATTCGGGTCCTTGTGCTTTCAGAGCGAGAACTTCCCGGCTGAGCTCATTTCCACAGCTGCACAAGAGCTGCCTTCCAGCTCTTGTCCTTCAAGAAAAGCTGCTCCCATGGCCTGAGAGTGCACTGCAGGAGTACAGCTTGTCCTGGCTACTGGGTGTCGAGGCACAGAAAAACTGGAACTGGAAACCACCAAATGATAAAAATGGTGCATGATAAAAGCACCAGACAAGGGTCAAAAAAAAAAAAAAAACCCGGCCGGGCGGTGGTGGCACACGTCTTTAATCCCAGCACTCAGGAGGCAGAGGCAGGCGGATCTCTGTGAGTTCGAGACCACCCTGGTCTACAAGAGCTAGTTCCAGGACAGGCTCCAAAGCTGCAGAGAAATCCTGTCTCGAAAAACTATTAAGGGGCTGGAGAGATGGCTCACAGGTTAAGAGCATTGCCTGCTCTTCCAAAGGTCCTGAGTTCAATTCCCGGCAACCACATGGTGGCTCACAACCATCTATAATGGGGTTTGGTGCCCTCTTCTGGCCTGCAGGCATACACACAAGCAAAATATTGTATACATAATAAACAAATAAATAAAAATTAAAAAAACACACAGCATAGTTTTGCATACTTTACAAAAAAAAACATTGGCGGAGAAATATGGCAGTAATTTGGACTGCAACCCTCTGAGCATAGGCACCACCCAGACGCTCAGCATTTCTCCAAGTAGGTAAATTCATTTTGGGGCACCCTCTGAACCTCAGGCTCATTTCTTTCTATGTCAAATAGTAATAAAATATTTAAATGTACAGAATGCCTACCATGTATATGGCATGTCCAGCCTCACAGCACCTTTTCAATGTGCTTAGAGTCACCCCATTTCATGGACATGCAGAGCTCCAGCAAGTTTAAGAAATCTAAGGAACTCTTCCCAAAGAGAGGCAACTAAGAAATTCCCATAACTCTTGGGCTGCCAGACTGCAGAACACAGCTCTTTCCAGCACTCACCTCCTCTTATGACTGACTGTCCTATGTGTGTGCATGCATGTGCAGGTGCATGTGGGGGTGTGCATCTGCGTGTGCACGTAGTTAGCAGGTGATAACCTCAGATGTCATTTCTCAGATGACATCTACCTTCCTTTTATCTTGAGACATGGTCTCTCACCAGCCTTGAACTGACCCCAGCCTAGACTGGGGTGGTCAGTGAGCCTCAGAGATCTGCCTACCCCTGACCCAAAACTCCTGGGGTTGCAAGAAGACACCATGATGCCCAGCCCAACCCACTGTGCTCTGGGGAGTAAACTCAAGCCCTCATACCCGCAAGGCCGCATTTTACCAACCGAGCTCTTCCTTATTAATTAATTTGTAATTAATTAATTATTAATTAATTTGTAAGTGACAAACACAAGTGGTATATGTGTATGGTGGATAATATGTTTTGATGTATGTGGAGAAACAATAGTCATCTTTGATAAAATATGAGCCAGAAGACAATCATTAGGTAGAATCACATACAGCTTATGTCATTTAGGAGGCAGTCCAAGAGAAACTGGTCAGAGTAAGAGGACCCAGTCAAGCAAGGGGCAATTTCAGGGCAAATCTCAGGCTCAGTTTGGTTCCTTATAGAGCTCTTGAACTCACACTGCACTGCAGAGTCTGCTACAAGTAGAGGCATAGAACAAGACTGTCATATCTCCGCAGCAGTTAAGTGCCCCAGGGCGTGACGATTGCTTAAGGAAATCCCCTGAGCAGTTTCTTGGGGAGATACGAACAAATGTCTCTTCACCCCAGACAGACCACCTACAATGGAACAACAGCAACAAAAAAGTCCCCCGAGGTTGAGCTTGGTGAACTCTCGGTGTTACTTACAGAGGCATGGCCAGTGCAAGGCAGCTGAGCCTCCCTTGCATGGGTGATGACTCACAAAAGCTGAATCCCTGGAGCTCTTTGCACAGCTTACATTCAGCTTCACCAGAAACTCTCCTCTCCCCAGCCATTACTTAGTGCTTTTCTATGACTCTTGTAGGTTTTAGGAACATCCTCAACCTTGGAAGTTTCCTTAGATTTCCAATTTTCATGAGCCTTTCTCTTAAAATGTCAATTCAGAAGAAATGACTGCACAGTTATCACAGGAGAAAGGCCAGAGGCAAAGCCCAAAGAATCCTGCCAAATAAATCACAGGCAATCTAGATAACGCACGTGCACAGTCCACCCAGGCACCTGTCATGCCTATCAAAGAGGAGAGCGAGCACTTCCTCAAACTCTAGTCTTTAAGCCTGGAGAACCAATTTCCCTCCTATCTAGGTGGAAAAAAATAAGTATCTTTTTCTGATGCTCTAAAGATTATCTCTAGGACCATTTACAGGAGTTGATTACTTAAATATGGCTTTAATCTAGGGAAAGTATCCAATTTTCCACCTCTAGAGAGAAATGCATAATCGAGGAACTTGTCTGTGAAACTCCCACTTTATTCACATAGACATCAGGAAATAAGGGGGAATTTGATTGTTCTCCCAACTTCAGAAAATTGAGCTCATTTTTTGGGACAAGATAAAAGGCAGCTGAGGTTTAATATAAGGTCCTCTGTTAGACACATGATTGAAAACATTATAGGGGCTTTGATTTTTAGCACTGCATATTCTGAATACGCCCTTCATTTCTTTATACTGCGCAGCACCTCTGCTCTTTCCTCGACGCTAGAGGAGCCAACACAGAGACAGCTTAAAGAGCGGATTGACAAGGGAAAACTGGTTGGAAGGCCAGGGAACCCAAACTGAAAAAGGCAAGATGAATACCAAATGCCATGTGAGGAGCCCCACATGGAACTGATCTCTAGAATCTATGTTAATTATTGGACACTTAAATTTAAAAAAATCATCAGCAGGTAGAGTAGGAAACCACATAGAGGCCATGAACAGGAGTCAATGGTTATCGCCAGCAAGCATATATCATCTAAATCATGCACCATTTGGTTATAAGAAAAAAATAAGACAAATAGCCTCAGATCAAGGGGATTCTTATCGGAAGAATTTGGTGTAGAAAACAAAGTTTAAGTCAACATCCAGAGAGCTCAGGGCTCAAGCCAATCTCTGCCCTTGGTTCCAGATACAGCATATTGTTTACTGAGGGCCCTATTGTGTATCAGAAACCATGCTACATACACAAAAAATCCTAAAATACAAGCCTGTCCATTTTTTCAGGTGCGAAAGCCAAAGCTTTGGGAAATTAAGGAAATTTCCAAACTTACACAGCTAGCAAGTCACAGAGTTGGGAGTCAATGTGTCATCTAAAGTCCCAGCCCTTGCGCTGTTCACACAGCTGTCAGGATCTCTCTGCTCCCTGTCCCCTGCTATTTCTTCAGACAGATGTCTGTCTGTCTCTCTGAAGGTCTGTGGGTTGGCTTTCTCCTATCTCAGTAGGCTTGCAGAATGACAAAATAACCTTTCCAAACCTGCTTCTAAACAATACCCAAAGGACAGTACCCCATAGGAAACTTGAGTACACCATCATCCATCATTGCATTGAATGGTACCCAGGCCACCTGCCAAGAATGTCAGGATCTTTGGGTTCAAAATCGCTACTAAATTTTATCTAATGGGGAGAGGGCACGTACCATGGTGCCCATGGGAAACAATGCAGACAACTTTCTGAAGCTGGCTCTCCTTCCACTGTGTAAGGGGTTAGAATTTAACTCAGGTAGTCATGCTTGGTGGCAAGTTCCCTTGCCAGCTAAGCCATCTCATCAGTCCTTGGTTCTGTGAAAATGGGGCAGCTAGAATATAGGGCCGGAACAGCGGGACTGTGAAATGGGTGTGTGCATAGGGAAGCGCTAGGTACCTATATTCTAATATAATCCCGTCTTCATGAATACCGCACCTTCCCAGGTGCCAGGGACTCACCATGCTGCCTAATACTCACTCAGGGAAGCTACCACACCCAGTAGGAGGAGTGTGGTTAACAAGGCAAGATAACGAAAAACACTCTCAGCTTGCAGAAGTGGGCACCTGGTCGAGTGAGGAAGTTAAAAAAAGTCATCCTAAACATAGAGCCATAAGAATGTGCTCATCCGTCATAAGTCTGACAGATAAACATCCATGTAGAAGAGGCCAGTGCGTGCCTCCCTGGAGGACTCGGGGACACTGGCTAAAAACAGAAGACAAAGGCTTCAAAAGAGAGTGCCAGAAAGCAAGGCTTAAAAAGTAGAGCAGAGCCAGGCTCTGAGCAGCAGTCTGTGCTCAGCAAAGGAACACGTGGTTTCTGGAGTGGTAATTCAATCCAAGTGCCGCTGCCCAGCACAGCTTTCCATGGTGATGGAGATGGACTAGTCTGCGCTGTCCAACACGGCAGCCACGAACTAAATACTTTGCATTTGGCTGGTGTGACTCAGGAGTTGAATCTTTAATTCTATCTAATTTAATCAATTTCAATTTAAATTGTTACATGCGGTAGCAGCTGCCAAGCTGGACCGCTGAAGCTAACGGTTAAGTTGTCAGCCGTCAAAGCAGACGTGATACTGGTCCAACACCAACTGAACTTGTGGTTCTGGATAAGCCCTCCAAGCCGACCTACTGATGGCGTCTCTGGCCTATGTGAGCACTCCACCGGGCGTGCCACAGGCTTCTGTGTAGTAGGCGTGCCACAGGCTTCTGTGTAGTAGACAGAAGCATGGCGAGCAGAGGGCTGACTGCTTCCTTCTTTGGAGAAAGCTATTTACTCAAGCTGCCGTAACAAAGTAACAGTGATAGAGGTTCCTCCCAACCCCTGAGGCTCGGGAGTTGACTTCTCTGCTAGCTCTCCTCCAGGTGCATGTGGATTATAGGTAAGGACACTAACAACACAGTGTAAGAGCCCGCTCACAGGACAGACTTCCCTTCCCTTTCAGGACCTCCTTAAAGACCCTTTTCTACAAATGAAGCCACAGGGTGAGCATAGGAGGTATGGAGGACAATGCATGCTTTTGAGGAGCCCGGGCACAATTCTACAACAAAGACTCAGCAAGCTGAAGACCAGGACTTCTGATTCTACTTCTGAGCAATATACTGAGCCTTAGCTGCGGTTCTTAGCTCCTCCCACCGCTGCCGGCCTTCATCACAGAACTAGGGAGCACAGTCACTAGATAAACGGAATGGAGCAGATAAGTCTGAAGTGGATTGGTCTACTAGAAGACGAGATTGAGGAAACCTTGCAGAAATAACCCATGATTGACTTTGGGGGAAACAAGGCTGATGCGAATCCTGACCATGAAAGAATAAACCAGAAGGCAGGTTGCAGACAGTGTCCCTGTTGCTGGCCTGCCATCACTCCAAGAGAAACAGTACTAACCTCACAGCCTAACTCTATAGTGATATTTTATTTATGTTTTAATTTTTTTAAAAAAAGCTTGCCTAACGATCAGAAGGGCAAAGCTGAGCCACTAGAGGTCAGGCAGCGGTGGCACACACCTTTAATCTCAGGATTTGGGAGACAGAGGCAGATGGATCTCTGTGAGTTCAAGGCCACCCTGGGCTACACAAGATCAAAGCTGAAACAAATCCAGGTGGTCGTGGCTCACACCTTTAATCCGAGTACTAGGGAGTCATGCACCTGGGATTAGCAGCACTAGAGGGAATATAAAATGGGAGGAGAGAGAGAGGTCTAGTCGGTGTAGTCTTCTTAGTCTGCAGTCACCCAGCCTTGGTAGAGGTAAAGACTTCTCTAGTGGCTTGACTGTTTTGTTTTTCTGGTTGTCAAGTTGAACCCTAATATTTGTTTCTGAGTTTTTTTATTCATGCTATCCAGCGCAGCTTCCTGTCAGGGATAACTCAGGGCAGAGAGAGACTCTTAAGTGTGCTGTGCCAGTCAGGGTGGGAGCTCTGCCCCCTCTTGTGCTCATTCCCTCCTGCCCTGACGTCACTAGGGCGACGGACAAGTCAGGGCAGGCCTTAAGCATCTACACTGACCATCACAGAAGTCTGATAATCCAACATTAGCTCTCAGCCGTCAAAGCAAGCTATTCGAAGAGCAACTTTCCAAGGGAAAACAACACAATGGATGACAGAAGTCCAAAAAAAAAAAATCAAAAACATTAGACCAGATGGACTTAAAACAAAGATTTATTATTTTATTAAAGATTTTAAAGTAATGATTAAACAAGATAAAATGAGAAGAAAAAACTTCAAAGAAGCAAGTTTGAGCATTCAGAATAAAAATGCTGATGGAAAGACCAGAAGCAATTGATAAATGACCTCAAAATACATCGATCTGAAGAGTGAGCTGATCAATGGGAATATGAAACTGAGGAATCCTCTGGAAGGAAGCGTGACAAGACAGAGAAAAATGAAAAGCTATACAAGACACACAAGAAAGACGATTATAGATTCCCAGAAAAGGAGTAAAAATTAGAAGGAATGAAGACCTTAAACAGACAAAATATTTCTCCATTTTTTAAAGTCCCAAAGACTAGAAATTAGGAAGAATGCATATCTATAGCAATTGGAGTAAAAGCAAAAAGTTTATGGAAGACAAGAAAGCCCTTCAAACTTAGAGGGAGGAGAAGCGTATCAGGCGTTTGTTGTTGCTGTTTTCACGGAAAGGAACACCAGAATATTCCATTAGCAATAATGATAATGTCAAGAATACATGAGATAATATTTTAGGGAATTTCGTAAATAGGGCAAAAATATTATGTCCAATTTAAGCTGTCATTCAAATATGAAACTATGATGAAATATTTTCAGACATAGGCTATCTCAGATATTTGTCATAGAAAATTTTAAATTAAAACACTCTTTGGGAGCTGAGGAGACGCCTCAGTGGGTAAGAGCACTTGCTACACACACAAGAGGACCTGAGTTCCAATCTCTTGTTTCAGTGCCATGGGAAGAGGAAACTGGAGGATTTCTGGGTTTTGTGGCTGCCAGCCTAACTCCAGATCCGATGAGGATTACTGTCTCAGGCAGTAAGGTCGAGAGTAACACAGCAGGATGCCCGGCATTCTCTTCTAACCCCCACATTAACGCAGGTACATGTGTGCACCGCACAAGCTCATGAACACACACACACACACACACACACACATTTTGGATAAATTATCTAAATAAAGAGAAAGGATACCTGCAAGAAATTATTCTAAGTGTGTAGATTAAAGGAATCAACTGCCTTGGTAAAATTTGATGTTATTTTCAAAGAATAATAACCAAGGCCAAGTAAAAAAAGAGAAATCATGCTTGTAAAAACAACAGGACTTTTGTTGTTGTCTTTAAAACACATTTTCACTACACTGAGGATCAAACCCAGAACCCTTGTACATGCCAAACTGTGCATGTTAAGCAAGGCCTCTACCACTCATCTCCATCCTAAGCCCAGACACACAGTTTATAGACTCTGCTCAAATTTCCTGAACCAGCAGCATCAGCACTACCTCAGTTTGGAAAGCATGTACCCACAGAATGCTGGGATGAAAAGCATGCTCCTACAGCATGCTGGGATGAAAAGCATGCACCCACAGAATGCTGGGATGGAAAACATGCTCCTACAGCATACTGGGATGAAAAGCATGCACCCACAGCATGCTGGGATGGAAAGCATGCACCTACAGCATACTGGGATGAAAAACATGCGCCCACAGCATTTTGGAATGAAAGGCATGCACCCACAGCCTGCTGGGATGGAAAACATGCACCCACAGAATACTGGGATGAAAAGCACACATCCACAGCAGGCTGGGATGCAAAGCATGCACCCACATCATACTGGGATAGAAAACATGCACCCACAGCAGGCTGGGATGAAAAGCACACACCCACAGCAGGCTGGGGTAGAAAGCATGCACCCACAGCATGCTGGGATGGAAAACATGAACCCACCGCATGCTGGTGTGGATGATGTGATCTCATGAGGTACCACAGACAATGTATGTATTGAAAATAAAAAACTATTGGGTCAACACAATGTCAACATAATGGCGTAATGGATGAGGAAGTGGGGAGGGGAGACAAAGAGATGTGGTGCTAATCTGAGTTCTTGCCTCACTAGAAGGGAGAAAGGAAACTTCATTTTTAAAAAAGAAAGGGAGGATTAAAAGCTAAAAGTGAGCCATGCTGAAATAAATTAAGATGGATATCCTGCAGTCAAAATAAATGAAGTACAGCAATAGCCATTGCAGATGGATTTTAGTAAATGGGAGAAAAGGACACAGAATTCCAGAAGATAATGTGCAGCAGGGCACACATTTCAAAGAGCAAACAACAGCCCCAGGAGAAGCACAGATATTCAGTAATGCAATGGAAGCAGTGCTGCATCTGAAGAAAGTAGATAAATGAGATGCGTGATATCGTTAATGTTTGGGCTTTTGTCAGGGGTATGCTTATTGAATCATTGCATGTGACTCTAAGTATTAAACACAATTAATTCGACAAAAGAAAGTCCTACATGGAATAAGGGAGTGAGACATCAGTAATTATAAACCATTCACTTTTGTGTGCCTGTGATGCAAAATTAACTTTAAAAAAGTCCAGCTAGCCAGGCAGTGGTGGCGCACACCTTTAATCCCAGCACTCGGGAGGCAGAGGCAGGCGGATCTTTGTGAGTTCGAGACCAGCCTGGTCTACAAGAGCTAGTTCCAGCGCAGGCTCCAAAGCCACAGAGAAACCCTGTCTCGAAAAACAAAAAACAAAAAACAAAAAAAAAATCCAGCTCCTGTAAGGGTGTCTTTAGTGCAGCAAGCACTGCAGAATCTTATGGAATAAATAAATAATTACTTTGACCACAATGTGAAAGATTGAACACAGAGCAGTCAGACAAAGAAGGTGTGCCAGGAATCGAGGCATGACTTGATATAAAAGGGAGCCACTGCAATAGGAAAGGGAAGGGTGGCGCCTGGAGATTTAACATAGATGGGATGCATCAAAATTGGTCACCAGGTTCCAGCATTCCCCAAACAGAGCAGGAATCATCCTGTGATTCAAAGAGGCTCTGGCTCTTGTGACTTTGTTCCCCCCACATCTCCTCATGTAAAATTTCCAATAAACAGAAAGAACCGAATGCAGGGCATGTACACACTCAGTTCCTAGAGTCTGCGGTTAATACTGGGTGTAAACACATATGCCAGGCCCTCTAGTCATCCCTCAGACACCTCTCAATCTAGTCTGGTTTACCTTTGGTATATACGAAAGAGATTCTATTATATTGTAATGGGAAGAAAAATTAAACGAAAATTGCCCACTTCCTTAGGTATTTGGTTTTTAGAAAAAACCAAATGGTCTCCACTGACTTCAAACTAACTGAAAGCCAGAAATTCCTCCAGAGCTACTCATGACATCACCATTTATATTAGACATTAAGAGTTTTATTCTAGAAACAGATACTGCTCTTGGAGGTTGTTTAGGAGAATTTCACGGACGTGGTAATTCTCCCTGATAGCCTTTGGTTTGGGGTTTGGACACAAACTGACAAGAACATAAAATTATTTACCATGAGGAGCGTAATTAAATTCTAGTGCTTCAAATAATACGCGTGTCAGTTACAATCAAGAGTCAACTCTTTGGACTGCGTAGCACTTTTCCTTCTCAAGGTAAGTCGATGTAAGGTCACACTTAGGAATAATCTCTCAGGAGGAGTGGCGGGGGGCGGAAGTCAAGCTTCTTCCACCCAGATTAAACAGCAAGGAGTTCTACCAAGTGCCAATGGTTAATTAATGACAATAATGGTTGAGATAGAAACAACACGGAGCCCTACCAAATCAACAGCACCGTTTTGGTTAGTGATAGTCAATGACGATGAGTTCCAAGTCGTTTTCTGGAGAGCAGCATCCCGTCACTGTGTCACTGGATGGTTTATAAGCTCTTGCATTGCTTCCCCACTTCTTTCTCATCCTCTCACCACATGGTCCCCCTACAACACCCCTCACCTTACTCACCCACCCAGCCTCCTTTCTATCTTCACACCAAGCTAAGTGTCACTTTCCCCGGATCGTACCTGGTTTCCCAAGTTAATCTGTGTGCTATACCACACCAATGCTTCTGTCATGAACTCTGACATTTCTCCATCTTCAAAATCCACCATCATTTATCAGAACCAAAGACCACTAGAGTCTTCACTATCAGAAATATCAATCTTCAAGAAAGGGGACAATAATGTCCTACCTTGTGCAGTAACTCTTTAGGCAAATGCCCACATGTTATTGGCCACAGCAAACCGTAAGATTATGCTTAACTACATGAAAGCTGGAAAAAATATTCAAGACACTGTCTGCTTACCCTGTCCTGTCTACTCCCAATAATTCTTCCTCCACAGAAACTATGCAGTCTTGTGTTTATCCTCAAAGCTATTTCCTCCAGAAAGCCTGGCCTGGCCTACCACCAGGCATTCCACAAGTCCCAGACACATCTGCCATTTCCACATGTTGTTTTACTTTTTGTGTCTAAGTGACATTCAAGGCAGAACCATGCTGAAACCAGGGCAGCCTCACTCTTAATAAAGTTATTTTTCTGGCTTTCACTGTATCAGAGGAGTGGGAAGTCATAGCCACACTTTAGAAGGCTTGGAATGACTTAGGGAGATCCTGAGAATGGAGACTGGATCTCTGGTCCAAATATCTATCATGACTAAACTTAAGAGGATTTAAGCATCTTTCCAATGCCTTTATCCCATTGCGATAGATGGTAGCTAAGTAAGAATTATCTATGAAAGGCATCAGGGAAATGGCTCAATGGTAGAATGTGTGCCACACCCATGTGAGACCTAAGGTCCTGGGGATGCTGGCCAGCCAGTCTAGTCAAAGCACCAAGATCAGGGTTGATTGACAGACTCTGACTCAGAACAGCAAAGTGGGAGATGTTTGAGAAACACACCCAACATTATCTCGGGCCTATCCATACACAGTCACGCACACACATGTCCATACACAGTGGATATTCCATTTGAAGATGATGTCACATACACCTGGTAGTGTCCACAATGGACAGAAGGGAATCTGAAGGGCCATCTTCTACAAAAGTTAATGAGCTTCTTTTGCCAAAGCAATGAGTGGAAATTTGAGCTAGGAAGGCAGCTAGGGAGTGGCTCCAGCATGCCGAGTGAAACTAATTGAGAATTACAGGAAAACTGGGGTTAGTTGGGATTCTCTGCACTGTCAGATTTAGTGATGAATTCAAGTTGAAATGGAAACTTCTATGGGTTTTATGTCCACTGTCACCAACACTGTTCCAATAACTGAAGCTGTCATCCTTTTCTATAACTTGGACCACTAAGTATGCCTTCGTGTCCTTTCAGGGAACCAATGTCTCACCAAATACCTGAATCATTATCCACCCCATGCCTGCCCTTCCCCCACCCACTCAAAAGTCAAAAGTCATAGCTTAAACTCTCGCATCCGATCAAGTCTGTCTCAGACCAATCCTGTCTTCTGTACATCAACTAATGTTTCTCCCTGGTCATTGCCATTATTGTCATTGGCAGTAGCTGTTATCTGAGTGCTCCGAATTTTACCCTTGACGTTACGACAGCTGAACTTGAACAACTAACACTACTCACTTGCGTTGGAGCAAATTTTAATTGAAGAATCAATAAAAAGATTGTAGTACATACTTAACCATGAGCTGTTGAATGTATCTTATATGATTTTGATTCCTAACAGAGAGCCCAATACCTAATCACAAGGATATCAGCAAATATTATATGGATAGATGTATGGATGCAAGCATTTTACATGTTGGCTTACAAGACACAAATGTTGGAATCTCAGCTGACTTTAATAGCAACCCCAAAATTTTAATGTATGTATAGAAATAGATTCGGATAGCTATAGATTATATAGACACCGGTAAATAAACACAAATATAGATAGATTAGATTTGAGTTAAGCTATAGATTAAAAAGATCAATATAGGTAGTTCTGGTTTTGAAGTAATTTTTACACGGAATAACCTAAAACTCTGTGTGGAAAACTGTGGTTAATGGAGACTTCACTTAGAACTGGGGACCCCTAGATAGGACTGTTGTGTATTTGTGAGCTATATTTTTAATTTTTAAAAAGTACAAGCAGTTTGCAGGAAAGCCAGCTTATTCTTGCCTGCATGGTTTCCACGCCCACTGGATAACACTTTAGTGCATAAATCAAGTAAGGTCGCTGTCACCTGGCCAAGGCGCTGGTGAAGCCTCTGCCCTGTAATGTCAACCTCAAGCACACAAGGGTAAGCACTGAAACCAGCCAGCTTTTCACTGTCCCACTACAGGAACCATGGCCCCTGTC
The DNA here is from genome assembly GCA_028555095.1 of Dicrostonyx torquatus. Lineage (NCBI taxonomy): Eukaryota > Metazoa > Chordata > Mammalia > Rodentia > Cricetidae > Dicrostonyx > Dicrostonyx torquatus. Next base: position 1,460,576 of record JAQHUG010000211.1, read on the forward strand.
CTCTTCAGGTCACATTTCAGCTACTAAGAATATCGACTGCTGGATCTCCATTGCTTACCACCAACAAATCCCAATGACTTTTGCGTAAGAGCCTCCACCTAAACAAGCATTTCTCAACCCATGGGTCAAGACCCCCTTGGGGGTAAGAATGACCCTATCTCAGGGGTCATGTGAGACCATCGGAAAGCACAGATAGTTACATTATGAGTCCCAACAGTAGCAAAATTACAGTTATGAAGTAGCAATGAAATAATTTAATGGTTGGGGGTCACTACAACATGAGGGACTGTATTAAAGAGATGCAGTGTTAGGAAGGTTGAGCACCAGTGCTCTAGGGCCTCAACCTTTTCCGAGTTCACTTCCTGGATTCTAGTTCTGTAGGATGAGAGCAAGGGCACTCTCATGGCAGAGTCCAGAAAGGCGTTTGAAGAATGCTGACCACCGCACTAACATCTGGACAAAGTCAGAGCCTTTCCCAGGGCCAAGGAGCCAGCCATTAGGATCTTTCCACCAGAATACATACAACCAAACTCCCAATCCAGCTTTTCATCCCCTGGATCCAAACCAGCAACACCACCCCTACATAAAATGACCTTTGCAGCGATATTGAAGTATTAGCCTTGCTCAGGAATCAGTCCTTCACAGGTAAAGTGTGTGTAAAACCCAATGTTTTACACAGACATAGATGACACAGCCACAGCTGTCCTCAGCATCTGCAGATTTTCCCAAGTGCATTTACTCAGCAAGAAGAAAAGAGTGGAAAGTAGACAGATCTCTCCACGCTCAGTTAACGGAGCGGTCTCTGTTCTGAATCCAAGATCCTTCCCCCTAACTGGGGTCTTGTACAGGAGCCGCTGCTGGGAGTTCGTGGCAAGGGAGTGCCCTGTGACCTCTGGCCTGGACAGTCTTTCTACAGTCTTTTGAAATGTTCTGTGAGACTTGAAATGGGGAGGGGTGATCTAGATGTCCCACTTAAGGCTGAGCACTCTGCAGACCGGATGGACCTTGATCAGCTTCTTAGTGCATGTGGGGGATGGACTGCTTCTGCTGCTGCCGCACATCCATTCTCCTCCAACCCACCGTTCTGAGCTGCTCGCAATCCCTGCATCATTTTCTGTTGCATTCACTGTCCGACTTGATAGCCATGGCTACAGATGGTTGTTCAAGTTTTAACTTAACATTAAGCTAATGGTAAATGAAATAAACCGTTCATTTTCCAAGTTGCACTCAACAGGTGTCCATTGACCAACGACTGTATATAATTAGTAGCTGCCACATTAAACAGACATAGAGCAGTTTTATCACCATGGAAACCTCTACTGAACACAGCTAACTCAGAGGACCGGTCCACTCCTTACTGGACTCTGTAAGATGCTCCTCTACATTCCTCCTTCTGTCTTCACCTCATCACGTGTCATCATAATTCATATTCACTGATCCTTGTCACCCTGACTTTCAATGCACTTGTAAAACCTGCTGCACATTTTTCCTGCCTCAGAACCTTTGCACCAATGGTTCCCCATGGCTAGAACCGTCATCCATGCCTTTGATGCATTTCTTAACAATCATGTCCTAATTCAGAAGATGTCTTTTCAAGCACCTTCCCTGAGCTCTCTGCATTTTCAACACCAGTGTTTACAACTAGTGAAAGTATTCATAATTATTTATTAGTTTATCTTGTTATCCACTTCACATACACACTGGCATGTGCACACTAGCACACACACACATACACGCGTGCATGAACACACACACAGTTTATTTACAGCCATGTCACCAGTGTCTAGTATGGTGTCTGGCATAGGGAAACTCAAGAGACTGCTTTATGGAATAAGCAAGCTAAATATAATGCAAATTCAGGCCTAGAATCCATGGGACAACTCTCTAAAGAAATAGCTAATAGAAATAACCCACAGATCCAACTAAATCGAGCTGAGCACGGAGCCAGAATAGAGAGAAGGAAGTCTGCAGAATATGGGCTTTCTCTCTACTTCTTTTCCCAAGATTTTCTGCACTTTGGCTGCTTTGATTAATTGCTTCAAAGATCCAGACAATGATAATGGCATTTTGATAATGATGGAAGTAAAAAAAAAAATAGGGCACCAAGCATGCCCCCTGATGCTCAAGCTCCTGGGAAGTGATGATCTACAAGGACAGCACAGTGTGAGTAAGGGGATTCATCAATTTTTTAAGCAACAGCATTCCCAGAGCACAAGGAGGAAGCCTGCCTCCCCAATTATGCATTAAATGAGGGCTGCAGCTCCCTCCCAGCCCCTCCCCAAGCTTCAGAGGCTGACTCATGCTTCATGGGAAGACCTTTCTTCCATACAAGTCTGGGAAGTCAGCCAGCAGGCAAGTGGGGTTCTGCCCGCCTCCCAAGCCCTGCAGGACACAGCCTCTGTCTCTCACATAGCCTCTTTTCCTGTCTGTGATCCATAGACAAAAGCATGGGGGTTTTCTAGACAGCCCTACAGAGCCAGTGAGAGGCCGGGCCTTCAGCCTGCTCTTCACCTTGACCTTTCAAGGGTAAGCACGAGCCGCAGGCACCGTCTTTGAAATATCTGTCCCAATATTTTAGACTTATCATTAAGGATGTAAAAATAGGTATTTCTTGGGCCAGGAAGATGGCTTGATGGTTCAAATACTTGCTAAGCATGAGGTCTGGTGTTCAGATCCTCAGAGCCCACATAAATGCATAGCGTGTATATTGGCCCACCTGTAGAGCAAGCTAGCTAGCCAGCCAAACTAGTCATATTGACCATATCTGGATCAACTGATGGAGTTCGCTTCAGTTAATCAGATGGAAGACTCCTGACAAACACCTCTAGCCTGTAAGCACACAAACACACATGTACACATGCACATGCAACCCACCCACCAACATATGTACCTACATAAAAGCAAACATGCATACATCCACAACACATGTACCTACATGAGACAAACATGCATGCATACACACACCATTCCCTGAAACAAAATATGAGCATGTCTTAAGACTGGGGGAAGAGAGAATCCTTGGAGTGCCCAAGTTTCCTGGCATGACACCAATGTCCCTTGGTAGAGAGTCCCTGATTCTGCTGCTAGGGAGCCTGTACTCCCCCAAAATCCATAACTGCCCCAAAGGGCATGTCACATGTCAGCAATTATCCCATGAATGCCATTTGTGTGTCAAGCCTCACCCTCATTGGCCTGTACTCTTCTGAGTCTATTTTCACACACACACACACACA
>JAQHUG010000211.1:1467129-1498926 GCA_028555095.1 Dicrostonyx torquatus
TAGATATATAGACATAGACATAGACATGACATAGACATAGATATATAGACATAGATATATAGACATAGACATAGATATATAGACATAGACATAGATATATAGACATAGACATGACATAGACATAGACATAGATATATAGACATAGACATGACATAGACATAGACATATAGACATAGACATAGATATATAGACATAGATATATAGACATAGACATGACATAGACATAGACATATAGACATAGACATAGATATATAGACATAGACATAAATATATAGACATAGACATAGATATATAGACATAGACAGATATATAGACATAGACATGACATAGACATAGACATAGATATATAGACATAGACATGACATAGACATAGGCATAGACATAGACATAGACATAGACATATAGACATAGACATGACATAGACATAAACATAGACATAGACATAGACATAGACATAGACATAGATATGGGTGAATATGTGAATGAATTATCCTAGACTCCTATGTTTTAAATCACCATGATTATTAAGTTTATTAGTTCCCACGGCTATAACATGTAGCCACACATTTTTGCACAACTTTAAAAGAAGTCATACCCAGTTGAGTTCTCTGACAATACCAAGCTGTAAACAGGGCAGAAATTCTAACACTGGCTTCGTGGCAAACTTCGGTGGCTTCTCTGAGATGAAGACAGTGAAGAACGCCCTCGCCCTGTCATGTTCTCGAGCTGGCCATCTGTACTTCACAGAAAATCCGGGCAGTCCTTTCCATCTCAAACCAGACTGTGTGTCTGTAAAACATTACCCTTGACCAAGTCACAGCACCAGACTTCACACGTGGCTGTTACAGAAACACATCCTCACACAAGACTCCTTCAACCTGAGCTTTCGAGAGAAAACAATATACTTGCTAATACTGACATTGCAAACCTTTCCTGGGACTGTATTTAGACGGCTTTGGAGGCCTCAGGAGCTAAGGCCTGGTGGGCAGATATGAGTCACTGTTTCTCAGTAAGCCATGATATGACAAACAGACACATTTCACTCAGCCACTGCCACACCCATATGACATGATGGACTGAGCCACGAGCCAAAATGACCCTTCCCCCATAGAGTTGTGTCTGTCACAGTGACTAACAGTCACCAATACAAGGCCAAAATCACATCCCTGCTGCTCAGTAGAAGCCCTTGGAGGTCAAGGCAGTCTGCATCTCTGGCCTCTGAAACTCAACTTTTGTTGGAAAAGCTTTGTTTTTATTTGGTCTTTCTTTCCTTTTATTTCATATCCCTCTGCCCTAACACTGAGTCCTAAAATAACGTGCTCCACATTTCTCACAGGTCACACAGACTGCACTCACAACACATGATCAAACACAAGTTCTGTGTGGTACATGTGGTACCCAACCCATGACTGCCATTAGCCTGTAACTGCTGCAGAAACAAAAGGCACAAAATGTAGAACCCATGCAGAAATGGGTTTGGTTTGTGTGTGTGCAGGGGGTGCCTCAAGTAGCATACGGAAAAGACTAGAAGGCTGTGGACCAGACATAGCAGCAGGATTAGATGCAAGTGACAAGAATCATGCTCTCTACAGGCCTCTCCCAGCATCCCTGGGGAGGGAATGTGCTAGACTATAAGAGATTAAAAAGATCAGAACCTGAACAAAGAAGCCAGATGGTCCTACAACATGGTCAAAAGACTACCAGTCAAGTCCTGCTGGGAGAAATATTTTCGCAAGGGATAATTCAGTATGTGGCTACTGCCTTAGCCAGCTAGGAGTACTTCAGCAAAATACAAGTTGGTAGCTTAAACAACAGAAATGTATTCCTCACAGTTCTTGCAGTGGTTTGAATGAAAATGGCCCCCATTGAGAATGGCACTATTAGAAGGTGTGTCCTTGGTGGAGTAGGTCTAGCCCTGTTTGAGGAAGTGTATCACTGTGGGGGGCAGATAGTTCATGATGGCGGGCAGGCAGACATGGTGCTACAGAAGGAGCTGGGAGTTCTTAAATCTGACTCATAGGCAACAGAAAGTGGCTCACTCAGTGTGGTTTGAGCTTATATTAGACCTTAACACCCACCTCCACAGTGACGCACTTCCTCCAACAGGACCACACCTGCTCTAACTGGGCCACACCTCCTACTAGTGCTACTCCCTTTGGAGGCCATTTTCTTTCAAACCACCAGAGTAAGTAGTCTCAGAAAACCTAGAGGAGCAGAGGCCATAGACCCAGGATGGAACCTTACTCTGCCTGACTATTCATGGGGTTCCTTTAAGCCTCAGTTTCCCGTACCTGCCTAGAAAGCTGGGGACCTTGTGTATGAAATGACAACCCCAGCACACCACAGTCAGGTGATGGATGGCACTGTCCTCCATCTGGCTAGAGAGAGCCTGCCCTGTATAGGCAAAGACAGGCAGAGCGCCAGGCCTCAGGAAACAAGTCCAGGCCTCCATGCTGGGAGCTTCGCACTAACATCACCACAGGACAGAACATACTGATCCTATTTTAATTACTCTTCCCAGGCCAAGGCTCTGGCCTCTTGGTGTCTTGTCCTAGTCATGCTGGAAGACAGAAGTTGCTGGCCAAGAAAGGCTAGCTTGGGCAAGTGCATGCAGTCACAGCTGACAACGAACTAAGCAGGCAAGCTCAGCGGAAGCCTGCACCTGCGAGGCACATGCGGCTCACAGGAGAGCAGAGACTGAAGGGAAAGTTCTAGTGCTGTGCACTCCTGTGCCTTCGGGGCTGGTCCCACATGGCCCTCGGGCAGGAGAGGGGACTCTGTCCACTGGAATTCCGAAGTCTATGAGGTCCCCACTCACCCCTTTCTTCAGCCTCTTTTTTCTTCACCTGATTCCCAGGACATCCCCACAACTCCTCAATCCTATTTTTGGTCATTCTGCTGTCCCCACACACACTGCCGCATACATGCCTCTGGACCTTAGACCCCTGCCATCCCTGCCAACACTCTCACTGGCTCTTCTCTCAGCTAGCCCATCCAGCTCACATCCACCCCCTCGAAGAACCCTTGCTGGCTGCGTGCTGGCTCTCTGTACTCCACTCTGGTCTTCCTAGTATCATGGCACATAGCAAGTGCGCATTGTCTCTTTGCATACCTGATGCATCTGAAGCACCACAGCATCAACTCCACCACTAAGTCTCTAGCATGGGGGCTGGAACACAGTAACGGCTCAGCTGCATGAGGAAACAAGCTAGGGTGTGCAGTTTGCCATCCTCGAGAGAAAGGGCACACTGTTGTTAGCTGGAGGAGAACAGTATGAAACCCAGCTCAGCACTCAGGTCCTGCCTGATCTGGCTCTATCCACTTCTCCAGCCCCATCCAGATGTTGCCTTCAGAGCGCTTGCATTTCAACCTCATGATCCTCCACTATTTCGCTCTCTCCTCTGTGCTTTACTTGGGCCTGGCACCTTTTCGACTTACAGCCCCCGTTATGCTGTATGGCAATAGCAGATGTCTGGCCCTTTAGACATCAGCTCTGGAAAAGCAACTCTGCCTCTTAGTCACTCCTCGGAATACCCTATACCACAGCGCCGAATACACATTGCACAAAATAGACACTCGGCAGGTAACGTTCAGATTAACGAAGCCTTTCTCTTTCAAGGAGGTGTCCTCCAAAGGTGAGCTTGAACGGTTCACCTCACTTCCCTGTGCCTCCATCGTCTTCCTCACTGAGAGATGCTGACAAACGGTCGTGAGAAAGAAGTGCTCAATGCTGGGAGAGTGGCTGGCACCCTGCACACAGAAGGCATTAAATAAAGTCAGGTAGCCTCAGCCTCCAGCTAGGACAGCTTCCTACACAACTGTCCAAAGACATTGATGACATATTGCTATTAGCCTTACGGTTTTGACAAGATGTATATAGGAGCCTACTCCTTGAGGCCACTTGTTCAATATATGGTAAAAACATCAAGGTCACACCTGCATACTTATCTATATATACATGAGCAAGTGTGTGTGCATGCATACACACACACACACACACGCACCATCAGTATCAGACTAAGGATCATTTTCAATGACCAGAGATGGGAACTATTAATGATAACTATGCTCCCTTTAAGTCATCACTAAACCTTTGAAGGGAGCGGGGGTTCACATGTGCTCATGACACACATGAAGGCCAGGGCAGAATGCTAGGTGTCCTGCTCCGTAACTCTCTGCCTTATTTCCTTGAGACAGAGTCTCTGAATGGACCTGGAGGTAGGCTGGTGGTCTGCAAGCCTCAGAGATACACTGACTCTGTCTCTCACAGTGCAGGGAATACAGGCACACACACAACCATGCCCGGTTTTTCTGTGGGTGCTGAGGATTTGAACTCAGGCCCTCATACTTGTAGAGCACATGCCCTCACCTATCTACTGTCTCAGCAGGACTTGTCACTGAACCTCCGACCACAACAAAGCAGTAAGCACTTTGAAGAAATGTCTGTGGAGCGCAAAGAGAGAAGGAGAATAAAAACCATGCAGGAAAAGGAAGGGGAGAGAGGGAGGAAAGGAATGGAGATCAAGAGGAGAAGACAAGGAGAAAGGGTGGGGAGGGGAAGGGAAGGGAAGGGACAGAGGAGAGAAGGGGGGACACATGATCTGTTAGCCAATCTCCACAGACAAGGAGAACAACAGACAGCAAAAGCTCCTGCTTGAGGTCTGACCAGATGATTCATTTGCATAAGAGAACCAGAACGTAGCTGGAGTTCAAGGCTGAACAAGATCAGGGCCAAATGCCAACGGGCGCACCAGGCAAAGAGACACACAGGGAACGCGAGCTCTGCTCTGACCTATTTATAACAGTTCTTCAAAGATTCCATAAATACGTAGTACAGACGACTATATAATTAGAAGCCGTGATTCTTACTCCTGAGGGGAACTTTTCCATGTGAACAGTTAATTTTCAATGTAAATTCACTTTATGTGGCTGGTTTTTAATTGTGAAAAGGGCATTTTTTAATTTAAAATAAGCATCTTTAGTTTTCTTTTCCAAACCCTGTATTTAGGTGAGCATGGGGGTCTTGTCTGCTCAGCGGAGCCAAGGAAGTCAGCAATCCTCCATGCCTCGATTTTCTCTCCTACACAATGGAGTTCAGGGAACTCAGGGAAGATGGCCAGCTCTAACAATCGCTCCCTTCTTTCCTGGTGATTATACCCCAAAACAGGGAGCCAGGAGACTGGCACCCGCTTGTGCCCCAGTTTTCCAAAGTCTGAGGGTAAAAGACTGAGCCCAGGGGTTCCATGTGAAGTCTCTAGGGAATACACAGTCTGTCTTCCCCAGTCCTTCCCACTGCCACCCACCAGGGAGTACTCAGCCAGGAGACTCACTCTACAATTCAATGAGAGCCACTCTGCTCAGCCCCTCCCTGAAGGACTAGCACTCCCACCAAGCTGCTCTTCCTTGGGACCACATTCATTATTAACTGAGTAAAAACATTTATAGGATCTTTTTTTATAAACGGCCACGGGAATCCAGGGCTAAGCAAACAACCCAAATTAGCTCTTAAACACAAAGCAGCCTGTCCCTCCTACATACAACACTCTCATGGCTTCCCATACCCATAAATATCAATTTTCTGTACTGCAGCAGGTGAGTGTGGTCCCAGCTCTTTTTTGCTGACCTTAGCTGGGGTCGCTTTTGCCCTGACCCCTATGACGGGCCATACTGGCCTGTCTGAAATCATCCAAAGTAGAGCAAATCCTCAAAGTCAACTCAGCAGAGGACAACAGGAGGCCCTATTTATCTTCAAATTCTTCATCTTCATTCAATCAAGAGTGGACTGCAGGCAGCAAGATGGCTCAGCGGTAAGGGTGCCTGCTGGAAGGCTGCTGGCGTGTTTGATTCCTGACCCACGGGAAGGAGAGAACCCCTGGCTTCCATATGTGTGCCTTGTGTGTGAAAGTCCACACACATATGCAGACAAAATAAATAATGTAAAATGTAATAAAAATACAAAATAATATAAGTAGGTTGCCCATGAAGACCCTACATCCATATGGACAGCACTAATGGGACTCAGCAGATTATTAATTAATTAGAATTGGGAAGGAGGCATTCTGAGAGAGCTAGAGGAGTTAGATGGGGTCAATACAGTCAAGATACACTATATACATATATGAAATTTTCAAAGAATAAACAAAAATATTATATTTTAAGGTATTTGGGGAAAACTATTTGCACTGAAAATATAAGTTTTTCTTACATTTTCCATAAACAATATAACAACTCTTTTTATAGCATTTAGATTATGGTAAGTGCTCTAAGTAATCCAGCAACAGTTTCAGTTTATAAGAGGACTGTATAAGTTGTGTGCAGACACTACACCATCTTTTAGAGGTATCTCTGTGTTTTGTTAATATAGAAAGGGTATTCTAAAATTAATGTCCCTTGGATACCAAAGGACATCTCCCCTCCCTGTTACTGAGATGGTGGGATATTTGTTATGCAGCACTGTTGACATTAACAGCTGACTGATGTAGTGTTCTGGTACTTCCATTTACTATGTACACAATCTTCAGAAAGTCACTTAACCTCTTTGAACCTCAGAATGCTTTGCAATTTTTTGAAGATAAATTCATCTCTTCTCCACCAATTTCATGCTGTGACTGTGGGACAACAGATGAAAAAGATTTTAAAAACTGTAAAAAGTGATTGAAAATATAAAATGACATTACCAGCAGGCACTGGTTTGACCTGGCAACAGAGCATGGCTCAGCAGTGTAACCAGGACATCTGCCATGAAGCTCATCATGTCCCCAAATTTCAACAAGCCAGGAATCAAAAGTCATTTTCACTTCTGAGCTCTTACCTGAGGGGAGCCATCATAGGTCCACACAAGTTAGAACGGTGGAAAATGGAAGCAAACTCCATGTCCAACAGTGGAAACTCAGATAAATCTATAGCATGCATTCACATGATAAAATATGACACCGCACCACTTGCAATCAAAATGGGTCAGAGAATTTTTGCAAATAATTCTTCTTGGGAACTGGAAGATGTAGAGAGGTGATTCAGGAGCAAATCTGGATGAGAGAAGAAAGGTACTGGACAGAATGTGGGTCCTCTACTCCAGTTTCAATAACAGTGATACTCGGGGCTGGAGAGATGGTTAAGAGGGCTTGTACATCCTGCAGAAGATAAAAGCTTGATTCCCATAATTACATCAGTCAGCTTACAATCACCTACAACACCACCTCCAGAACACCCTCTTCTGGCACCAACACCCCCCCCACATATGTGTGTGCACATGTGCACACACACACACGTATACATGCATGCACAAACTAAAACAAAATAAATCTTAAAAAAGAGAAAGTCAAAGAAAGTCTCAAATTGCACTTGCTCTTTGGATCAAATACCTCTGCTTCCTTCTGCTCCATATAACATGTGTGCTAAAGCTCTATGACACTGTGAGTATGGGCACCTAACCCGTAACAGTACTGCTTGGGAAGGACTGGAACATTGATCTGGGATGCAGGCCTTGAGGGTTATACTGTGGTCTACTTCCCATCTTGTCTGTATTTCCTGATCCACTAAGCTGTTGGCAACCCACACTCAAGCTCCCCCTAGCCTGGAATGACCTACCTCTGCCTCCACCATGATGGACTAAATTCCCTCTGAACTGCAGGCCAAAAGAGAACCTTCCTCCCTAAAATCAGGTGTGTCAGTAGTTGTCATTGAAGCAAGCCCTCAGCACAACAGTGCTTAAAGGTGGTGCTTTGGGGAGAGTTAGGTTTAAATGAGACCATGACTGTAATGAACATCTGTTATTGTGGGACAATGGTTTGTACCCTGTCAATTGTATTTTAATAAAATGCTGATTGGCCAGTAGCCAGGCAAGAAGTATAGGCGGGACAACCAGACAGGAAGTGCAGGGGAGTCAATGAGAACAGGAGAATTCTGGGAAGAAGGAAGCAGATTCTGCAATCGTGACCCAACCACAGAAGTAAGATGTGACTGCCTTGCCGAATAAGGTACAGAGCCATGTGGCTAACACAGACAAGAATAATGGGCTGATATAAGTTATGAGTTAGTAAGAAGCCCGAGCTAGAAGGCCAATCAGTTTATAACTAATGTAGACCTCTGTGTGATTTCTTTAGGACTTAACAACTGCAGGGACCGGGCAGGACAGAAAACCTGGCAACATGTTATTCTTCCCTAGTCTGTGGGACTGCATTATAGCAGTCTGCTGTGAACTGTTATTTATCTCCACGAAATCCATGTGTTGATTCATTACCCCTCAATGTGATGATATTTGGAGGTGGGACTTTGGGGAGGTAATTAGAATTGAGTGAGGTTATAAGGGCAGAAGTCTCATGAATGGAATGAGTGTCCTTAAATAAGTCACCAGCCAGCTTGCTTTCCTCTATGCTCTCTGCTATTGGACAAGTTACCAACCTGCAACCTGGAAGAGGTCCCCGACCAGACCCCAACTACACTGGCTCCCAGACCTCAGTCCTCCAGCCTCCAGAACCGTGGGCAATAAGTATCAGTCACCCAGTCTACAGAGGATTGATCAGCATCTTGAAGAGGATGAGATAAAACCCAAGCACACTGAGAGAATTTCTCAAGAAATGACTGTAACAGAGAATGGTTTTACCAGCTACTGAAAGAATTTTACAGACCACCACTGAAGAAGCATAAATCCTGACAGAAAAGTTACAGGGAGAGGGGTGACTCTTGACTTAGCTAAACATGCTCAGTGTTTGCTGATCAGCTGTGGTCCTCTATGAGTGAAAGATGGCACTAAGTCAAGGAATCAAATATTCAATAAACCATGTTTTTGTTATGGCTTGATGGGAAATTTACTCCCAAAGTGCTCATCGGCTGAAGGCTTGGTCCCAGAGAGAGCGTCGCTACTGAGAGGTGCTTGGGGTCCCAAGGGCTCTGAAATCATCAGTTACTTATTAAAGCCATCAGTAGGTTAATTATAATGTGATGACATTTTTGAAAAGTGATGGAAATTAGGAAGTAAACTCTAGTTGGAAGTAGATCACATGGGACACTGGTAGAAAGAAGTGCCACGCTCCAGCCCCTTCCTATTTCTTCTCTTTACATTCCTACAATCATATGAGCAGTTCTGCTCGATCACGGCCTCCAATTCATGATGCTCAGCCTCAGTTCAGACCCAGAAATACAGAACCAGCCAGATGTGGACTGACCACCCTGAAATCACCAGATCCAGAAGTACAGGGTCAGCCAGATGTGGACTGACCACCCTGACATCACCTGCCAAACAAAGCTTTCCTGCATCGCCATTTCTCTCCAGCTTTGCCATAACAAACTGTCCAGCTAACCCAGTCCTTAGGCCTGCAGTTGACTTTGGGCACTTGAAGCCAGACACATCTGAACATGATGAACTGGATGCCCGAGGGTCTCAGGTGCTGTGGGGAGGGCCTTAGAGCTCTGCCTCACCGCATGCTCACAACAGTAACAAGCAAACATCTGTAAAGGATCCAGTGAGGGCCAGGCGAGGAGGCCCTGTGAAAGCTGCTCCCCCTGTATTGTTTTCGAGCATCCTCAGAGGATGTCTCCTCCAGAAGCTCTTTGCCTGTTTTTTTTTTCCTAAGAGGAACACCCCACATATACCTTTACTGTATTTCTCGTTGTATCCGCAGCCCCTACCTTGCATACTTTATTGACCGATCTGCCATTCCTCTTCTCCATCAGCGTGTAAATTAGGCACTGTCCTGGTTCACATGTCCATAGTGTGTAGGTCGGGCACTGTGCTGGCTCACATGTCCATCAGTGTGTGGTTTAGGCACTGTCCCTGCTTATGTGTCCATCAGCGTGTAAATTAGGCACTATCCTGGCTCACATGTCCATAGTGTGTAAGTCGGGCACCGTACCGGCTCACGTGTCGGTCCGTGTGTAAGTTGGACACTGTGAGTGACCCATGAAGGCTCAGCACATGGTAAGAGTTCAGCCCACATTTGTGAAGGAAGGAGATGTCAATTCTAACTCAATGGAATCGACAGACTTTGACAGGGGGCAGTAGCGATGGAGGTGACCATCCTAAAATACTATGAGTAACAATTAGGGAAGATTCAACCATGCACTGATGCAAGGCCCTCTAGAAGATTCTCTGCATCTAAAAAGAGGGACAGGGCCACAGGATAGCCAGAGGAAATACACAGACCCATTGGGAAGATTTGAGTCCGTCCTAAACAGGTCACAGAGAGTTCTCTAGGCACTACAGAAAACATTTCAATAAAGCAATCCCACCTTGAAAAAACATGAGCCACGGTGCTTCAGTTTCTCCAGAATTTTGTATTAATTATTTCCTGGCCTAAGGCATTCTATGTTAATTGCTCTCAATTGAAAAACTCCATGTTTATGTTTGTGTTAGCAAAAAGCTGTGGGGATATGTCATTTTAAAAAATCATTTAAGTCCTCAAGACAGTGCCTCCATCTTCCAGAGCAGACCAGTCTCACAGATCTTCAGCATAGCAAGCAGCATCTTCAGAGGGCATATTGACATACATATGTTTCTCCCTCCAGTTCTGACAACGGAGCAAATGTTTGGTTTTTGTTTTCCTTCCTTCTGTGTATTTCCCCATCTTTAGCTTCTATTGCAAGAGAATTTTATAGTCGAAGCTACCAGAAGTAAAGTTTCCTCTTCTGGGTGTTAACCAGAGTCTCTAGGGGGCAAAGGCAAAGGCAAGGGCTGCAGTGATGGACCAGTCTGCAGAGCTACCATAAGCATGAGGACTTGAGCTCAGTCCCTAGCAACTGTGTGAAAAGCTGAGCAGAATAGACACACTTAGAGTCTCAGCGCTATGGAGACTCGGAGCTCACTGACTAGCCAGCCTTAACCAGCAGGCAAGTGAGGAGTCCCCAAAGAGCTACTGATGCTAGAACCTTCCGCCAGACTAGTTCACAGGGCCAGCAACATGACTCCAGGAACCAATATCAAGACTGGCTGCTCAGAACTCAATAATTTATTTTCTAGAGCAAGGTCACCATACTAGAGCTCAGGGGCCAGATCCAGTAACTTCATAAATAAAGCTTTCTTGGAATGCCACCTTACCATTTTGCTTATGCTTGATCTATGTCTGAATCTTCTGCACGACTGTAGGGCTGACAAACTACAGAGACAAAAGGACTTGCCAAGTCCACAGAAGCTGCCCTCTTGCCCTCTGAAATGTGTTTTCTTTAAAAGCTCGTGACTTGACGCTTCTGTTCTAGAGTGATGCTGTCCAACAAAGATGACAGCCAGGAAGCAAATTTCCAAGCAACCACATATAGAATGAAAAGAAACAAGTCGCCGGGCGGTGGTGGCGCACGCCTTTAATCCCAGCACTCGGGAGGCAGAGGCAGGTGGATCTTTGTGAGTTCGAGACCAGCCTGGTCTACAAGAGCTAGTTCCAGGACAGGCTCCAAAGCTACAGAGAAACCCTGTCTCGAAAAACCAAAAAAGAAAAGAAACAAGTCAATTTTAATAAAATGCTCTATTTAACATGATATATTAAATGTATTATTGTGGCAACACATAATCCAGTGACCTTTACAAAAATTAATAAAGTTTGACTGGGAAGGTGTCTCGACTGGGAAGGTGGCTCAGCCATTAACATGCTTGCCTTGAAAGTGTGAGAACCTGAGTTATATCCCCAGAACCGATGTGGAAAAAGTCAGAAGAGCCCACAGGTATAAAGGCAAGTCCTATGGATGGGAGCAGGAAGGATGAATGTGGAAGGAGGGCATACAGACAGGAAACCCCCAGCAAGGGAGTGATGAGTAGCCAGAGCATCCTGCTGGCCTACAGCACAGTGGTCTTGCTGCTGCAGGCAGTGCTGCTTAGCATCCCTTCGTTCTGCACATCTGCTGCCTGGATGCTGATGACCGTCATCCATAACTTAGCAATATGTGTCTTCCTACATACAGTGAAAGGCTCACTCCCAGCAACCCTGACACACTGGGAACAGATAGACTCCTGCTTCTTCCCACATTTTCCTTAGCATCTCCTCTGTCCTACTCCCCACACAGAGCACCTATGTACCTAGTACAATGCTGCTCCCTTCCTCAGCAGACTGCTGCCTCAGCATCACTGAGCGTCACTTATACCATGTAGTTCATCTCTTTGAAATCAAATACTGAAAGACAGGTTGGGAAAACTTTTTTTAGATTGCATAATGCTTTATTAACTTTAATTTTTAATTGTTTTTATTGAGCTATATGTTTTTCTTTACTCCCCTTCCTTCCCCTCCCCTTCTACCATCTACCATGATCCCCAAAGTCCCAATTTACTCAGAACTTATATTTTTCTACTTTCCATGTATTTAGATCCATGTATGTCTCTCTTAAAGTCCTCATCGTTGTCTAGGTCTCTGTGATTGTGAATTATAGGCTTCTTTTTTTTTGCTTTATGTCTAAAAGCCACCTATGAGGGTCTACATATTATATTTGTCTTTCTGAGTTGGGTTATCTCACTCAATAAGGTGCTTTCTAGATTCATCCATTTTAGGATGGCATTATTTCGTTCTGCTGTATAGTTTTCCATTGTGTGAATGCACCACATTTTCTATATCCATTCTTCGATTGAGGGGCGTTTAGGTTGCTTCCAGGTTCTGGCTATGACAAACAATGCTGCTATGAACATAGTTGAGCACATGTCCTTGTGGTACGCTTGAGCATCCTTTGGGTATATACCCAAAATGGTTTTTCCTGGTCTTGAGGTAGGCTGTTTCCTAATTTTGTGAGAAATCTCCACACTGACATCCAAAGGGGTTGTACCAGCTTGCACTCCCACCAGCAATGCAGAAGTGTTCCCTTTTCCCCACACCCTCTCCAGCATAAGTTGTCATCAGTGTTTTTTTGATCTTGGCCAATCTTACAGGTGTAAGATAGAATCTCAGAGTTGTTTTGATTTGCATTTCTCTGATGACTAAAAATGTTGAGCATTTCCTTAAGTGTCTTTCAGCCATTTTAGATTCCTCTGTTGAGAGTTCTCTGTTAAGGTCTGTAGCACATTTTTAAATTGAATTATTTGTTCTTTTGATGAATAATTTCTTGGGTTCTTTGTATATTTTGGAGATCAGCCCTCTGTCTGATGTGGGGTTAGGGAAGATCTTTTCCGATTCTGTAGGCTGTCGTTTTGTCTTGTTGACCATGTCCTTGGCTTTACAGAAGCTTCTTAGTTTCAGGAAGGTCCCATTTGCTAATTGTTTCTCTCAGTGTCCGTGCTACCAGGGTTTATATTTATGAAGTGGTCTCCTGTGCCAATGTGTTCAAGTGTACTTCCCACTTTCTCTCCTATGAGGTTCAGTGTAGTTGGTTTCATGTTGAGGTCTTTGATCCATTTGGACTTGAGTTTTGTGCATGGCAAAAAATATGGGTCTATTTTCATTCTTTATGTGGATATCCAGTTATGCCAGCACCAATGGCTAAATATGCTTTCTTTCTTGCATTTTATATTTTTTCTTTCTTTATCAAAAATCAGGTGTCCGTAGGTGTGTGGTTTGGTATCAGGTCTTAGATTCAGTTGTTTCTCCTGTCTGTTTTTATGCCAATACCAGGCTGTTTTCAGCACTGTAGCTCTGTAGTAGAATTTGAAGCCAAGGATTGTGATGCCTCCAGAAGTTCCTTTATTGTACAAGATTGCTTTGGCTATCCTGGGTTTTGTTTCTTTTTCCATAGGAAGTTGAATATTGTTCTTTCGAGGTCTCTGAAGAATTTTACTGGGATCTTGGTGGGAATTGCACTGAATCTATAGATTGCTTTTGGTAAGATTGCCATTTTGCTATATTAATTATACCTACCCAAGAACATGGGAAATATTTCCATTTTCTGGTGTCTTCTTCAATTTCTTTCTTCGAAGATTTAAAGTTCTTGTCATACAGGTCTTTCACTTGTTTGGTTAGAGTTACTCTGAGATAATTTATGCTATTAGTGGCCATTGTGAAGTGTGTTGATTCTCTGATTTCTTTCTCAGCCCATTTATCATTTGTGTTAAGAAGGGCTATGGATTTTTAAAGTTAGTCTTGTATCCTGCTCCATTACTGAAGGTGTTTATGAGTTGTAGAAGTTCCTTGGTATAATTTTTGGGGTCGCTTATGTAAACTATCTTATCATCAGCAAATAGTGAGAGTTTGACTTCTTCTTTTCCGATTAGTATCCCCTTGGTCTCTTTCATTGTCTTATTTCTCTAGCTAGGACCTCAAGAACTATATTGAATAGATAAGGAGAGAGTGGACAACCTTGTATTGTTCCTGATTTCAGTGGGATTGCTTTGAGTTTCTCTCCATTTAGTTTGATGTTGGCTGTTGGCTTTCTCTATATTGCCTTTATTATATTTAGGTATATTCCTTGTATCCCTGCTCTCTTCTCTTGAAGAAGGGATGCTGTATTTTTTAAAGGCTTTTTTGGCATCTAATAAGATGATCATGTGGGTTTTTTTCCAGCTTGTTTATATAGTGGAGTACATTGTTGAACCATCCTGCATCTCTGAGAGGAAGCCTACTTGACCATGGGGGATGATTTTTATGATGCATTCTTGGATTCGATTTGCCAGGATTTCATTGAGCATTTATTGAGTGTGGATTGGGTATCAGGGTAACTGTAGCCTCATAAAAAGAGTTTGGTAATGTTCTTTCTGTTTCTATTGTGTGGAACAATTTGAAGACTATTGGTATTAGTTCTTCTTTGAACATCTTGTAGAATTCTGCACTGAAACCATCTGGCCCTGGACTTTTTTTTTTTTTTGATTGGGAGACTTTTGATGACTCTTTCTATTTTTTTTATAGCAGTTATAGGTTTATTTAATTTGCTTATTTGGCCTTGATTTAATTTTGGTAAGTGATATTTATCCAGAAGATTATCCATTTCCTTTAAGTCTTCCAATTATGTAGAGTATAGGTTTTCAAAGAATGACCTGGTGATTCTCTGGATTTCCTCCATGTCTGTTGTTATGTCCCCCTTTTCATTTCTGATTTTCTTAATTTTGATATTCTCTCTCTGACTTTTGATTAGTTTGCATAAAGGTCTATTTTGTTGATTTTCTTGAAGAACTAACTCTGTCTCATTGATTCTTTGTATTGTTTTCTTTGTTTCTATTTTGTTGATTTCAGCTCTTAGTTTGATTATTTCCTCCAATCTAGTTCTCCTCGGTGAGTTTGCTTTTTGTTCTAGAGTTTTCAGGTGTTCTGTTAACTCACAAGTATGGGATTTTTCTAGCTTCTTTATATAGACATTTAGTGCTATGAATTTTCTTCTTAACACTGTTTTCATTGTGTCCCATGAATTTGGGTATGTTGTGTGGTCATTTTCATTGAATTTTAGGAAGTCTTTAATTTCTCCCTTTATTTCTTCCTCAACTCATTGATGATTCAGGTGAGCATTGTTTCATGTCCATGTGTTTGTGGACTTTCTGGAATTAGTGTTGCTGTTGAATTCTAATTTTAAGCCATGGTGATTAGATGGATACATGGAGTGATTCCAATTTTTTTTTATCTGTTGATGTTTGCTTTGTTACCTACTATGTGGTCAGTTTTTGACAAGATTCCATGAGGTGCTAAGAAAAAGGTATATTCTTTTATGTTTGAATGGAATGTTGTATAGATGCCTGTTAAGTCCATTTGAGTCTTAACATCTGTTAGTTCCCTTATTTCTCTGTTAAGTTTCTGTCTGGCAGACCTGTCCAGTGGTGAGAGTGGGGTGTTGAAGTCTTCTACTATTAGTGTGTGGGGATTAATGTGTGATTTAAGCTTTAGTAGTGTTTCTTTTATATATGAGGGTGCCCCTGTATTTGGGGCATATATGTTCAGTATTGAAATTTTCTCTTGATGGATTTTTCCTGTGACTAATATGAAATGTCCTTCTTTGTTTCTTTTGTTTGATTTTAGTTTGAAATCTATTTTGTTGGGATAGCTACACCAGCTTGTTTCTTACATCCATTTGATTGGAAAATTTTTCTCAGCCCTTTAGTCCAAGGTGATGCTCATTTTGAGGTTGTGGTATGTTTCTTATATTCAGCATAAGGATGGATTCTGTTTTTGTATCCAATCTGTTAGCCTGTATCTTTTTATAGTTGAGTTGAGTCCATTTATATTAAGTGATATTAATGATCAATTATTGCTAGTTCTTGTTATTTTAGTTTTCATTGTTGGCAATGTTATTGTGTGTGTGTGTGTGTGTGTGTGTGTGTCTTTTCCCTCTTTGGGATTTGCTGTTGTGAGGTCATCTATTGTCTATGTTTTTGTGAATGCTAACTTCTTTGGGTCAGAGTTTTCCTTCTAGTACTTTGCATAGGACTAGATTTATGGCTAGGTATTTGTTAAATTTGATTCTGTCATGGAATATCTTGTTTTGCCTGTCTATTGTGATTCAAAGTTTTGCTGGGTATAGTAGTCTGGGCTGGCATCTGTGGTTTCTTAATGTTTGCAAAACATTTGATCAAGACCTTCTGGCTTTCATTGTTTCCATTGAGAAATCAGGTGTGATTTTGATAGTCTGCTTTATATGTTACTTGACCTTTTACCTTTGCAGCTCTTAATATTCTTTCTTTATTCTGTATGTTTAGTGTTTTGATTATTATGTGACAAGGGGATCTTTTTTTTTTAATCTAGTCCATTTGGTATTCTGTAAGCTTCTTGTATCTTCATATGCATGTCTTTTTTTTGGTTGGGAAAGTTTTCTTCTATGATTTTGTTGAATGTATTTTCTGTGCTTTCAAGTTGAACTTGTTTTCCTTCTTCTATACCTATTATTCTTAGGTTTGACCTTTTCATGGTATTTCATATTTCCTGGATATTTTGTGTTAAGCTTGTGTTAGATTTAATGTTTTATTTGACTGATGAGTCTATTTCCTCTATTGTATCTTCAGCACTTGAGATTCTCTCTTCCATTTCTTGTATTCTGTTCTTTATGCTTGCATTTGTAGTTCCTGATCATTTTCCCACATTTTCTGTTTCCATAATTCCCTTGGTTTGTGTTTTCCTTATTGTCTCTATTTTGGTTTTAAAATCTTGTATTCTTTCTTTCATCTGATTGCTTTTTCTTTGTTTGCTTTAAAGGATTTGTTGATTTCTTCCAATATTCTGTTTATCTTTCCCTCCATTTCTTTGAGGGAATTTTTCATTTCCTCTGTAAGGACCTCAAACATCCTCCTAAAGTTATTTTTTAGGTTATTTTCTTCTACTTCATCTATATTGGGTGTTCAAGTCTTGTTGTTGTAGGACCACTAGTTTTTGTTGGTCCCACGTTGCTCATTGTGGTGTTAAGTGTGTTCTTACCTTGCCTATCCATCTTTTTCTCTGACTGATATAGTTGGAGCTGTGTTTCTGGTGTTCAATCTTCCAGATGCCTGTGGATCCAAGGCTCAGATGGTTGCTCCTCGTGGTGCAGTCAGGGCCACAGTTCCAGTCACCACTGAAGTCACTTGGTATTCCCAGTGGTCACTTCTGGGGATCACTCTGCAATCCTGGAGGTCATTCAGGCCTGCTCCCATGGAGGTCACTTGCTTTGGCCTGCTCCCACCGAGGTCGCTGGCTCAGGCCTGGTACCACAGAGGTGGCTGGCTTGGGCCTGCTCTCACAGAGGTTGCTGGCTTGGACCTGTTCCCACAGATGTCCCTGGATTGGACCTGCTCCTGCTGAGGTCCCTGTTTGGGGCACAGTCCCACAGAGGTCTCTGGCCTGGGCCTGCTCCCTTGAGGGTCGCTCCCTTGTACCTGCTCCTGTGGAGGTCACTTTCTCAGGCCTGCTCTGGCTGAGGTCACCGGCTCGGACCTATTCTGGTGGAGGTTGCCAACTTTACATTTTCTAAATACTTCTGAGAAAAGAATGAAGGTTGGGCGTCAGCTCAAAATGGCAATCCTACCTCCAGGAATCTCAGAATGGGGAATCTTCGGGTGTTGAGAGGATGCCCTGGAAACAAAGCGATCGTGTGAAACATGTATTTCTCTTCTCAACACTGTATTTTTTGTCTTGGAAGCCTGTAAGATACACAAACCTTTTCGACACCTAGCCAAGCCCTGAAAGAGTTAGGATCTCATGATGACGCAAGGCAGATGAAGTTAAGAGCCACACTCTCTCCTACCCTAAGAAGCCACCAGTATTGGACAACTTGTCGGGTGGCTACTTTTCCACATCTTCTACATCTACCACCTTCAAGTTATGCTTTTCATGTATTTCCCTTAAAGGAAAGATGGCGTTGTCATTGTGTGTGATTTTTTTTTGTTTTCTTTTCTTTTTTGTTTTGTTTTGCTTTGTTTCGTTTGTTTTTTGAGACAGGGTTTCTCTGTGTAACAGGCCTGGTTGTCCTGGAACTAGAGACCAGGCTGGCCTTGAACTCACAAAGATCTGCCTATCTCTGCACCTCAAAAGTGCTGGGATTAAAGGTGTGTGCCACCACGGCCCGGATTTGTGTGTGTATATTTTATGGTGTGGTGGTACATGTTGGTAATCCTAGTGTTAAGGAAACAGAGACAGAAGCTTCCTGAGGTCACTGGCCACACAACCCAGCTTAACTTGGCAAGTTACAGAGCAGTGGAAGATCCTAACTCAAACAAAGTCGACACTGCATGAAATGTGGAACCTGAGGTGGTCTAGTGACTTCCACAACCAGATACATACATGTATATCCACACATACATGAACACACACAAACACATTAAAAAATAATGATACTAACATTGACTTTTTCATACTAAGCCTTTACAATCCGGTATGTATTTTGCATTAATGGCACATTGGCACTCAAACTTCATTGCCACAAGTGACTTTGGGCTGCCATATTGGAAAGAGCCACTCTTGAGTCATCCATGAATAAAGAAAAGGTGTCTCATCTCATGCAAAGACTTCACATCCTTATCTTCATCAGGAATCCACAATCCATGACCACTGGCATAGATCCATGGCAGCAATGTGGGTATAACTGGTGCAGTTCATGTTCCAGCTCTTTCCATGGGTCAGGCTGAGGTTGGTCTCCAGTGAAGACCTTTCCTCTTCTGTCCCCTGCCTGCTCTCTGAGCACCAGCCCTCCCTTCCCGAGCTCTACCAAGGAAGTCCTTGCACAAGAACTCCATTTCAGGCTCTGCTTCTAGGGAAGTTGTCTGGGTTTTGGGAAATGAGAGAGTAAACATTTGTTGAGTACTTAGCATAAGTCAGACACTAGTAGCTACTGTCTTTCTGCACAGTTATAAGATGGGAAATACTATCCACATTTTAAATATAAAGAAACCATAACAGTCAGGCATGGTGGTGCATGTTTATGGCCCCAGAACTTCTGAACAAGAGAATTTGAAGATTAAAACTTGCTGATTAAAAACTCACCTATGAGTGAGTACATGTGATAATTGTCTTTCTGTGTCTGGGTTACCTCACTCAAAATGAAACATAAAGCAAAGGAAGCCAGCCTACAAACCACAATCCCAGAGAACTTAGACAACAATGAGGACACTAAGAGAGACTTACATAGATCTAATCTACATGGGAAAGTATAAAAAGACACGCTCTCCTGAGTAAATTGGGAGCATGGGGACCTTCGGAGAGGGCTGAAGAGGGAGGGGAGAGGCAGGAAGGGGAACAGAGAAAAATGTAGAGCTCAATAAAAATCAATTTAAAAAACTTGCTGAGGCTACATAGTAAGATTCTATATCCCAGTCACAAAAAAAGATAATAATAATGTAAAAAATGAGAAGAGAGGTGCTGAGGGGAAAGATATGGGAGAGAAAAAAGAGAAGGGAGAGTAAGGGAGAAGATGGAGGAAGAGTAGAGAAAAGGGAAATAGAGAGGAAAGAAAGAAATAGAAAGCAGGAAGGAAGGAAAGTGGGAAGAGAGGAGAGAGGGAGGGGAAGAAGGAGGGAGGGAAGGAAAGGGGAAGATAGCATATACAGCCATATAATAACATACTATAGAGTTATGTAGTAATATTTGCATAACAATGAATAATGAAATTATATATAATATATTTAATACAATATATTATGTATATATGAATGTATAACATAATGAATATAATAATAATGGAATGCTTGAGAGATAACATCCATTTGGAGAAGTAAGACAAAAGTCATCATGTGAATTTGTGGGTTTTTTTTCCAAATATGAGCAGGAAATTAATATTAAAAGGATTTTAGGTATGATTTAAATGATTTTTATCTTCCTAAAATTTGTATTTTAAAATCCTAACCCTCAAAGTGATGACACTAGAAGGTGGAGCCTTTGGGAAGTTCCTAGGTCATGAGGGCAGAACCTCACAAGTGTCACTCAGGGCCTTATAAAGCAGGCCTGAGGGAGCCCGCCTGTCCCTCCCACAGTAGCAGGATGATGAGGAGGCATCATTTTTTTTGCCTGCAGTCTCACTGTATTCCATGCTGGCCTTAAACCCACAGTCCTCTGCTTCTGCCTCCTCAGTGCTAGGATCACAGACACGTACTGCCATGTCTAACTCAACAAGGCACTATCTCTGAGAGAGTGGACCTCGCCTGACACCACACCTGCTGGCACTAGAGTTTGGGCATCTCAGCATCCACGGCCGTCAAACGGGTTTGTGTTGTCATAGGGCAGCCCAAGCACAATGAGATAGCGGTATACCAAAATAGCATCATCAATCGCTTTCTGTGGGCATTTAGACTGAATATTGTTTGTTTTGCCAACGCCAGAAAAGTGTCCCTTTACTGATCAGCACTGTATCTACTGAATATACTACCAAGTAATAGCTAAAGAGCTTGGTTTGGTTTGGAAGTGACCAGACCAGGGCTCAATTCCCAGCTCTCTCTTGGGTTAACATCTCCAAACTTCAATTTTTACCTCTGTGAAAGGGTCAAGGACCTGAAGCTCTTGTCAGTGTTACAAAGAGTATTAATTTGCCTTCGAAGTGCACAGAGTATGTTCTCAGTAAACGGGAGGCCAATAAACAGCCACTAGATCGTGCTGCCTCTGAGGTCAGTTTCATGTGTCCTCAAAAGCGACTCACAGAGTTCCGCCACGACCTGCAAAACCTCCCAGTTCTGCCAGTTCAGGTAGCCCTAAGCCCAGCAGCAGAGATGGAGATTGACAGCTGTGGGTCCAGATGTTGTCCCTAGTCAGAAGGATCTTTCTTGCTCCCATCTTGGCACAACTAGACCATTTGCGTTCCATTTGTGGGCAACATCCCTCGAGCTGATCAGCTTGAAGGGGCAGGAAGCTCTTTCCTTCATGTGATTAATGACACTTAAATTGGCCCAGTGACAATGAGTTATCCTAAAGGCATCAAATATTTAACACTGAATTCTCCTTTGGTAAAAATAGTCTGCGGATTTTGAGAGTTATCATCTCAGTGTCCCTGTGAACAAACACATGAGATCTTGCTTTCTGCCCACCTACATCAGGAATGGAGATGGCCTTTTCTCTTTCTGGTGCTCCTGTGAAGGCGGAAACTGTCCTTTGCGTCTTTATCTGATGTAACCAGACTTGTTCACGGTGGTGCGATCATTGATCTTGAATGTGTTTGTGCTTCAAACACCCAGAACTGCGCTCCCCTAAAGAAAGGGTTGGGCTCCCCATAAATGAGCCTCCAGTGGCCTTCTGTACACAGACTAGCCATCAGCCCAGATACAGATACTCCTTGGAGAGAAGTCTCTATCCTGCATTATGTTCCCTTGATGTGGTCTTATACGTCCTCCAGGAGCACTTGCTTTCCTGTCTCTGGGGACAGACTCTGGCCCCTTTCCCACAGTTCACCAGTGACATAGACCTCGAGGTCTCAATGTCTGCAGTCCCCTGATAACACACCATTCCTTACACCCTTGCCTTGTTCCAGTCCACCTAACAGTACTTCTTGAGATCACCTCCCAAATACAGGGATTTTTCTCAAATCCTTATCTCAGGCTATTTGCTTCTGGGGAAACTAAATGGAGGTGACCCTGCCAGCATGTGGCCACTGAAAAAAAACCCTTTCAGGCATAAAAGAGGCAAGAAGGTGTGGGGAGTTGGGCAGTGGTGGCGGTATATACCTTTAATCCCAGCACTTGGAAGGCAGAGGCAGGCAGATATCTGTGAGTTCAAGACCAGTCTGGGCTACAGAGCGAGTTCGAGGGCAGGCTCCAAAGCTACAGAGAGAAACCCTGTCTCGAAAAACAAAAAAGTGTGCGGCAAAGCATATGGGTGACTTGATGTTCCATGTTTGGTTGCTATCCCTGGGAGGTCTGCCCTTTTCTGCAGGGGAAAGAGGAGCAGCTGATCTGGGGAAGAGTGGAGGTGGAGGAGATCAGAAGGAGAGAGAAGGGGGAGGGAAACTGCAGTCCAGATGTAATGAACAAAAGAAGAATAAATAAAAAAGAAAAAGCACATGGATCCCTTGCTACTTCCTGGCTGGAGACTGTGGGCTCTAAGAAAGCCATCATGACGACGTCACAGAGATCTGCCCTCGGAGAGACTTTTAAGCCTGTGTCTGTTGCTAATACCGCAGTCTCTCACTTGATTCAGCCTCGGCCATCCTGGCAGCTCAGCACACAAGGGGGACCTTTCACGAACCCAGGGTGTGCTCAGTGTCAGAGGGCTTCCTTGGTATGCACAGGCGCTCGGTTTTATCCTAGAACTACAAATTTTAATTTAAAGAAAAAAAAAGGCATTGCTTTGGGCTAAGCAATGTTCCTGGAAAAATAATTTTAAAAACTAGCAATTTCAAAAGCTGCAATGTAAGTGCAAGCCGTGCATCTGAGAGCACACCCACACAACTATTGTTAATACTCCTAAATAGGAACCGGAGGCCGGAGAGATGGCTCCGTCAACAAAGCACAAAAACCCGAGTCTGACCCTAGAACCCGGATCTTAAAACCCTGACTTGGTGGCACGTACTTGTAAATCTCGCTACTGTGTAGGCAGAGACACGCAGATCTCTGGGGCTCACTGGCCAGCCTGGTCTCCTCGGCAAGCTCCCAGCCATTAAGAGAGCCTGGGAGAAAACAACAGTGCTTGAAGATGATGCTCGTGTACACACGTGCACATCCACGTGTGCTCATGAAGAGTGTCGCTATCCAGAGGGCAGGACAGCATGGATGAAGAAGACAGAGTGGCCACTTCATTGTGCCAGGCAATGTGGTAGAGAAAGACACAAATGCTAAGATTCCCGTCTCCCTCTTAGTTCTGGGCACTAAACTGTGTGGGGGATACACATTATATGAGCCCCTCAAGATCTACAAAGAGAGGAATGTGCTTTTCATGTTTAGTTGGGTTTGAGGGGGCTTCTCTGGTTTAGTTTTGAGACAGTTTTTATTATGTAACCCACTTAGCCTTGAATTTATGATCCTCAGCTTCTCAAGTGCTGGTATTATGTGCCACCATGCCAAGCTAGGTACAAGCTTACAACAGCCATGCTCATGACCGAGGTCCTAGCTGTCCAGGGTCCAAAAAGGGACAAACTGCCTTTCTTTCATGTATTCTGCATTAATCAAATATATTCCATTACTATGGTGACATGCTTGAGAAGACAGCTTATGAGAAAGGTTTGCCTTGGGTCACAGTTTCAGAGGTTTCAGTTGTCACACACTTTCATTGCTTTGAGCCTAAGATAAATTCAGGAACTCACCGTAATGGCGACAGCAGTGTATGGTGGAGGAGGCTACTCATCTGACAGACAAGAAAAAGAAAGGGGGCAGGAGAAGTGGAAGACACAGAGAAAGGAGGGGGCTAGAGGCAAGATTCACCCTTCCAGGGCACCTTTCCAGGAATCTGCTTCCTTCCACAACCAGGCGCCTCTTATGTTCTACCACATCCCAACAGTGCCGACATCAATGGACTGTCCATTGGCTGGGCCACAGTTCCGATGATGACCCCCACACAACCCCAGCTTGAAGTTTGCATGAAGAATCAAAGCTTTAAAAACCCGAGTCTTGGGGGAAAATTTCCGATTCGACTCAGCGAATTCCGAAGCTGCTGCTCACCTCACTGCTTCTCGTTAATCAACCCTTCCTCCCTTCGCTGACGTGTTTATGCAGCCCGTTTACACATCTTATCATTTGTTTATTCCACCTCATTTCACAAAGGATTTCAGGCAGCAAGCAAAATATAAATAAACAATCACACATTGACTACAGAGAAAGTATAAATTAGTACAGAAGTATGTGTGTTCTGTCATTGTCGTCTATTTAGAATCTCTTCCTGAAGATCTCCTCTTTAAATATCACTGACACAGACAGGAAGACAGACAGACACACGCACACACGCACACATACCCCTCCCTGTTACAGAGACCTCCACTTCACCTGTGAGATTTGGGCTGATGACTCCACCCCCTCAACCCTAGCTAACCAATCAGAGCACTGCTGCCCTTGGTTCACATGACTTCCCAGAAGCTAGTCATGAACCTCTCTGTGGTTTTCAACACAGCTGTAGAGAGATACCCTCTTTCCCTCCCTGCATCTCTGGCTCACTAAAACTTACTACAGTCTCTGGTTAGGACTACCAGTACTAACATGACCATTTTAGGAAAAGAGGGGTCTAGAAATTAAGTCAAGAGAAAATACATAACATATACAAAATATCCAATATCTATAGACAAGAAGATGAAGTGAAAGTCCTGGAAACCCTGGCGATCTAGCAGAGTCTATTGATCAGATGTGGCCCAATGCATTCTTCTTCCTGTTTTACATTAGGTTTTGTCACTGGGAACTCCAAGTCCCTGGCATAGTCCATGGCCTATATGGTCCAGGATACATGAAAGACGCCAACAGGCAGCAGGCGATGAGGATCCCCGAAGCTTCAGTTTCCCATGTGCTTCCCGTGTGCGCTTTCAAGCAGACTGGGAAACTGATCAGTTACATTGTTTTTCTGAACTGAACATTCGAGAACGTTAGGGAAGCAAAGTTCTTTCCCTGGCATGCACTTCTCAAAGCACAGAAGGCTTTGTAGGAAGGAACACCGGGCAGAGAACCGTGGGTGTGGGTCAGCTGGTAGAGTGTTTGCTGAGAATTCAGGAACCCCTGAGTTCAGTTAGCAATACATAAAGCTAGTATGGTGGCACAAGCCTATAATCCCGGCATGCAGGAAGAGGACGTAGGAGGATCGTGGCATTCTTGGCTACATACGAAGTTCAGGAACTTCATGACATGAGACTGCATGACATGGGTCTCTGTCTCAGAACAAGATGGTGACTTCACTGAGTGTCATCCTGCAGGAACTCCAGTAAGAAGACTTACAAGGCTGCTGATGGGTTCTGCCGTGGATCCCGAGGGACTCGCCTTCAACTTGCACTCGATTCTGTGATATTAGATGATGTGGTCCGAGTGTGCATGATCCCGGAGGGCTTCTCTCCAGCTGAACACTGTAGGAACTGCTCTCCAAACTAGCCACAGCTGATGCTCTGCCCTTTACACCAATTTCCAAATGGTCTACTCTTGTCTGCTACAGAGGGAACCTTCTGCCCTCCAGCCGTGGGCAGTGTTACACTGGCAAACGTGAGGGACTGTCCTCCAGAGTGCCCCTGTTCCTCATCTCCCGCTTGTGATTAAGCTGCTTCCATCCCAGGTTCCCACCAGGCTGTCGCTGCACCGAGGAGCTCCGATGACTCCAGTCTAAGGAACAGATTGTTCCAAGCTACGTGTCCTTACAAGCAAACAACCAAATTCTGCATTATGCCCTTACACTTGATAAAATCCATTCCAACACCATGCCTCACTTACGTACCAGACACAATGTCTGAAATTGCACTGGGAAAGATGGGATCTTTGTTTTGTTTTTCCTTTTGGTGTGATTGTTTATCTTAGCTACCTTAGGATATGTGCCAAGGGTTTGACACATATCATTCTCTTTGTCTGCACTGTGATCTAAGACCATTTCCTACAGGAAGAGGGAAATCCTATAGAGCTTTGCCAAGGTCACCTCATCAGCAAAGGGTCAACTCCAGAGCCCTCGTCTTGGCCTCTGCATCATAACCTTGACAGTGAGTATCACAGGTACTGTGATGGCAAAGCCCAAAGTCCCTGTCCAGGTTCAGTCCATGCAGCCAAGGACTGTTCTTCTCCGCAGGGCCGTGCAGCACTCTAAGCATAAGTGCAGTGCTGGGCTTGTGCTGGGATAGAACTCAGGGGAAGAGCACTTGTTTAACACGCTCAAGTCACTGGGTTCAGTCTTCAGAACTACAAAAATCTGATATTGAGGATGGTCAATTCTTAAAATGCCAAAATTATCTAGTATTTACCCTACAGGAAGAATTAGCTGGCCACATAGGACTCGAAATGCAACATTTCTCAAGTTATTGTCCATGAGCATCTGCATCCGAAGCAGATGGGCAGGGGTGAGTCCAAACATGTGTCTATCACAGCCTGGGCTTCAGGCGCGGCAATACGGACACCAGCAAAGCCTGGGGTCAGGCCATAGCTTGGGCTACAGCACAGTCTGAACTCCAACCATAGCCTGGACACCAGCAAAGCCTTGTTCCAGACCTCCGCTGTTGTCCAAAGGGAGCAAGGCTCTACTGAGACAACTTTTATTAAAAAAGACTTGCAGAGTTCCCCGTTACAGAACGTATTGGTAGGTACTATGTATCACATGTTTATCGCTGCTGTCATGATAAATGGCAGGGACATGCAGCTAGAATGTGGATAAAAGGAGGCAAGCACAAGCTAGATACATCAGGATTTCAAATCTCCAAACAACTACTTATACCAGTGACAGCTTCTCTAATTATGTAAATGAGAGCTATAACAGTGCACAGTAAATAATAATCATTGGCCAACTGTAGGATTCCATTCTAAGCGCAGTGGTTGTCCCCATGTATAGAGTCTGTCCATCAATACTGGTGAGGGACATGAATTGCATATACATTAAAGTTGTACAGAATGCTTTTTTGTCATTATTCCCTAACTGAGACTGTAGAGCGGCGACTTAGCAATCATGTTGCTAAGTACTGTAAGTAACCTACACAGGATAATATGCAGATGCTCTGCAATTCTGTGGATAAGAAACCTGAGCATTTGCAGCTTCCAGATTCTAGAACAACCAACTGCCAACGAGTGCCAAGGGACAAGCATACAGTATGCCCGGTGCAAACAACCAACCTGGGAGGAAACTGATGGGGCAATGAACGACCTTCAGAAGAGAATATCCTGGGCCTCTCTCTTTTCGTTTGCATTCTTCCTCCCTAAAGCATCAAGAGAATGTGTTCTCCCAATGAGCATTCACCCAGTATTTTCGTTGTTATTTTGTTTGTTTGGTTGGTTGGTTTGGTTTGTTTTTCGAGACAGGGTTTCTCTGTAGCTTTGGAGCCTATCCTGGAACTAGCTCTTGTAGACCAGATTGGTCTCAGTCTCACAGAGATCCACCTGCCTCTGCCTCCCGAGTGCTGGGATTAAAGGCATGCGCCACCACCGCCCGGCTCACCCAGTATTTTCAGAGAACATGGTACATGCTAGACATGCTAGGGAACGCTTAGAAGTGCTTAGCATCCTCATAGTCTTCATTCTAGTCAGAAAGGAAAACAAACTTTCCCAGGAAAGTTAAAAGGCACAAAGTAAAAGGCAATTCAGCAAACGAAGCCAAAGGGCAGACTGAGAACTGTGTGACTGTGAGTAATCACAGAGAGAGCAGAAACGGACAGAGCACTGAAAAATACCATGGGCGCTGGTGGAAAGATGGGCAGAGAACAAGCCGAAGTAGGCTGTGTCTGAGGCTTCAGGATGAGAAAGGGGAGCATGCCAGAGCTGCCCTGGGAGAGGTCAGCTACAGCCCCACTACGGCCTCAAGCTCTCTGAGGTCCTGGGTTTAGGGACCAAGAACTGGCTTGCCAAAATATATAGCCTACAACAATGATAGCTGTCTTCTTCCCTTTCCTGCATGGGCTCTACCTCTTAACCTGGGCGCCCCTCTCACGATCACTCGCAAAGAGTCAAAGGCTCATGAAGTCCACACTCTCCGTTTTCAGTATGACATCAGCTCATGTGAGGCCCACCATTGGATTTGGGTTCTGCATTCTCCCCTTCTAATCATCTTGTCTGGTACCAGCCATCCAGCACCATCAGTCCAGTCTCCAGGAAAGCAATCATGTAAGTGCATTTGAGCCTAAACCTTCTGGTGGGACAAGCATCTCCTGTAACATGAGGGACCTGCTTGTTGGGGTTTCTGTCCTGCCCAGTACCCCACAGCCAGCAAGCCCCAAAGAAAATCACACAGAGAGTCTACATTAGGTTATAAACTGATTGGCCCATTAGCTCAGTCTTCCTACCAGCTCACGTAACTTATATTAACCCATTGTTCCCACCCATGCTAGCCATATGGCCAGTACCTTTTCTCAGCAAGGCAGCTCACATCCTGTTTCTGAGATGGACTGTATAGGAATGCCAGGAAAGCTTCCTGCTTCCCAAATTCTCCTAGTCTCACCCCTACTTCCTGTCTGGTTTTCCCGCCTATACTCTCTGCCTGGCCAATCAGCATTTATTTAAAACATGATTGACAGAATACAGACAGTTCTCCCGTACCAATCTCCAATGTCTGCTGCTGCAGACTGAACACCTGCACCTTGCTTCCACACTCAAACATTGAAAGCCTAGTACCTAACATATTTAGGGACCTCTTGCCTCTAAGAAACCTCACTAAAAAGTCACCGCCAACACTTTGGTTTTGACTTTCCAGCCTCCAGGACCATTAGACAAAAATATTCTGAGGGTAAGCCACCTAGACTGTGGTCCATTTTCATGAAATCCAAGCAGAGAAAGGCACTCACTACAGAGTGAAATCAAACAAGATGCAAGGATAGTCTTAAACATTCGCAAGGGCATAGGTTATCTCTGGAAGACCAGCCAATAAACTGCCCCCCATTGGTGACTCTGGAGAAGGGGAGGGGGCTGGAGGATGGAGGAATTCAATGTTCAGCCTCTATTCTTTACTTTTTTCCTGCATGTATAACATTGACCTTCTCAAATACATTAATTTTAAAGATTGACTACACAGAAATGGACAGACCGTTGGCCAAATATTGCCTGAAAAAGTAGCTATCCTAGGGAATTGTAAGCTCAACAACCATGTAAAACTCACACATAAAACTCCAACAAATCTGAGCACCGGTCAGTGGGAAGCTGCAAAGCCTGCTTCACAGAGGGTCTGCTATTTAGATGAAGGCCCCTGCGTGTACTTTCTGCGATGTCAAGAGACAACAACTGAGCACGAAAAAAAATGTGTAAACTGTGCCAATTCCTAGCAAGGCCATGCAAGTCTGCAAATGGGCAAAATCATGTGGCACCTCCCACAACTACAAAGAAAGAGCTTCACAGAATGGGACAGGGAGCCTCATTTTAGGCAGAGAGCTGAGGTCAGAAGGGGCAGCTACAGCCGTGTACCACCCAAATTCTTCAGAACGGCTATTTCCTTGGTTAAGCACCAGATGATGTAACTAACTTGTATTTAGGGGCCAAGTGATATGAAAAATGCATATCTTTAAATGCTAGAATCACACTGTGGAGCAGCTCGTGGGAAGTGAATGTGTCTGAGGCAGAAGCAGACACATGTCTCCCGTCTCACTTCCAGCATATGCTCATTGTGTGGAAAGGGGACGGGAACACTTAAACTATTTATGTTACAAGCTCGTACTCCCCCCACCACCACCACAAAGTCTCTTCTCCACATCCCTGAACTGAGATCACAGAGTTGAATTCACACAACTGAAAGACACTTATGGCTCCCTGTACTCCATAGTAAGGTAAGAGAACGCAGCACCGGGCCAGCCTGGCTCCTCCTCCAACCATGGAAACCTAGAAGATTACTGCAATCAGATCACAACTGCTCAAGCATCCCTGGTTTCCTAGCAACCCTTAAAAGGCTCTAGTGAAGTGTTGGAACAAAGACTTCATGGGTAAGGTAGTGGCAGCTGTGCTTAAGACTGCTGGAGTTCTCTAAATGATCTTAAAGGTCTCCCCTCCCTGCCATCCATCCCAACAACCTCACAAGACCCCTGTTAGAAAGGTTGTCATGCTCGGACAAGAGCTCCCAAAGTCTCAGTTCTGAATTTCCCACCTTGCCTCTGAGGCTTTCCACACATCTTTCTCCATATGTCTCATATCCCAGGAGAAGACCCTCTGGCCAAGTGAGGCAAGTTCTCTCCGTCTGCTAGCAGCTTCCTGCAAACATGCTTCTCCAAGTGCTCATGCGATCACTCAGACCTCCTTCTCAGAACATTGCATGGCCAATACGTCCCTGCTGATTACTTAGCTATCTCTCCTCATGATCGTGCAAGTCAGATTTTGATGAAGACATGCTGTATGTTTCATGTTTGTCTAATAAAGACACAGAGAAACACATCCCCATAGTCAAAGAGCACTCCAGGGGCCAAGGCACAGGCCACGAGAACCCAGCAGACAGCATTATCCTGTTGGTAAAATTGAATGGTATGGAAATTACTTGGATAGATGTCAAAGTCTAATTAACTCCAGACCACAGAATATGTAAGAGGAGAGGCTTTGCTGGTTTCACCTTGAAGTACTCAGAAGCCCATAATCTACTTCTTCTGATCATCATCTTGGTTTCTTTCTGTAGACTTGTCTTACCATGCTTATATGCAGTGAAACTGACAAATAAAACATTGAGAGAGGCCAAGGGTTAAAGATGTGACTCAATGCGGGACAGTCAGACCCTTCTCTGGGCCCTTACACTTACATGGGCACAAAGAGAGGAAAATGTTTGGAGTGATTCATGCTTTCAAGGCAGCTCTGACAACAAACACAGAATGCCTGATGCTGAGCACGGGGTGCGTATTTAACTTACAGTTTGAGGGGATACAGTCCATCAAACAGCCGAAGCAGGAGCTGCTCACACCAATCTCAACAGGATTGGAACGGGGCTAAAACAGAAGCCCCATCTCCTAAAATCTTCACGCCAGTGCCTCCAGCTAGGGACCAAGTGTTCAAACACACGAACCTATAGAGGCCATTTTATACTAAACCATAGCACAGCGCATGTCTGTAATTCTGCAACCTTAGTACACCAGAGGCTGAGACAGGAGGATAGTGAGTCAAAGTCAATCTATGCTAAGTAATAAGACCATCTCATAAAGAGGCCTGGAGACGGCAGAGGAGAGAAAGGAGTCCTGCCTTCCCAAGCTGGGACATTCGTATAATTCTTAGATCTACGAATCAATTCACATTCTTCCAAAAATTAGGTTTTTACCTTTACCTTCTGTAGGATTGATTTCTATTGCTTGTCACCCAACACTGTGACATGGACTAGTGACTGAGCCTTAAAGGGTAAGGGGTAGTGGGTGACAGAGAGGCGAGGGAGGGAACTTACCAATGGCTTTAGCTTTTGCCTCCTTTAACAGATGTTTTAAGGGGTTTGGCTGAGAATATTGGAGTGCACACAAGGCAAACTCCTTGTCATGAAATCAGCCAAGAAACAGGATGAATTGCCTTGGGATCTAATGAGCTTATCACCACAGGAGGTGATTAAGTAGGGCCAGGTAAGCATTAGCCCACTAACATTTTTCAAAGTTGGCTCTCAGAATATTACTTCCCCCAGATATCAATAATTGCTACACCAGATGTTTAATAGATATATCAGCTTGAAAACAGAAATAAGCACACTTACAAATGACTTTGTTGCATTTTTTTTTAGAGTCTCTCATTTATTTGTCCAAAGAGCTCTGGTTTTGCATAATTTTTCTAAGGAGAAGTGTTAATACCACAGCCACTGGGAAGCAATACTGGATGACCAGACCAAGCACTTAGGCACAGTAGAGACCAAATAGTGTGAGACTTAGTAGCGGCTCAAAAATTACACACCAGAGGGTGGAGATCGAGGAAGGGTGGATATTGGAGAAGGGAATAAGATATCTACATTAATGGGAGTCATTCTAAGATTTGCAAGAGACTTGTCTCTAGAGGGGATCCCAGGT
>JAQHUG010000211.1:1499417-1563533 GCA_028555095.1 Dicrostonyx torquatus
TTTGGGAACTTATTCTATATGGCTGCACATCTTCCTAGACCAAGATGGAGGGGGGAGGGCCTTGGGCTTTATAGGGCAGGATATCCTGCCCCATTTTAAAGAAGCAGGGGGAGGATGGTGGGGGTAGTGGGGGAGCGGGAGGGCCAGGAACAAGGGGAGTAAATGTAAATTTTTCTTTTACCAATAAAAAATAATAATAATAAAAATTACACATCAGGGCAGGGAGATGGCTCTGGAAAAGAAGCCAGCTGCACAAGTCTGATGACCTGGGTTTGACCTCTAAAGCCCACAGAAAAAGCTGAATGTAGTGGTGTGTGCTTCTGTAAGCCTAGCATCCCCTCCCAAGATGAGGAGAGTGACAGAGACTAGAGAATTGCCCAGAAACCCATGGGCCAGGTTTCCTATAACAGAACAGCAGGGGAAAGTGAACGCCTGCCTCAAAAGGTGGCAGGTAAGAAGCAATTCCTGAAAGTGTCCTCTGACCACAAACAGGCACACATACATGTGCTCACACACACGCACAATCACACTACGTTTTAAAATATTCTGCCTATGGTCTGTGGCTGCTACTTTATTCTCAGTTTTGGACAGCTCTTCTCTACATCTATTGAACTATGTGCCTGCCTCTGGAGACCTGCTTTTAGTCTCTGACCAAGATGGCCTCTCCACCCACTTTTCATACCCTTCCTGTCCTTCCCATTTGCCCTCGAGTCTTCATTGCCACTTTATCGCAGCAGTCTTGCTGGCCTTGACCACATCACCTCATTTATTTATCTTCAGTAGCTTCTCTTGTTTATTTTTATCTATTAGCATTTTGGACAGTGCCATAGTTAGGGTTTCTATTGCTATGATGAGACACCATGATCATGGCAACTCTTATAAAGGAAAATATTTAACTGGTACGGCCTACAGTCTCAGAGGTTCAGTCCATTATCATCGTGACGGGACATGGCAGTGTGCAGGCAGAGATGGTGCTGGAGAAGTAGCTGAGGGTTCTACATCTTGATCTGCCAGCAACAGGAAATGAACCGTGTGTCACTGAGCATAGCCTGAGCATGGAGGACCTCACAGCCCACCCCCACAGCTATACATTTCCTTCAACAAGGCCACACCTACTCCAACAAAGCCACACCTCCCAATAGTGCCACTCCATATATGGGCCATTTTCTTTTAAACCACAGCATTCCATTCCCTTACCCCCTATTAGCAATATCATAATGCAAAAATGCATTCAGTCCAACTTCAAATATCCCCATAGTCTTTAACAGTCTCTTCTGAGTATTCCAAAGTCTTTTCTGAGATTCATGCACTCTCTTAACTCCCTATAAAATCAAAATAAAAAGGTAGATCACACATTTCTAACATATAATGACAGAAGATATACAATACTATTCTAAACTATAAGAAATAGAACATAGTAAGGAAATACTGGACCAAAGCAAGATCGAAAACCAGCTGGGAAAACTCCAAACCCTGAGTCTCCATGTCTAATGTCAAAATGCTTTTGTTGACTGCAACACACTTCTCTCTCTTTGGCTGGTTCCACTCCCTTTAGCAGCTCTTCTTAGCAGGTATCCCAGGGCTCTGGCATCTCCAACATCTTGGGGTCTCCAAGGCCATCCAGGCTGCACCTTCACAGCTTCATACAATGGCTTCTCTAGGCCTCCATTCAGGGCCACCCCTGACACATGCCTGGCCTCAGCAGCTTTCCTTAGTCACACAGGAAGATCATATAGCCCCTTTCGTCTTTCCTTGACTCTAAAGCCATAACCACACAACTGAGGCTGCCAAGTTCTGCAGCTTGCTATAGCTGGAACATGGTACCCTTGGTCAATGACATCTTCACCAACTTTCTGTTTCTGATGGTTTCCTTTACTGCCCAACCCTGGCTGTGCTGAAACTGGATCTGTAGACCAGGGTTGCCTCAAGCTCAGAGATCCACTTGCCTCTGCCTCTGGAGTAGTGGAATTAAAGGCATACATCACCATGCCTAGACCTAAGTTTTTCTTCAATTAATTTTTATAAGTTGGAAACTTAGATGGGTGGGATCTTGTCCTAAGGTCGTCACTCCCTTTATTCCATTTCTTAAGCTATTTAAATCCTTAAACACAGAATTTAGCTTCATTCCACTTCCTGGTGCCCCTTTTCTCCTCAACTTGCACATTTTGTATTTTTACTTGCTCAGATTTCTCCTTTTTATTATAAATCTTCATTAGAGTTAACACCAATAGCCATACAACAGAGTCTATGCTAGACTAGTTTGAGATTTCCTCTGCTAAGAGAATTAAACCAAACTTTTCACTTTAATCTCAGTCAAATTCTTTGGACAAGGGCAAAAAACATTCTTCACTAAAATATCACAAAAAAAATCTTTAGGCAACTTACTAAAATTCTCCTCAGTAACCTCTTGAGCCAGCCCCTCCCCCAATTCATCAAATCACCCTCAGATCCACTGTCTTCCATGCTCCTACTACTATGGCCCATCAAGCAGTGCTTACAGCATTCCACTGCTTTCCTAACCCTAGTTCCAAATTCCTCCAAATAGAAGCATGGTCAGGCCTATCACAGCACTGCCCAGTCCCTGGTAGCAACTTCTGTCTTAGGGTTTCTATTGCTGTGAAGAGACACCACGATCATGGCAACTCTTATAAGAGAAAACATTTAATTGGGGCTGGCTTACAGTTTCAGAGGTCTAGTCCATTGTCATCATGTCAGGACATGGCAGTGTAGGCAGTATGGTGGTAGAGAAGGAGCTAAAAGATCTACATCTTGATCCAAAGGCAACAGAAAGTGAAATGTGTGTCACTGGGCATATCTTGAGAATAGAAGACCTCAAAACTCACCCCCACAGAAACACACTTCCTCCAACAAGTCCACACCCACTCTTACAAAGCCACACCTCCTATAGTGCTATTCCCTATGGGGCCATTTTCCTTCAAACCACCAGAGACAGTCTTCCCTTACTGAAATTCAGGTTCTAAAAGCCAAAGACTCGGTTTGTTTTTAATTCATTAGTACAGTGCCTCTTAGGTAATACAAAAAAAGTGTATGGACAAATTAGAATATACAAGTTATTCTTTATATAAAGAATATTGAGGCCAGAACACTCAGTGGATATAGGCATTTGCCACTGAAGCCTTGTGACCTGTGCTCAACTCCCAGAACCTATGTGTCTTAGTCAGCTTTGTCAGTTTGATACAGTCTAGAGTCATCTAAGAGGAAAGCCTCAAGTAAAGAATTGCCTAAATCAGATTGGCCTATAAGCATGTCTTTAGGGGGTTGTCTTGATTATTAATTGATGCAGGAGGACCCAGCCTACCATGGGCAGCACCGTTCCAAGTAGAAGTTCCCGCGGTATAAGAAAGTTAGTTGAACATGATCCTGTGAGTGAGCCAGCAAGCAACATTCCTCTGTGTTTTCTGCCTCAGTTCCTGGTTAAATTTCCTCCCTTATTTCCCTCTGATGGACTTGAGGTGTAAATGAAATAAATCCTTTGCCCTCTTCATTGGTCATGGAGTTTGTCACAGCAACGGAATCAGACTAGAGCACCACATTAATGGTGGAAGGAGACAACTGGCTCCACAAAGCTATTCTGGACCTGTGCACGTCTTCTGGCTCATGTGCACTCCCTCCTGCATACAATGTGTACACACAGTAGCAATTTTACCAAAAAATACTGAAAAAACGAACTTACCATTTTATACAGCAGCTCTTCAAGAATACAAATAGATGAAATTTTTCTTTATTACATCAACTATGATTTGAAAATAAATCAAAGATATACTGTTAAAATGCAATTCTGGGTTAGCATTCTTATCAGAAACTGAAGAGATGGTGTTGGCATTTCTCTTGGCAACTAGAGAAATGGTGTTGATGGACAGTTTAAGGCACTCGGACTCCGAGGATCTCAAGGAATCAGAAGTTGTCACATTTTCAGCTATTCAGTTGAATATTCACTCATTCATTAAGCAAAGATATATTAAATTGCCTACTCTATATCCAAACACCATATGTTACACACTTTACACTTGAGACCTTCTCAATCTATCAGTTTGATTTATATTCCCCATACCAGATCATATGTATCTCACTTGATTTATAAAATCACTTGTCCTTTGAGGGTCTTTTATCATATTGGTATCAAAGATAAGAGTAAAAGTATATGGCACATAAAAAGTAACCTATCCTGCTCTCACTGCAGGCATGACTAAGCAATCACAATACTCCTGCCTTCTCCCTGCAGGCATGACTAAGCAATTGCAGCACTCATGCCCTCTTGGTTTGAATTAAGTCTTGAAATCCATTTTCAGTATTTCACTGCAGGCAGCTATAAAAAGTTATCACTAACAGCACTCATCCTGGAACTTCCATTCGAATCCAGGCTTGGGAGTCAGACCGAGGTGTACCTGAATCCTGCCCTCTCTGGGCATTAAATATAGAGTCTCTTCTTGTTTATATATTACATAAAGATCCTTAAGATGTTGTCTTTAAAATATGGGTAAACCCACCCATTTGCACAGTGTTGAAAAGAACGAATGAGGTAATACATTGAAGCTCCTGGCACACCACAGCTATTCAATATCTATTACCAGTGTTGGCTACTTTCCACCTGTTGGCTACTTTCCACCTTATACCATGGCTTACATACATCTGTTGTGTAGTAAGGAGGAGTGGGCCGTGTCCCACTGCCCGGCTAGCTTAACCCCTGAAATAATCACACCGAAATTGTATTAATTAAATTACTGCCTGGCTATTAGCTCTAGCCTCCTATTGGCTAACTTTCACATATTAGTTTAACCCATCTCCATTAACATGTATCGCCACTTAACTGTGGCTTACCGGCATGAGTTTAACCAGCATCCATCTTGGGCAGGAGATTCATGGCGTCTGCCTGTCTGTCCTTCTTCCCAGCATTCAGTTCTGTCTTCCTGCCTAGCTAAGTGCTGACCTATCAAAAGGCCAAGGCAGTTTCTTTATTCAACCAATAAAAACAACACAAATATAGAAGGACCTCCTACACCACTGTTGCTTGATTAAAATGAACAGCTACACTGGGACACACAGAGACCAAAGATCAAAACCCAGGGAAAGTCCCTACAAGAGAGAGACAGACAGTTTCTTCAGTGGTGTAGACACTGGAGAGTTGCCCACATTCCTGGGAACAACCTCTCACTCAGGCTCCTATAAGTGACCCTAATTAAGCTAATTGTTTTTCAAACAGATGTGCAAATTAAAGGAGACTGTTGGGAAGAGGAAGGGAATCAGCAGGACAGACAGGGAGGAGAGAGAATGTGGGTGAAGGTGATTAAAGTAATCAGATATGTATGAATATATCATTATAAGACAAATATGTATAATTAGTATATGCTAATCAAAACTCAAAAGCAAAACAAAACAGAGAAATGCCTTCAAGAAGAGTTTCCTCCCTCCATCTACAGCAGTAGTTCTCAACCTACGGGTGTTGGCCCTTGGAGATTGCACAACAGACACCCTACATATCAGATATCTCCTTTACAATTTATGACAGTAGAAAAATGACAGTTATGAGTAGCAATGAGAAAATTTTATGGTTGGGGCCAGCACAGCATGAGGATCCGTATTACAGGATCACAGCATTGGGAGGTTGGAAAACACTGATCCGCAGCAAAGAAGCCCGTTCCCTAAACATTCCATTTTAACCACTGGTAACCAGGGCTTAGGGCTGCCACTGGGTGAGCGTCCAGCAGAGATTCAGAGCTGACCTGTGTGCATGCTGTGGGCTTTCACTTTCTTTCATCTGGACATCTCTACCCCATGAGCTGTAAATTTCCTTTAAACTGTAATATTTTGTTGTTGTTGTTTTTCAAGACAGGGACTCTCTGTGTAACCCTGGCTGTCCTGGAACTCACTCTGTAGACCAGGCTGGTCTCGAACTCAGAGATCCGCCTGCCTCTGCTTCCTGCGTACTAGGACTGAAGGCGTGCGCCACCACCTCCTCCCAGCAGATTATAATAACTAAATGTGAAGCATTAGCCATCACAGATAGTCTGTTTGGCTAAAATCAATATGGTGACCTAAGTAGAGGATTATTAAGGTTACTTTGCCTCCCCAAAGCTAAGTTTTTTTATTATTCATATCAACACAACATAGTCATTTCATAAATATTAAACACACCCAATTCTCTCTTTAGTTTATTTTGACACTAATATGATCAAGAACTGGCACAAATAGAACATCGTGAGGCACAGAAACAAAATGGAATTGAGGGAAATACTACTGAAAAAGATTGTGATTGAATCATTGGATTAAACTTGGGAAACACTGCCTTTGTGTGACATTTCCTAACTGCCAGCAACGTCAGAATAGACTCATGAGCTTTTAAAGGTATGCAGCAACTTCCCTCGGCACGTGACTTAACATTTACTAAACTCAGATACAATGCAAAACTTTTGTCCACAAGAAGTAACATTCAAGCAGAGTCACAAAGGAAACCAGTCGAAATATGCTCTTGATAAAATGTGCCCAGTATTGTAATCTGACAACATTCATTCACCCAACAATTTTTTTCTACAAAGCATCTACTATGCACCAGGTACAGTGGGGAATGAGTCAGACAAAGCAGCCTGGTGTCTTGATAGGAAGAGATACGAGTTTTGATAGTGACATGGGCTGTGAGGAAGGTAAATGGTCAATTTTGGGAGCAGGTTCCTGCAAGGCAGCTCTACACAGAAGCTTTGCACCAAGCAGGCATTTTAAGAGAGAGACGGTGTTTGCCACTTTTCATGTTGCTGTGACAACACCCTTGGCCGGAAGAACTCAGGAAGGCTTTCTGTGGGCTAGAAAGTTTAGAAGGGCGCAGTCCATCATGAAGGGAAATCTCCATGGCAGCAGTGGTCAGCTGAGACTCACCTCTTGATGGAATATGAAGTATAGAGCAGACAGGAGGTATCAGGGACCCTAAAACCTTAACGCTGCTCACTTCCTTCAGTTAAGCTGTCTGCCTTAGCTAGAGTTTGTTTGCTGTGTAGAGACACCATGACCACGGTAACTCTTATAAAGGAAAACATTTAATTGGAATGATCCACTTACAGTTCAGAGGTTTTGTCCGTTGTCCTCATGCTGGGACATGACAGCATGCAGACAGATACAATGCTGGAGAAGAAACGGAGAGTACTGGATCTTGCAGGCAACAGGAAGTGAACTGTCTCACTGGGTGTGGCTTGAGCATAAATGAACCCTCAAAGCCCACCTCCGTAGTGGCACACTTCCTCCAACAAAGTCACACCTTCTAATAGTGCCACTCCCTTTAGGTGCCATTTTCTTTCAAACCACACCACTCCTTAAAAAGTTCTACAACCTTCTAAAATAGAGTCATGTGGCAAAGAGCAAGTGTTAAAACTTTAACATGAGGATGTTGGGGGCATTCTATATTCACACCACAACAATGGTTTGGGAAATGTAGCAAGCCTGAGTCCCATGGGGCAGAGGCAATTCTGGCACAGTTAAAGCATGTTTTAAATTAAGAGCTTGGCATGTGGGCCTGGTCACCTCTAAGCCTATCAGAAGAGTTCCTAGTGAAACAGTTTTATCAACATGCTTAATCAATTTCTTTGTCAGCTATCACCAAAGAATTATTAGATTGGTAACTTTCAATGGTAAATTTATACATTTATATTTATCTATATTCTAGGACATGGCTTCACTTCTCTTCCATTTTGTACATCCTGTTTCCTCTCTGCGTCTTCTGGCATCTCTTGTTTGCCTCAGTTATCTTCTCCTACTTCCTTTCTCTGCCCAGAAATCCAGTCTATATATCTCTTGCTATTGGTTGTTCAGCTTTTTATAAAACCAATCACAGCAATATATCTTCACACACTGCACAAATATCCCACAGCATTTCCCCCTTTTGTCTAAATAAGGAAAGTATCTTTTTCTAACTAAAAACATCTTCTTAGATAAGCAACATAAGCTTTCACATTTCTCAATCTTATAAACTTCATATCTCTTACATAAGTTTTTATTTCTGAATTTGGTAACAAGGAAAACTGTATACTATATAGTCTTAAATCCCCATCAGATATCCAAGAAGGATATAATATTACCTGATTAAACAGGAAGTGCAGATAAATCAATTTTTTAAATTTATTTATTATATATATATATATATTGTTCTGGGTACCAGCTCTCATTACAGATGGGTATGAGCCACCATGTGGTTGCTGGGAATTGAACTCAGGACCTCCGGAACAGCAGTCAGTTCTCTTAACCTTTGAGCCATCTCTCCAGCCCCGAGAAATCAAATTCTAAAACTGTAGAAAGGCCAGAGACATCTGGCTGCTTGCACAGTTACCCCAAATTCCTCTGTAATGTTGGGGCAACCATCTTTGATCCACAGACTTAAAATATCTGACAGAGTTTTCTATGAAGCAGGAATTTTTAAGGACTGTCCTCCCTTGTCTTGGCAAAGTTCTGTAGTCACTTTCTTTAGTGTCCTGCCTGTTCAGTTTGGACAGCGTACTTTAGGTAGTTGAGGCAAAAGCAATATCTTGCCAAGTGGATAACCTTGACACATTGAAAGTAAACTATATGAGGAGGTTCTTTAATTTTCATCATCCTTTTTGAAATAGATTGGTACTGCCGGGAGCAGATGTGCCTTACTGTCATGAAAAGCTTATGTTATAAAAATTTTTAAGTAGCATATTTTGTAGGTCTTTGAAGTGTCTGAAGACCAACTATTCATCTAAAATATATTTCTATATGACCATGAAACATAACTAATATAACAACAAGTTTGATTGTTATAGATGGTTAACTACTAACCTGCATTTCTTAATTATCCTAAATAATTTTTAAAAATACCTTTTAAGGACTAAAACTGTACATTACATCTTTTAATGAGCTGAATAGGTACAATATCTTAAACAAGAGTAGAAACATATATACAGTATAACAAAAATAACCTTAAATTTGTATCAATATGCATAAATCCACAACAGCGTAACATATTTTGACTGGTAGTCAAAAGTAGACTCAGCATTCTACCCTTTTATCCCATCTTTTTAATACTATATTCATCTTTCCCTTCAGAAAGAGAACCCTGAGTCTAATTTCCTTTGCTGCACTTTTTTCTGACCATTAACAGTAGCAGTTTGAACCCACCTCCCAGTAAATGATGAGAAACATCCATAGCCCAGTGAATGATCAAAAACCACCCACCCCACCTCTTGGGATGTGGG
The DNA here is from genome assembly GCA_028555095.1 of Dicrostonyx torquatus. Taxonomy (NCBI): domain Eukaryota; kingdom Metazoa; phylum Chordata; class Mammalia; order Rodentia; family Cricetidae; genus Dicrostonyx; species Dicrostonyx torquatus. The sequence continues at coordinate 1,508,633 of JAQHUG010000211.1, forward strand.
TGTCATGTTCTCTAAACTGTTTCTTCCTGTTTGGGGGCAGTGACATCTTTAGGGGACCCTAAGAAAATTGTGATAATGGTCAAGTTCTGGCACAGCTAGCTGTGTTATTTTTTTATTTAGTCTCTATGTGGTGGAGAAGTGTAGAGTTTGTCTGAAGACTTGACTGGATGGTCTGTGAGGCTGGACCATCTCAGCTAGCAGCTTTGAAGTTGTTATACATGTAGAATTTTAAAGAAACTGCAGCAGAGGCATTCTGAGAAGCTGGATCACCTGGGCTACTGGTTATAACTGGTGTCTGATGCTTTGTTCCTGAAACACACAAACTTTTAAAGGTAGCATGTGTGGGGGTGTCTGCATTACCACAAGTATGCAGCAACATGCAGTGTGTATAAGTCAGTTAAAGATTATTTCTTTCTTCTATGTCAAAGCAGGTAAAAAAAAATCCATCAACTGTTTAACTATTTAGACCGTTTAACCAAACCTCTGTCCTTGTCATATGAAAGAATGACATGTAATAATAAGTCATGAGGATTCTGTAGCCATCAAGATTTACCATGTTGGAACCAGTCTTAGAGCTGCTCCCATGTAGAAGGATGACCATATATATCACCTGTCCTGTCTGTAGCCAAGATTTTCAGGTCTCCCCCAATCAAACCTGATTATTTTGAAGATAAACATAACTTTTTGTTTTCTTGGAAACAAAGGCATAACCTCTCTCCCAATGTAACATATTTTCTGACTTTCATTTTGAAGTTAAAACACTTTTTTAAAAACTGTATAAAGGTTGGTTTAATTTAGCAGTTTCCATATACAGTGTGTCTTGGTAGTTATTGGTTTTTGTATATTAGCAAAAAAATCAACGTCAATGATCCAGACACCCCAGTGTATTTTGCATCCAAGAAGTCTCACATACACTTCCTGCCTAGATTGGCCATTCAGCTCTTTATTAAACCAATCCCAACAACATATCTTCACACAGTGTACAAATATCCTACAACAATAGAGTGTGGAAACACATTGATAATTTCTTTATAACTAACCCCAAGTCACAATGCCTAGAATTTAGTAAAATTAGATCATTTGGTGATCAAACAGGCAAAATGCAAACCCACATACTCATTTTCAAATAATTGAAAGATTCATGGATAAATGATAGATTATGGATAGATAGGCGAAAAGGGAAAGAGTAGTAAATTCATAGAAACATGAGTTTTACATGATGTTAATTTCACTTGGCTTAGGCTTTGGCCTTGTTTCTACTTACTTTTTGTTTGGTGGGAGTGGTGGGTGTTGGGACACAGTCCTGTTTCCTTGCACAGGCTAGCTCTGAACCTACCTCCTATAGAATGCTGGAACTGAAGGCAGGTGCCACCAAGCCCACTTTAGCCTTGGCTTTTGTTATGAGAACTAGCTCTTGCCTGAATGTTTGATATTTAAGTGCTCACATCTTTTACACAATAAAGATAACATTTAGTAATTGCTTCTTAATTTCCTTTATTAGAAAATTGTAAACCTAGCACACTGCATGACCCCGGGGCTTCTCCTCTGTAAACTCCCTAACCTAGCACACTGCATGACCCCGGGGCTTCTCCTCTGTAAATTCCCTAACCTCTTTGAATTCAGAACACAGCGAAGGCAAGATGATACTAAAGTTTACCCCAGTTCCAAAATAACCCAAGATAGATTTTTTTTTTTTGGCTGGGTGGCTTGAACTGGGCAACTGCAGTCAAGAGGTTCAGCACTGTGCACAGACCTGGGGCTGGCCTGGGTGTGTTGCCACAGGTCCAGGGAGCTGGATTTAAGTTTACAAAACACAGGCATTGACATCAGCTCTCTCCATGCAAGCCCAAGACTCCAGGCTGAATACCTAAATTAATGACTTTGAATCTCCATTTAATAAAATATTCAGGTTGTGATTACACTCAGTTTCATTAACTGTAATTCTCAGGCTAATGTAATGAGATTTCCTTTCAACATGTAATTAACTTTATTGAGAATGCTTACAGGGATTTTTTTTATAAGGCAGGTTTCCTCAAAACTTACTGTAAATTATTTTAATGTATGTATCATGATATTAAGTATATTGCTTATTTTTTGTTGGCTGTTAATTTCCAAAGAAGCAAAAGATCAACATTAATCTCCTCTAGAGGGAAACAGAAGGCTGGGTGAGTGAAAGAAGTCTTCTAACCAGAAAATAGTCCGGATTAAACTCTCAATAGTTGACTCTGAAATCTAGGCTTCCTCTGTCAGAGTTGGCATTCTTATTCTTCCTTTTCTACCAAAATCATTATGATCTTAATCAAACAAAAGCTCCTTTCTTTATACAATTTGCAACAGAAAAATAAAAACCCTTCAAAACCTGTTTTCTTTGGCTCAGAGTCCTCCCTTCAAAGACAAATTATATCAAAGTATTCCACTCCCTCCCCCTCTGTTTTCTTGGAAAGTTGTTGGGAGTATTTTTCTTGAGGAATAAATTTTATCCGTTTCTCTGGGAAAGCTGCCCCTGTTCCTCTGTAGCCCACGTGCTGGGGACCTCCTGTTTGCTCCCAGGGTACCTCCAGCAGCTCAGCTCCAGACATTACTGGCATAGCTTTATCCCCTCATGATCTTGCAAAGCTGAGAGGATGTACAGAAAACCTCCTCAGGCATATTTCTACCTCCCATTGATACATAGAGGGAATTTTTAAATGCCAATTGGAAGTTGATTCAAAGGAAATATTAATTACAGGCAAGCAAACAACTGTCAGAAATATCTGGTGCTCCATAACAGGATTGGTGGCTTATTTAAGTGAGTTTATTTTCAAAGATGAGGATAATTGAATGTTGTAATTCTTAGAGAGAGTCAATCATTAAGGTAAAGAAAGAGAAAACAAACCTAACCCTGATAAAATGTACAGCAAGGGCCCCTAGGAAAAGCGTCAGAAAGGGTGTGGCCAGACTGAAAGATCTGCAACTCAGGAGTTTATAGCCAGAGCCCCAGCAGGTCGCTCAAAGTCCCTGGAGCCTGTGCTGAAAACACACCTGGTAGGTGACATGCAGACGAGTTTGTTTCACTTGTGATTCTTTCCAGCCCGGCAATCACATAGCACATGTATTCCCTCCCTTCATGCAGACATGAGGATAGGAATGGTCTCACGAAGGAACCGTGTCCAAGCACAGGCTTCCCCGGCATGAGAGGAGCACAAACCACACACAGGGTTGAGCACTTGGGCTTTCCTTACTTTTTTTTTCTTGGGAAAGCAGCGCAAGACTGATCAGGCAGCGTACGCCGCCACATGGAAAGGAAGTTTTGAAAAGAACTTACCTAAAGTGATTTTTTGTTTTCCTTTTAAGGCTCTCTCTTAGTTAGCATGACTCTCATTGTGATAAAACACCAAAGCAACTTGGAAGGAAAGGGGTTATTCTGCTCACATTTTCACATCACAGTTTAGCATCGAAGGAAAGCTAGACAGGAACTCAAACAGGGCAGGAACCTGGAGGCAAGAGCTGATGCAGAGGTGTGGAGGGTGCTGCCTACTTGCTTGATCCTCATGACTTGCTCAGCCTGCTTTCTTTTAGAGCCCAGGACCACCAGCACAGGGATGGCCCCACTCACAACGGGCTGGACCCTCCACCATCAATTGCTAATTAAGAAAATGCCCTAAGGCTTGCCTACAGCCTGATCTTATGGGGACATTTTCTCAGTTGAGGCTCACTTCTTGGATGACTCTATCTTGTATCAAGTTGACACGAAACTAGCCAGTACAGGCTCTGTTTCTTTGTTGACAGCACACACAGTATACATGCACAAATATCTCTCTCTCTCTCTCTCTCTCTCTCTCTCTCTCTTTCTCTCTCTCTCTGTGTGTGTGTCTCCACACACACACATTGTGCTATCAACCAACACAAAGAATGAAAACAATATGAACAATTGTCATTGAATCCATCTCAGTCCACATAATTGCTCTCTAGTGAACAGAAAATTGTAACACTAACAGTCCATCATTCTACAAGCAACAAAATCAATAATAGATATTTATGTATCCAGGCATGTTGTTACACCCCTTATATGGGCTCACACATTTAATCTCCACAATAATCGTGTGTCGTATATATTACAATATTCCTTTCGTAGTATAGAAAAGAGGTTCAGAGAATTCTATTAACTTTTGTCAGCTTACACAGCTGGTGAGGGACGAGACAAAAGTCCAGACCCTAGCTGTCCGTCTCCAAAGTGCACGCCCTCCACTCGCTCACCACACTGCCTCAGACTCATGCCAGACAGGCTTGATAAGCGCCTGCCCAATATCGAAGACTCACCAACAGCACTGAGACCAGAGACAAGCAGATATCTCAAGATAAAGCTACTTGAAGTCATCTGGCACAGATCACTTCCGTTAGCTATTTCACCTCAGTGCATGTCAGGGCCATTGGAGCCAGATGGGGCAAGCGGTATACGTGAGATCACACGAGTTAAACCCTTACCTGAGCTGGGATGAGCCAAGTTGCTTCAAACCTTAAAATCCTGAGTTCTCTTTATTGTGCCTTCCACTGTGGTTGTTGTTAATCTGATACTAGACACTCACACACGCGTTGATCCAGCAATTATCTACGAACATAGTACATTTGTTAAATACTAGGGAGACGGGGACAACCTGAACAGGTACATTCCTGCTCATCCTCTACTTCCCAAGTTCCTATTGCAGAATCTATCCATCCAAGACTTTAGAGGACCCAAGAATACCCTCTCCCTTGCCCAACTGACTGACCTTTGATCAGACAGCTGGTCCCACAAGACTCACAAACCAGAGACCAATATTCTTGTGCCCTGTACCCAGTCCCATTAAGAACAAAGTTGGTGCTGACCTTACGGTCGGTGTTAGCACAATGTCCTCCTCCAGCTGGCAACTCTCTCCAGGGAGGCTGTGGAACCATAGGGAATTGGCCTAGCTGGGGGAAGACCTTTGAAGGCTAACCCTGCCCCTAGGTCCTGCTTCACTCTCTGCTTCCTGGGCCTCCACCAAGTGAACAGCATCTGCCATACATTCCCATTGCTGAGTGTTCCTGCCATCATGGACCGAGCCTCTCCAAATGCTTTCCTGCAGCCAGGGCCTAAAGCTCTCTGAAGCCATGAGGAAAACTTTTTCCTCTTAAGTCACTTCTGTCAGTATTTTGATCCCACATATGCAAAAGCCACGAATGCCTCGCTACTCCTGGGAGACTCGGGTATTATATGCACATACCCAGGTGTGAGTCCTGGCTCCTCTGCTCAGTCACTGCAATGTCACAAGCAGCTTACACATTTACACACATGCTGAGAAAAGCACAAGTCCAGGTATTTTGTCACCCAGACACAATGACCTTCAGCATTTTTCCAATTGGGTCTCATCTACCATCTCCCATAATTCTCCATCTTTCTGGACTTCAGAAACATCTGTCAGCCAAAATGTGAAGTGAATTCTTTAGCTTTCCTCCATCTCGGTCTCCTAATCCATAAACTGTGAACAACGGCACCCACCTACACTGGACAGACATTCACAGAGTTGCTGCTGCAAGCAGATATGGTCCAGTGATGGGGAAATGACTGAGAACACACACAGTCCTTTCCTCCAGGGGTTTGTTATGTGCTGCAAGATGGATGGATAAACCAACAAGACAGTTTCAGAGGGAACAATGTGTTATAAACAAAATCCTGGTGAGATGGGAGCACTTGATGCCTTGAGGCCAGAGATAAGCAAGAAGACCTCACTGAAGGGACAGTTTAGAGTCAGGCTGCCAAGTAAGAAGCCTGAGGAACAGTGTGCTTGGGCACAATGCATGTCAGGGGCACGGAGCCACAGACAGCATGGGCTTGGCCACCTGGTGGTTGTTTGGGGACTAATGGGTCAGCACAGTGCCTGGCACACAGCAAGTGCTCAATAAACATCAGGCCTCTAAAGCGGTCCTCATTACAAGATGGCAAATTGGATGAGGCTCTTTCCCGTGGCACCCAAGGAGCCTTCAGTTCCTTTAGCATATCCTTCAAAGTGCCCATTCCCAGAGGGATACCCACCTTCTGCAAACACCCAACACAGGAGAGATCAATTGGTGTTAACCAGAGCCCTTGGGATCTGAGGGGGCTGGAGAGATGGCTCAGAGGTAAAGAGCATTGCCTGCTCTTCCAAAGGTCCTGAGTTCAATTCCCAGCAACCACATGGTGGCTCACAACCATCTGTAATGGGGTCTGGTGCCCTCTTCTGGCCTGCAGGCATACACACAGACAGAATATTGTGTACATAATAAATAAATAAATAAATAAATAAATAAATAAATAAATAAATAAAACATTGTCACTATTTGTCCTAGCACTGGGTGAAACCTCAATTGCTTAGATTATAATGTAAAAAATAATAATAATGTAGTAGCAGTGGGGCAGGCTTGTTGCACAGGCACAAGGATCCAAGTTCAGATCCCAGTACCCATGTAAAGACTGGGCATGTGAGGACTGTGACACTAGTGCTGGTGGGTAGCAAGTTGGGGGGGGGTGTTCCGGGAGTCACCAACCAGCACCAGAGAGGAAGAAGGGGTCCTGGGGAGTCACCGACCAGCCAACCTAGCCAAACTAGCCAAATGGAGAGGGCCAGGCTCAATGAGACACCTGCCACAAAAAATAAGAAAGAGGTAGAGAGAGAAGAAGCCATCTGGTGCTGATTTCTGGATTCAGTATATACGTACATGGGTGAGCACATCTGTGCATACTCGTGTAACAGATAAATGTAGATAGATAGATAGATAGATAGATAGATAGATAGATAGATAGCTGGCAGACAGACAGAAAAAGAGCCAGATAGGCAGGCAGGTAGAAGATAGATGGATGGATAGATAGATAGGCTGGTAGACAAACAGACAGAAAGATAGGCAGATAGGCAGAAAAGTAGAAGATAGACAGGCAGACAGAAGATAGATAGGTAGATAGATAGATAGGTAGATAGGTAGGTAGATGATAGATAGATAGATAGGTAGGTAGATAGATAGGTAGATAAATAGATAGATAGATAGATAGATAGATAGATAGATAGATAGATGATAGATAGATAGGCCAAATGCCAAAGCCACACTGCACATGTGCATAGAGCACAAGAGCATATTGCCCCACAGCGCTAGACCCAAAGCACATTCCAGGCAGCAACTCTTTTCACTGCAGCACTGACTGGATGGCTGCTTTTATGTGGGTGTTACAAACTCTGGAAGACATCCTGTACCTGAGTTAATATTGCTCTCCATCTTCATCATACCATGCTACAATGTCACACAACTAAAATTCAGCTACTAAAGGATGTTGTACTAAAGAGATGGTGGCAACCAGAGAAGATCATGAGATACAAAGAAACCGGTAAAATTCAAACAAAGTGTAGCTAAGAGGAATCTGCCCATACAGTCCTTAATTGTGATAAGCTCAACTCAATGACATAAGATGCTAAGAGACGAGGGTTGGTGAAGAGTGTGCAGAACTCCAGGACAAATCTCTGCAAGTATTCTGTAAACAAGAATATCAAAAATATTTTTATTTCAAAAAGGCCACTATTAATATAGCTAAGCTGAAACACACTCAGCTAGATTGTATCAGCAACCCCTCACTCACATGTCCCATCCTGGGGAAGAGTGAACTTGGTGGGGAGGTGTTCTTTGGAAGACAGGTGGATGCAGAGGGGGAGGCAGGGTGCTTTCTGAGGACACAGTGTAGCTACCCAGAAGGTTCAGAGAGTTTGCAGAAAATCAACATCCTATCAAAATCTGCACCCTGTCCGTGTGTGTGTGTGTGTGTGTGTGTGTGTGTGTGTGTGTGTATGTGTGTGTGTGTGTGTGTGAATTAGTCCAGCCTTTTATGGAGGGAAAAATCAACCCTTAGAAAACTATAACAGAAAACTGGTAACAATGTCTCCCACCTTGAAGCTCTCTCCTCCCAGTTCTCCTCCCACCTCCTCTCCTTCCAAACACCTGCATTTCTACAGTGCACCTTAGCTCCTCTAACACTTGACCCAAACATAAAGGAGAAGTCAGGAAATGAGCTAGTCCCAGTGTCTGAAAGATGATGAGAGTCCCTCATAGGGGCAGAGGACTGCAATTCCAGCACACAGGAAGCTGAGGCAGGAAGTTTGCAAGCTCAAGGCCAGCCTGAGACACAAAATAAGATCTTGCTTCAAAGAAAGGTGGCACGGGAGGGAGGAAGAAAGGGAGGAAGGAAAGGGAGGGAAAGGGGAGATGGTGGGAGAATTGAAAACAGAGATTGGAGGGATCAGTATAGGCTCAGGACACGCCAAGACCAAGTTCTCAGCACAAGGGAGATTTGCTTACCCGGAAGGGACAAAGGACAGGGAATAAAAGACAAAGAAGGAAGAGGTCAGATAAGGGAATAGACTGTGAGGACTAGATTCAGGAATGCAATCTAACAGTTTTCAGTAAGGCAGAGGGAATGGGGGAGAAAGGCAAGGCCTGACAGAGCCATGATTGCCATGCCCGGGTTGGCTAGAAGCCCTACAGAGATTAATCCTGAAATATGCATTGTTGAGCAGAGAGAAAAAAAGACTTGTAGACGGAGACTATCAAATTCACAGTCAACTCCAGCAACTTGAATATTAGATGAAGAATTACCTAAAAGTAGAACAATCCTCCCTTCTTGACATGTCACAAAGCATGCATCTGTCTCTTCATCTTGTCACGGTAGCTCCCATAATGCCCAGGGAGTAGTTTTATATTCAATTAGGTTTGTCCTAATTCTATGAAGGGCTAGTCTAATTGCCCAGTGATCAGATCAGATTCCTCTCCTGTTTCTTCTCCATCAGCAAAATGGGTTCTGTGACTGCTCAGTTTGTTAATCCCTGATAATTAATATCAATCATGTTGATCTAGACTCTCAGTGAACTCCCAAGATCATTTCATCTTCTGGACATACACATTTAGGTGACTAAAATATATAAAAAAGTTTCTACAAATCAATAGAAAGATAAATAACTCATTACAAAGAAGCTCATTCCTACTGTTAACTACTATTGTACATACAATTGATTGTTTTAATGTGAATTCAACTTACAAGGCTATAAACTCCCTGCAGTTCAGATGTTCACAGGAATACTTGGAGAAGGACTGGGTCAACCTGGCAGAATTAAATGGAATAATGTCCATAGCAATTCTTGTAAGACACAATGCTGGTGATGGCACTAGTGGACTTCTTGACACAATGCTGGTGATGACACTAGTGGAATTCTCCCCTGAGGTTTACCAGGAACATCCTCTTGCAATGTTCTCTTTGATGTCAAAGACCCCAGAGCCAGGCCTTGTGAGGCCTGTGGTTCCAGCTACAGAAAAATCTAGAGTTCAATGTGAGCCTGGGCTCCAGAAGAACTCAAGGACACCCTGGGCATTAATAAGTGAAACCCTGTTTTCCAAATAACGAGAGAAAAAGAAAGAGAAAAGAAAGAAGACTGGGAATGTGGCCCCTTAATATAATGCCACCCCACCCCAAGCATGGCCTAGATCTCACTCCCAAGGAAGGATGACACCTACACCAAAGTGGCCTTTCACAGGCACCTGAGTCCCCCAGCCCCTGGTCATTCACATTTACGTTCAGACTACTTTAAACAAAAATCCCTTGTTTACCCAGAATTAATTAGATTCCTTCCCTGACCTTTTGCCTGCGCAGCTAGGAAAGCTGGGTAAATTTGTTGCCCAATGAACAACTCCAGTGTGGTTCAAGTCACCCCAGACAGACAGACTCTGTGTGAAACCTGTTAACCAGCACCCTCCATGGCCAGGGACTCCATGCTGTGCCTTTGCCTTGGTGGCCTCCATTTGTTTACCGTTTCGGGTCCACACTCATCAAACGTGAGAAGAGCGTGTGTTCAGTCCACCCAAAGCAGGACCCCACCCAGCAACTGCCATGTCACAGTTGCCAACACTATGGTCCCTTCAGGGTCTGTAGGATTTGGCCATAAAAGTTCCAAATGCTCGTATATTTTACACTGCAGTGTGGTGATTTCTACTATTGTATTATGATCCAGTTTACCAATAAATAATATACAGTTATTTGATATTAGGAAACCTGAAGCACCCGTTGGTGGCCTGTTTTCCCGCCTGTGTCAAAATACTGTCATTGCCAGCACAGTGCAAGAATTTCCAAAACCATGAAAAATCATCATCAATCAGAGATGACAAGTCACCTAACAACCTGAAACCAGGTCTCAACAAATAAAGGAGCCTTGCAGCTTGAGGGTAAGTTCAGCAAAGGATGGATGCCCTTCCCCAAAGCTTCCGCTGCCTTCGGCAAGCTCCAGCGAGGGTTAGATGCGCCCTTCCCACTGCCTGCCTCTGTCACTTTCAACCATGAAGTTCACATTGCTCTGAGGTAGGGTGACCGAAACCATAATTATTAGGATCGGCCACAATTGTCATGCGTATTTGTCAGGATCCAAACAATCCCATTGTTCCCAGCTCCAACTAGGGCATAGGCTCCATGGTGTGATTGTCTAAACAGAGCTTCGGAAGGAAAGGAGACATAGGGCATAGACCAGGATGCCCAAGGGTGCTCTGACCGGAGAAGAACAACTACTGAAACACAGTCATGAAAGCACCTTGCTCCTCTCTCCCAGCAGAACGAGAGATCTGAATTTACTACTGTAGAAACATGCATATTCATCCCAAACCAAGGTGAGCAGGACTCACCATTACCCCACTATACACACACAGGAAGTTCTTTTTTTTTAAAAATTTTATTGATTTTTATTGAGCTCTACATTTTTCTCTGCTCTCCTCCCTGCTTTTCCCCTCCCCTTCAACCCTCTCCCAAGGTCCCCATACTTCCAATTTACTCAGGAAATCTTGTCTTTTTCTACTTCACATGGGAAGTTCTAACCATTGTGGCCAGGACTCAACATTCCTCACTGAATGCACATGTGAGGCGTTAATATGTCATTTTTGAAGCTCACTTTATGTTTTAAAAAATTCTAAACTTGTTCTTTGAAAGCAATATGAAACCTAAAAGAACAACTACCTCTGAAAGCAAATAAAACAACTGCTTAACAAGTGACTCCATCAAAATGAACCAAGTAGCTCACACAACCCAACCGCCATGCACTAGTAAGATGGATGACTAACAGATTAACAACCTAAATCAAACATGACCTCCAAGTAAATAGATCAACAACGATGAAGCAGTCAAGCCATCTAGTACTTAACAGAGAACCAACCACGTGGATCACTATTTAACAGAGAACACAACCAAGGTGCCAAATTCAGCATCACATTGAACAGAGAAATCTAACACACCCTTGAGGTGCTCTTCGCTGACCCAGACGCGCCCCAAAATCCCACCATGCTACTGCTGCCACTGCCTAGTGGGAGCAGAAGTAGCCAGTGCACCCGTACTTACGGAGATTATTCATGGGGGTTCTTGTGTCCATGTTCTCATAGTGCTGCACGTGGACGACAATGTTAAGGTCTCTCTCCATGTGGTCAGTGTTGCAGTGGCCTTGCGGCCTCATGACATCCGCAAGGGCTCTGCAGGAACAAAGAACAGAACTCTGCTCATCTGCGAGAAGACCGTGAGCACCCATCATGTGCCCAGCACTGCCTAATTGAACATAAGACAAAGCTATAGCTATCCCTTCTAGAGAGCCTCCATTGCAGTTAGGGATAGACAGGAAAACACAGAAGCAATGGATCAGAGGTTACAAAAATCATTCTCTGTGCAGGCCACTGCTTGTCTCCCCAGTGGTGGCTGCGGGGGAGGGAGTCAGAGGATGAGGAGTTCTCTCTTTACGCCTCACACAGATGCCTAGACTTCCTGATTAGCAATGGCCCAGTGTCAATCCCTGCCATAAGTCAATCACTAGGCTAACCACGGAAAGCAATGGCATCCCATTGGCATCCCTTACCAAAGTCGAAGAATATAGATCTTGTGGGCTTACAAGGAGTATTATTCCTTTACAGAAGAGTACACAAAGGTTCAGAGAGGCATATTAACTGCTCAAGGTCACACGTCAGTGTGCAACACAGAGCCAACCTTTTCTTTTTACTTTTTTTTTTCTTTTTAAGACAATAGGAACACAGTCCAACTGATATCATTGACCTTCACAATGAGATGTAAGTTGTTTTTGCACTTAGAACAGAGACAAGAGCCAGAGGCCAGACGGATCCACCAACACATCTCCCCTCGTATTTACGCTCCATGACGTGTGCATTTAGAGATATGCAAATGCCCTTAAACAGATGAAGTGGGGACTGTTATTAGCATGTGAATCCCTCTGCCTGTGTGGTCTTCTTGAACCTCCATCCATTTTCCCCTGTGTTCACCTGCAGCTGGGGGAGAGCTGAAGGTCTGCTGATTTCACATCTTAAAGAACCACAGTGTTCCAGCCTCCTCAGTCCCCTACCTACTTACCTGCAAGGATGGCTGTCTCCATCTGCAACCCTAGCAAGGTGGAAGAACCAACCAGCCACAGTGGTGCCAACTACAAGCATGGAGGTGTTCTGTGAAAGCCAGTGGATGCATCTCTGTTATTATGAACAATCCCAGGAACCAATACTTTGATGAACATCCTCATATTGATCTCCTCTCGAGCCAGGAATGGGTACACAGCAGCAAGCCCTGTCCCCTTCTCTTAGGAGATACACCCAGACATTCCTAGCCAAGTAGACTCTCAGAATCCGCATCAAAGGAGACAGAGAAGGGAGAGGCACTGCTTTGGAGGGTCCACACAGATCCCCAGGAGCTCAGCAGAGCCTATCTGCTGATGTCAACCCCACCAGGACAGTGATGATCACAGGAACATGATTAAACATTCTAGATCCATCTGAACCAGAGGATTAGAAACTCCAGAGCTGGGGCACATGGGAGGTGCTATTGAAAGACTACCCCATGCACTGGCTGTGTGCTCAAGTTCAAGTCTGTGTCTGTGCTAGAGCAACAGAGGCCCTGTGTGAGGAGGGCTTGATTGCGATAAGAGGCTGTGATAAGAAGCACAGCTAGGGAGAAGTCTGACGGGAGAGAGACCCAGGGCAGTGAGCCAGAGGTCTGCAGAGGCCAGAGGCCAGGATGGAGTCCATTGGAAAGACAGGAGAATGACAACAGCTCGCACGTGTTTGTTCATTCAACAGACGTTTATTGTCTACAGTATGCCATGCATGACATGAGGCCCTGGGGACACAGCACTGCACAAGCTGAAAAAGGTCGTGGCCTTCTTGGAGATTACATTCTATGGGAGAGAATAAAAATAAATACGTTAAATAAAAATAAGCAATGACTGAAATTAACAAACAAAGAAGGATACAGCCGACAGAGCCAGGTGCCAAAACATTTCCCATAACAGCCAAAGAGTAGAAAGAGTCCAAAGTTCATCAGCCAATAAGCAAAATGCAGTGTATGAAATGGAATAGCACTTGGCCATGAAGAGGAAGAATGGGACCCCAACACCAACCCCAATTATACTTGAAAGCCTTACAGCCAATGAAAGAAAGCAAACACACAGAAAAGCCTGGGTTTGTGGTTTGTTTACAGCAAATGTCTAGAATCCATAAAGAGAGGTGCAGTCGTGGTTACAGAGGCTGTGTGGGAACTGACTGCTAACAGAGAAGAAAGGGCTTGGGCTGGGGGAGCACCTCAAGTTAGTGCTTCATTAGACTTAGTGGCTCAGAAGTAAATTAATGGTGATTCTTGAATTTTTTTTTTAAGTGGGAGAGATGGGGAGAGCTGTCAGGACAGCATTCTGTGAAGAGATGTGAGACCTGAGAAACAGAGATGGGCTGGTCATATGATGCCACAGCTTGGCTCTGGACTCAGGGATGCATGTCAAAGGCTCGGATTCCATCACGACAGTGAATGATGGAGGGGACTTTAAGAGGCAGGGATAGTTGGAGGTCTTCAGGTCATTGGCGGCATGTTCTCAAAGTACTGTGGGACCTGGTGTCTTCCTTTCTCACTGTTTGCCTTTGTGACCACAAAGAGAACAGCTGTGCTCCACCACACACTCCTGCCAAGACATGATGATGCTTCATCGCCAAGGGCAACAGACTGTGATCTGAAACCTCCACGCTTCTAAGCCAAGGTGAACCTTTTCTCTGTGCAGTTGATTAGCTCGGATGTTTGTTGCAGTAACAGAAAGCTTGCTCACACACGTGAAGGTGCTGGAAATAGCATGTCAGGCAGAGCATGCAGAGGAATAAGCAAGCATGCTAATAAAGCTGGAACAGGGCAAACAGGGAGCATTGCAAGTGTAGACTATCATAACCCATTTTGTAGAGTAAGGAACTGCCCACATGAGCTCCACTATCCAGTGAAGGAGTGAGTGGAGTCCCAGTCCTGAATGTCTGAAATCAAAGTTCACACCCTTTCCTACTTCTGTGCAGTAAGAATGGTCTGAAACTCAGGAGAGCTTAGGGAAAGGGGAGTTCTGAGACAGGGCAGGGCCTTGCAAACCTAACTTGCCTTTTTCACTTCTAAACGGGCTCTTCATCCTGGGCTTCAAAGGACCGATGAATTCTTCTGGAATTGAATGAAAAATTTGTTTGTGCTTTTATTTTTTTTTCCTTGAGCAAAGAATCCATAACTGTTATCAAATTCCCCACAGGTTCACCCCCAAAGCACCAAAATAGTCAAGCTTTCCAGGGACAACAAAGCAAAGGTTGGGAGTGACAACCTTTAACCTGGCTAGCACAGGTCCCAGGGTGGCTTCTGGGTACTGCGAACTGTGACAGTCCAGCCTCAGAGTCACACGGTAACCATCATTCCCAAGGCATGCAGTGGGAAGAAAACCTGGAGACCTCCATGTTCTGGGTTAAGAGCATCAACGACATGCTTGGCTCACTCCAGGGAATGCATACAATGGGCTGGGATGGGGAAGGCCATGCAATGTGTGGTTTTTAGTCATTAACATGAGAAAACAATTCAGTTGTGTGTGTTGATGCCACTCTCTGCACTAGATCCAAAAGGCAGATGGCAGGAGTAGGGACCAAAGACCAGGAGAGCAGCCACCAGAGACACCCTCACCAGGACCCTGCAGTCATGTGTGTCCCAAAGGAGAGGTAAACAGTAGAATATAAACATTAGATCAGGCTGATCATGAAGCAGGCATGTGACTAAATGAAGATCTCTCCTCTATAAAACCACAGGCTGAAGGCAGGGCTGTTAATGCAAGCAACAGTAACAATATGTTAGGCCAGGTGTGGTGGTGCACAACTGTAATCCAGCAATGGGGATTCCTGCCAGGGCAGAAATATGGCAACTCTGAAGCTACCCTGGGTTACATGGGGCAGTTCAAGGCCAGCCTAGGTTGCCTAGTGAGTCCCAGTGAGAAACAGAACAGGGCAAAGGGTAAGAAAGAACAGAGGGGGAAGGGAGACAGGAAGGGGAATGGAAGAAGAAAGGGGAAGAGAGGGAAGGGGAACAAGGCGCTAAAGATGGAGACAGAAATGGAGGAGAGGGAGATAGAGAGGGGAGAAGAGGAGAGAGCTTTACTCTCCAATAGCGGTTTACAAAGTTAAAACAGGATCGGTCCACTCAGATTTAAACAAAGTCATCAAAAAAATCAAAACTTTCAAGAACATTCAAAATGTGGATTTATTTGTGTGAGAGGAATATCATCCTTTGTGTCCACGGTGCCTTAGAACTGGTTAGTGGGCACAGGAGGACATCCCGACTAATTGCAGACTTGGTGTCCACAGTGCCTTGGAACTGGTTAGTGGGCACAGGAAGACATCCTGACTAACTGCAGACTTCAAAGAAGGTTTCTTTTCCCAACTTCTACACAGTACAAAACTTTCCTAATGCAAGCTTTACAGTACACCTCATATTTGTTCATAGATCCTGGCATATACTAATTAACAAAATGAGCATATTATGGGGTACATACTAAAACATTTTTAAGCTCAGATGTGTCAAACCCTGTAATGAATCAGTAGAAAGGACCCACAATTCCTGACAAACAAAGCAAACCAACATTTAAAGGTCTGGCACACGATTCTGGTGTCGCTCAGCTACAGTGTGCTTGTGCAGGACACAAGATTATCTGAAGATCTCATTAAAATGAAAATTTTGATTCAATAACTAAGATAGGACCTAATATTTCGCCTGAGCTGCCAGATAATGTCAATATATTATCCATTAGCCAGCCAGTGAGCATCAAGGTAGCAAGTACTGATGCTATGAGCACTATAGTAATTTGGCCATACTGTGCTAAGATGCTTGATAAAATTACTTTCTGGGTGCTTCTGAGAGAGCTCTCGTGGAGGAGATAAACTGAGGAAGGCATATTTCCTATTGTAATGTGGGTAGGCCTTATCCAATAATGTAAGGGTCTGAATGAAGTAAAGGATTGATCTTTCCCCAACTAACAGAATCTACTGCCAGATGGCCGTGACACTTGAGCACTGGTCCTTCCCGGCTCTGTAGAATCCTCTCTGTCAGCCATCAGGCTTGACCTGAGATAGCAGCTTGACAAATTTGGAACTTGACAATTCTGTATAATAAAGCCTTTGATAAACTGATTTTGTTTCCTGAGTATCCTGTCTCATTTCGGTCCCTCACAGAAGCAGCCACACTTAAACTCTTTTGTCTCCCTACCCCTGCCACACATACCCTCTTAACCCAATTCATAACAATTGGGTTGATATATTATCTTTGAGGTTGAAAAATGATAGAATATTGGCAATTTTGCAAGCTTCAGCTTAGTGTAAATTTTCTTGTACACTTCATTGTGTGTTACCTACCTATTCCTCAATATGTGACTAGCAGCTCTGTGAGGGAAAGAATTGCATCTGTGTCTGTCACTGTCTTCTTCAGTTCTAGCTCAGTGCTGGCCAGAAAGTAGGTATTCAGTAAGTGTCCATTAGATGGATGGAGGATGGATGGATATATGAATGATAAATGGATGTATGTATGGCTGTGTGAATGTATGTATCTATGGATATGTAGATTAATACCTAAATGGATGAGTGGATAGATGAATGGATGGATAATAGATGAATAGATAAATGAATGGGTGGAAAGATAAATGGGGGAGATAGGTGGATGGATATATAGATGAATAGATAAATGAATGGGTGTAAGATGAATGGATAATGAATGGATAAATGGGTGGATGAATGGACCGATGATAGATGAATAGATGGATAGATGGACAGATAAATGGATAAATGGGTAGATGGATGGATGATGTTTGGATGGATGGATAGATGTTTAGATGGATGGATGTTTAGATGGATGGATGGATGGATAGATGGATGTTTAGATGGATGGACAGACAGATGGATGGATGGATGTTTGGATGGATGGATAGATGTTTAGATGAA
Source organism: Dicrostonyx torquatus (assembly GCA_028555095.1). Classification (NCBI taxonomy): domain Eukaryota; kingdom Metazoa; phylum Chordata; class Mammalia; order Rodentia; family Cricetidae; genus Dicrostonyx; species Dicrostonyx torquatus. Next base: position 1,525,931 of record JAQHUG010000211.1, read on the forward strand.
TAGACGGATGGATGGATGTTTAGATGGATGGATGGATGGATGGATGGATGGATGGATGGATGGATGATGTTTGGATGGATGGATGGATGGATGGATGGATGGATGGATGGATGGATGATGTGATGGATGGACAGACAGATGGATGGATGGATGTGTGGATGGATGGATGGATGGGTGTGTGGATAGACGGATGGATGGATGTTTAGATGGATGGATGGATGGATGGATGGATGGATGGATGGATGGATGGATGATGTTTGGATGGATGGATGTTTGGATGGATAGACAGACAGATGGATGGATGGACGGACAGACGGATGGATGGATGGACGGATGAATAGACGGATGGATGGGGTGGGTCATGCCATGTAAAACAGAATGCCAGAAACAGAACTCTCTATATTAGGAACTCAGGACACAGCTATGGACTATTTGTCCCTGCATCCCTTACTGTGAATGATAATGAAATAGTAAATAATGACAGTAAATCAACCAGTAACTTACTTTGAGACCACGCTACAAAGGGAAGCAAAGGACACTGAGCATTAAGCTGGAGAGTGTGGAGGAGTGGGAGCTGAGCATGAGAGGTCAGAGTGCATCCTGGAGAAAGCAACACTATATGGCTGGAACCTGAAGGTGAGGACATGTCACTTGACATCTAATGGGAGAGTGAGCCAAAGGGACAGCTCCAAAACAGGAATGAGGGTGGCCTGTCTGTAGGACAAAATGGGAACATTATATCACTTTTCTTTCGATACAGAAAGCAAATATAAGATGCTAATATTTGCAAACAGAGAGCCAGTCCAGCTCCCTTGTTGAAAGCTCCCAGGAGTCTAAGTCAAAACTTTGGAAAGGATTTGTTTGGCTTTGACTGGTGTATTTTGTTTTGACAGGGTCTCATGCATTAGAGGCTGGCCTCCAATTCCCTATGGAGCTGAGGTTCTTCTGCCACCCTTCCCCCACCCCAGAGCTCTGAGTACAGGCGTGTACCACCATGCCTGCTTTTGTGCAGTGGTGGGGCTCAAGCCCAGGTCTTCATGCATGCTAAACAAGTACTCCACCGACAAAGCCACACTCCACACTCGTGTTCTGAGTTTTAAACAAATTGGTGGGCTTTCTGAGCACCACCTCTCACACAAGAAACTTCATTCATTGTTCAGAACACAAGGACCATGGTCACAATCCAAGTCTCTAGAGTGGTGGCTACAGCAGGGCAAATAAATATCGAAGCTTATCAAACTCAGTGGCCTAATGCACGCATCTGACTGCTCTGTAAGGCTGATTTCAGTGCCCAAGGGGAAGCGAACATGTCCTGTAAGAAAAATAGAGACTTCTGTGGTCAACACACAGGGCCTCTCCAGCTTGGGAAGCCGTGAAATAACCACAGGGGGGCAGGTGGGAAGGGTGTGGTCACAGGAAGTGTCAATGGAAGGGGGCACTAACCACTTGATATCATGCCTTTGCAAAGGACTATGGCTCTTCTAACCCATTTTTGAAAATCACACAGGACACTGCTATGTCATTTGCCCACATGGATTTATTGTTTTCTGGCTTGGATTTTTTATTCTGTTTGAAGGTGGGAAAAACAACATGTGTCTCCTGCTGACTTCAAGGAGAAAGAGCTTCAGACATATGCTTCTGCCCTCAGGATTGCTTCCCCCAACACTTCCACCACCCTAACCCTGCCAGGGCAGGTCCATAAAACATTCCTAGACGTGATCTCGCACCAGCTCCCAGAACAGGCTGCTGCTTGGGGTACTGAGCGCGTCTTTGGCATCTGAGAAGACTGGAGATCCTATGGGTCCATACTTCAGTGCAGTGCAGCCTAGCAGCCAAGGACCTGGCCCCTGCTTCAGACTGAGTTTGAAGTCAGACTTCTCCAGCTCTCTGGGTGCATGTTCACCCTCTTGGAAAGCAGTCTGTGCCTCTGTAAACGGCAGACTGTCATAGAAGCTACCTTGTGGGGGAGGGGTGTGAAATTAAATGAGAATTTACACATAAGCTTGTGGCAAAATTGTAAATCTAACACGGGTTCTTCGACAGCCCCCAGACAGCACTTTGCTGTACATTTCATCTAGTCAGACACAAGCCATCCCTCCTGTTCAGAGGCTGCCAGCATCTCCAGGCAGATGGAAACGCAAATCCAGAGAGGTTAGGTAGCCATCGCCACCGAGTAAAGACTACAGACTGGTCACTGGAGTCTGATCTGCATTATCACCCCCTTAAGGGGACAAGGGGAAGGAACTCCAGGAAGAAGGATGCTGGGTGGTGACTCTAGATGGGCTCAATGTTAGTTACCTTCCATGTCTGTGTCTCTGAATTTTCAACCTTCAGATAAGAACTGGAGTCTCAGAGAGGTGAAGCAACCAAGGTCACACAAATATTAAGAGACGTCACTAGATCTGCAAAGAGCATATGCCACTCACACAAGCCTTCTGACTCCTGTGGGTTTCCAGGTGACATGATACAGTAAGCTGGAAGAGCTCCCTAGAGGGGCTAGGCACCATCCAGCCACAGGCGCTGCTCTGTGAAAACTGCAGGAGGGGAGTTTCCAGACCTCCTGAGCTGACTAGAGGAATTAGAAACAGGAGTTCTCTGAGAGATCCAGGTTTTCAGTACTAGGCTACTGACTTGAAGTTGGTTTTAAAATAGCAAGAATATTAGGGGCTGCAGATACTGCACAGCCAAATCCAACACCTCTTTACTAGATCCAGACTTAAAACCCATCTCTGGGGAGCATGTGGGATATGAGGAAACTTCAGTATGGTTGGATATATAATAACAGTGTAGCATTTTGTTCTCTAAGTTATGATCATGGAATTTACCATGTGGGGAAGACCCATGCTGCAAGTATGTGGGACTGAATGTTGTGTCTGCAACTTATTTTCAAATGGCTCACCTGAAGGGAGATAAGAGAAAGGAGGGCGGAGAAGGAAGGGCAGGAGGGAGTCAAGAAGGGAGAAGAGAGAGGAAGGAAGAGAGGAGGGGAGGAAGAAGAAAGAAAAGGAGGGCAGAAGGGAGAGCGAGAAGAAGGATGGAAGGGAGGGGAGGTGAATGGAAGGGAATAAAGGTCAAAAAATAGAAAGAATAAAATGAAGCAAACTTGAGAAAACTGTAAAGTTAGGTTAATGAGGATCAGTGTTCTCAGTGTGGGGATTTTATTCCTCCGTGTCATATGAAAACATATGTAGCGACATTTTCTACATCCTGGCAGGTGTGGGGGTGTTATCTACTCAGTGGGTAGAGGTCAAGGAGCTGCTATCGCCCTACAATGTGCAAGGCAGTTCCCACCAAGGGGTTCCTTTCCAGTCCTAATAAACAGTGCCAAGGGTGACAGGCTGCAATCAAGCAAAGGATGTCTGTCCTGCAGTTCCTTGTATACCTGTCAAGGTTTTTGATTGCTTACATCTTCTCTTAGTAGAAATCTATGGTGCCACACACCTACAAACTCATTTCCTGAGAACCTGGGTGCAAAGATCATGAGTTGGGGTCCAGCCTGACAAACGGTCAGACTCTCTCAAAACAATACACAGAAAACCTTTAAGAAACATAAATAGTAACACCTTGCAAACTCTTCTTCCAGAAAGAGTGGCTGCCTGTGGCTGCTGTCATGGTGCTGCAGAGGTGCACACAGTGGCTGCTGTCATGGTGCTCCAGAGGTGCACACAGTGGCTGCATGGCTGTCATGGTGCTGCAGAGGTGCATGCACACAGTGGCTGCGTGGATGTCATGGTGCTGCAGAGGTGCATGCACACGGTGGCTGCATGGCTGTCATGGTGCTGCAGAGGTGCATGCACACAGTGGCTGCGTGGCTGTCATGGTGCTGTAGAGGTGCATGCACACGGTGGCTGCGTGGATGTCATGGTGCTGCAGAGGTGCATGCACACAGTGGCTGCCCGTGGATGTCATGGTGCTGCAGAGGTGCATGCACACAGTGGCTGCCCGTGGATGTCATGGTGCTGCAGAGGTGCATGCACACAGTGGCTGCCTGTGGCTTTCATGGTGCTGCAGAGGTGCATGCACACAGTGGCTGCCTGTGGCTGTCATGGTGCTGCAGAGGTGCATGCACACAGTGGCTGCCCGTGGATGTCATGGTGCTGCAGAGGTACATGCACAGCCCACAGTCTCCTTCCCTCCCTCGCCCTTTCTATAATGTTTCTGGGGGAGAGAGGTGCACTTGACTGTCAGGGGACATGTAGAACCCAGAGGTCAGTGTCTGAATATCCTCTTCTATTTTCTCCATCTTACGTTTGGGGACAGGGTATCTTACTGCACCTGGAGCTCACCAATTGGTTGGACTGGCTATGCAGCAACACCCTGGGGTCCACCTGTCTCCAGCTCTAGCCCTAGGATTACAGACATCCACCGCAGCACTTGCCTTCTTATGTGGGTGCTGGAATCTGTGCCCAGGTCCTCATGCTTGCACTCCTCCCACTGAGCCATCTCCCTACTCCCTGCATTTGTAGTCCTTACAAGATGGCATGGCTTCTCCCCAGCCCTCCTGATGGCTGTCCTTCTCTTTCTTTTCTATCCTCATCTGCCCAGAGGGAAGCAGGCCACATGCCAAGACCTCCAAATGTGCATTCTGACACGCTAGGGGGGCCTCCACTAGAAAACACAAGTTTCCTGGTCACCAGGATAAAGTGTGCAGAGGAACACCATCACCTGCACGTCCTTGATAAGGCACTTCCCGGGCAAAATGAGAACAAACCCGCATCTGCATTCTGCAGCTCCTGACAGACACTAAGAGGCTGGGGAAGGCAGGTTAACTTCACCTGGGATGTGCCTCACCTCAGAGCAGTATCTTTGCTATTAAGCTTGGTGCACTGGTCCCTGCTGGAGGATGTCTTAGCAGCATCAGGCAAAAGCTAATGAGCCATGCCACACTGGGCTCCGAATGATTAAGTACATAAGCAGCATGTGATGCTTTCGGAGGGACCTGGGCAGCCTGGGAGCCACGGGAAGGTCACACAAGTGGAGAAAACGAGCTACAGATGCAAAGGGAGCTCCACTCTTCTCCGCTGTCCTATTGGGTTAACTCTGCACCTCCCACCTTTGTTAAATATTTCCAAACTCAAGGCTAGTGTTTCCCCCAGATCTTATAATCAGTGAAAGAGGCTGATAAAGAAGACGTCCAAACATACTGACTCTCAATCTCCAAACCAAGAACTTAAAAGTCAGAACCTTGGGAAGCCCCCAGATTTTGAGGCTGGGCCTGAAAAATGGTGAAAAATGGTGTTCCTCTGCACACTTTATCCTGGTGACCAGGAAACTCAGGTGCAAGTAAGCTCAACCCCATGTTACTATGGACAGCGCCATTGTCTTCTCATTGCATGACTTTGAGTAAAGCCACTTCACCTGTGCCATGATTTTCTCCTATGTAAACAGGGAATCACAGCTGTCTCATAGCCTAGATGTAAAAACTGAGTTTTACACACACACACACACACACACACACACACACACCTTACAGTCCCTGGCACCCAGCCCTGTGCTCAGCAGGTGTTCATTCCTTTTCCTGCACAGTGTTTGGCTGAGCATTAGAATCACCTAGAGAACCTTGTCAGCCCAATGGTACTTGGCTCCCATCTCACATTCTAATTTAAAGTCAAAGGTGGGGCCCCAACAACAGGGACTGTAAGCAATACAGGTGGTCTCAAACAGCAGCAAGCTGGAAAACATGAATACAAAGCCTCCAGTAATACAATCAAGTCTTCTCCCATTCCAAAGCCTGGCACTCACTGCATTCTAGAATCCCAAATGTTTCCAGAGAGAACAGGAGTTAAGGTGCTGCTACATCCGCCCTGGGTACCCCTGGACGTTGCCTCTAAACAAACCTTGCCTAGAGCTTGCAGAAAAACCGGAGTCAGTACCTCCAAAAGAGCTGCCTGCGAGGAGGGGTTGACCAAAGCACCCATTTAAGGGAGCTTGTGGCACAGATCTCCCCCAACAGACCTGCAAACAGTAGCTCCTCTTGCCACCAAATCTCAAAAAGGGAGTCTTGAGAACTTAGCAGAAAGGCATGGTGGGGATCACTTAAGGTATCAGCAAGCAGCCTACCTGTGTCTGGGCACCAGTTCCCTATATAGCAACACACCTGCCATGACCTGCATCCATCCGTTCCTCACCGTCAGCCTCACACTGACGCGGAGTGCTCCCTGGATAGGACGCTCCTTAAGGGAGCCCACCTGGAAAATGGACACAGTAGGGCACCGAGGAGTAGCAGGAGGTAGGCTGGGCCAGTGCCTTACTCTTTTGGCCCTGGTTTCCTGGAACCCCTGGGAGCTTACTTTTGTGCCCCAAGACCTCACTACCCACCTAGACCTCCCCACTAACCCAAAATGATCAGAACCTCCTCACCTTCCCCTCCGAATCCCTTCTCTCTGGGAAAAGAAAAATTCATTGGATACTCTTCCACATATAAATAGAAAATAATTGCTAGTGAGGTAGTGATGTTCCTTCGCCTATTTTTGGTGGATTTCTTTGTTCAGATTTTTAGGCATGTACATGGATTGCATGCATGCACACACTCACACACACAGACACACACGCGCGCGCGCACACACACAAGACCCCAGTGCAAGATGGGGTGGGAGCAGATTGGAGAAGAGAGCACAGTAACTTCAATGCCCTGACTCAAAGTCAGCTTTTGCTCCAGCCATCCCGCTGTCAGCTGGCCCGTGATAATTCTTTGATCTCTCTTGTCCCTTCCTCACACTAACCCCTCATCTTTCTCCTGGGTTCTGGGCTTCAGTCTGAAGCCTTCTCCTCCAAAGTTATTAGTTCTGGAAATCCATTTAGACACTTGGGAAAGGGGTTAAACAAAACCGCAAATAGCTCTCCATTAATCCCCAAATGCTTTCTCCCATCTGCTGCGACTTTGCCTATGTCGGGACTCGCATAATAAAGCCAAAGGCAAACTTGAGGAATCAAGGTGCTCAAAGGTGGAGGGTGGCCTTGGAGTCAGCTCCAGCCCAGGCAAGGGGCGCAGCGCTGTGATGGCCGGCTGCAACATAAAGATAGATGGGGAGGGAGAAAAGGACCCAGGGAAAAGATGAGGTTCCAATCAAGGGCCATCAAAGCAAAGCAGCCCGCTCCAAGGAGGCTTTTGTTCTCACCCCCTCCACACACTCTCCCTCTCCTTTGCTTCGTTTTTTCCGCTAGTGTCTGAGTTGCAGGAGGCACGCACTCCTTTCGTCCCTCCCTCCATCACACACGCGCACAAGGGATTGATTGCACACGCCCCCCTCCCTTTTCAAGTTCGCCTGCCTCTGTTTACCTAGAGAGGAGCATCTAGACTCAATGAATTCTCTCCCCGCAAAACCCATGAGTTTGGAGACCCAAGTCTCCACCACCTTCTCTGGTGAGAAGGGACAGCAAATGGGCGAGAGGGAAAGAGACCCTCCCCTTTCACACTCGGCGTTCACCCCCACCTGCGCTGAGCCCAGTGCCTCTGTTCCACACTGCAAGTGAAAGTTGTCTTGGGTGACATTCCCCAATCGAAACGTTGGGGTGGGGAGGAACCATGGCTAGGGATGCTGGGATGCAAAGGAAAGGAAAGTGGGCCCAGAGAGGAGGGCGAAGGGGAGGCAGCCCACCTGGACATGTGTTCCCTTTGGGGCCGGTGCGCTTTCTCCAACCCCAGCTTGGTGAAGATGCCCACCAGCACCATGACAGCCACCACCCCGCAGATGATGTAGACGATCAGATTGGTCTTGTCCTTGGTGGGGTCGTGCAGGGGGTCATCCTTACGCGCTGGAGGCTTGCCAGTATTGAGCCAGAGCGGCGTGTCGTAGTTGGTACAGGTGCTTTGGTTCAGTCGCCGCTTCTTAAATGTGCAGCAGAACCGGAAGCCACAAGTCCCGCAGCAGAAGATGAAGTCGCCTGAGCTGCAGTTGAACGGCGGGTCCCACTGGCCCATGACATCGAAGTAGCCCCGACAGGAGTCCGGCGTGGGCGCCCGAGTCGGCGGTGGGTCCGAGCCCCCGACGCCCTCGCCAGCCTCTCCGGAGGCGGCCCCGGAGCGGTTGCCCCCTGTGAGCAGCAGCACGCCGCCCAGTTGCGCCAGCTGCCCGTGCCCAGCTCTCTCCTGCGCCCGGCACACGCGGGCGCACAGCTCGGTGAGGAAGCAGCCGAGGAGCAGCCGGAGGACTCGGCGCATCGTGTCTCCCAGCCCGGGCTGGAGCGCTCGGCCGCCGCTGGAGCCTCTGCCGCCGCCTCTGGACGCGCGGCCGAAGCTGCCGAGGCTGCTGGCTGGGGCTGCGGGCCGTCGCTGGCCGCACATGCAGGGAGGCGGCGCGGGGCACTCGGTGGTCGGCGGCCACTGCGCTCGTCTCAGCCTGCGTTCGCCTCCAGCGCGACGCACACCAAGGAAGGGGGCTGGCCGGGGAGGAGCGCGCCGGGGCCGGGCGGGGACGAAGCAGGAGCGGAGGCCAGCACGGGGTGCTGGTCCTGCCGGCCACCGAGGGAGGCGGGGGTGGAGAGCCGGGGAGAGTCGATGTGTCCGTAACTCCCCTCCGCCCGCCGCCCGGGACCAGCTCCCACGTCCGCTCGCTCACAGGATGCTCTTCACCTTTTCAGCTCGCCAAGTGCGCTGGAGAGAGCGAAGCGACACTTGTGGAATGAAGGGAGGGCTGGAGGGAAGGGGGAAGGGGAGGAGGGCGGGTAGAGGAGGCGCGGGGGGGGGAGGGGGCGGGCGCGAGCTCGAAAGGGGCGGGGGCGCGGGGAGAGGTGACTCGGGCGGGCGGGGGCGAATGGGGGGCGTGCAGATAGTGCTCTGGTTGGAGCAGTGAGCTCCGCAGCCACCAGGTTTCGAAGAGCAGCTCGGATTTCCCGGCAGGTGGAGAGGAACGCGGCTGGGACCTCTGGCACCCTCTTGGGGAGAAAGGTGCGGCTCACCCCAAGCAAGGGCTCAGAGGTGGCTCCGCCCGCGGCTTTTTTCTCCCCCAGAGGTGTGTGCGCAGGAGCTGCAGTTGCAATCTGTCGATCAGGGAAGGGGTGACTCGGGGAGAATCAGGACAGACTAGATGGCTTGCATACTCCAAGACACGCTAGATGCAGTGTAGACAGGATCGTCCTCCCCCTCCCGGGCGGGCGGAGACCGCCTTGCCCTTCCCGAAGATGTGCCCTCCAGCCTGGCCTGAGCCCGGGGTGGTTCGAGTGCCTGGACAGAGAAAACAGAAGCTGAACTGGGAAGGTGGGTGAAGTGCCCAGCCCTTGGGCTGTGGTAAGCATCCCAGAAGAGGGTTGGGAATTCCTTCAAGAAGCCCTGGGGTCTGGGGTGGCGACCAGTGAACAAAGCCAAAGGTGTCTCCTAGGAACTCGTGAAAGGTGTCTCCTAGGAACTCGCCTAGCCCCTAGGACCTGCAGCTCTCTGTCCCTCTTCGCCCCCGCAGCGTTCTCTGAGCTCCACAGGAGGGCACACCGCGGCGCCGCCTCTGCGCTAGCAGTTTTGGCGCAGCGCAAGGCCTGGGCACTCATCCTCAGCCACCCTGTCTTTCCTGCAGCCCGCGCAAGTGTCTCCAGAGCAGGCTGTCTCCTGTCCCCATGGTGCCTCCTTCCCCGACATCCTCACGGAGCTTGCTTCCTTGGCTCCTAGCATCTCTTTCAGCCTTTACAAATCTGGTCGGTCTCTCTCTCTCTCTCTCTCTCTCTCTCTCTCTCTCTCTCTCTCTCTCTCTCTCTCTCTCCCTCTCTCCCTCTCTCCCTCTCTCCCTCTCTCCCTTCCGAGCCCGCCATAGGCCCTCTCCCATTTCTCCCACTTCTTCCTATCCTCTGCTTGAATTTAACTTCAGTGGCCCCTAAAACAGAATTCGCATCAAAGCTGCTAAATTTATATACCCATACTCCCTGGCGTTTGTTTTTTAATTGTATTAACTAAGTATGCTCTTTGCAGTCTGCTGGGTGACTCAGAGGGAAATAACGTCTTCGCTGCCCTCTACTCTTTTTTTTTCTTTTCTTTTTTTTAACTTCAGCTGCAGGACCCTTTGGGGGACGTTTTCAAAGGACCAAAAAGTTGAGCCACCTGTAAAATGGTATGCTGGGATCCCCATAATTGGAAAATCGCTAGAGAATTTATTGGGACTGTGGGACAAGTTTTCTCCAAATCAAAGAGTTCGGCTAAGCTTCCCCTTCCTTTGAATAAGTGGCACCTTTTGATGTTTGGGATAAGATTTACAGATATAACCTAGGGCCACCTTGGTAGACCACACCAGGCCTCAGAGCCAAGACTGACGGTTGTAGAATGTACTCCAACCCATTCCCCATTTGGGAAAGGCATGAGACTGACTCCTAATTCATCAGCTTCCTCCCAACAAGATCTCCAAAATAGGCAGGTGCCCACAGCTGCCACCTTCCTGTCTGTTTCACCAACAGGGGCGTTGGTGTAAGAGCCCATGGCAGCGGACATTTGTCTGTGGCTTGCAGCAAGTCTTTCAGCTTACTTTTATTAAAGAACAATAATTAACTGAGTACCAGACAACCTGGGGGCTTGTGGGGGAATCACTGGGCCCAGTGGCTCCATTAAATTTCTTCCTCTTGGTTAATATTACATTCCTAACAGCAAAGTGGAGAAACTGACTTAGCCTCAAGGCAATGAAAAAAGCCACCCAGGGTAGTTTGTGGAGTGAATGCTAAAACTGACATCTGATTCAAGAAATCTGCTTCCAGAGCCTGTGACCTAGCCACTTCCTGTACCTTCCTAACAGACACTCAATCCACCTTCTGATATATATTTATATTTTAATGTCTCCAAGCACAGCCATGTAAAAAACGTAACCAAAAGGGCTGTGATTATCTGTGCTCCCCAGCACATAGACAAAAGTTATTTATGAGCTGTGTAATTAAACTAATTGTTTAGTTAACTGCGATTTTTAACAAGTTATGGATCAGGAGAGTGCTTGTCATAAAAGAATGAGGACCTGAGTTCAATCCCCAGAGTCTATGTGAGAAAGCAGTGCACAGTGGGTACCCTCACAATCCCAGTGCTGGAGAGGTGAGACGGAAGATCCCTGGGGCATGCTGGCCAGCTGACCTAACCTACGTGTGCATCTCCAGACCATGAGAGAGAACACACTCTTTAAAAACCAAGATGAGGGGCCAGAGAAGCAGCTAAGAGCCCCTGATGCTCTTGCAGAGGTCTCGGGTTTGGTTCTCAGGACCCACATCAGGTGACTTACATCACTGACAGCTCCAGTACATTCTCTGGCCTCCACGGGAGGCATGCACTTGGTACACATAAACAAACGCAGGGACACATGAAAAGATGAAGATTTAAAACAGTAAACTCTTGAGGAATGTCACTTCAGGTTGTCATTGGCCTCGATATGCACTGGTACAGATGTGTATACACACCTGCACCCACAGGCACACACACACACACACACACACACACACACACACACACACGGGGTGGGTGGAGAGAAAGGCAGAGATCTTTATGAAATCATTCTGTTTGGTACCAAAGAGGAAAGGAATATTGAAAACACGGATGACAGTTTCTCCCACCATGACTTCTGTGAGTTTGAGAGAGGTCTACTCAGGCTTGGGAAGGGACTTTCCAGCAGGCTTTCTAGGATCCAAGAAGGTTTGAACTCTGTCCAGCAAGCAGTAAGGTCAAGGCTGGAATAAGCTGCCCAACTACTAATGTAGGCTCCTGCCATCCCCGACCTCGTCCACCATCCAGGTGTCCCCAGCCACACAGCATCAGGGTATCTTTACAGTGACCTCATATAAAAGCAGATTCCTGCCTCCCTCTCTCACACAGGCATGCACACGCACGAGCACACACACGCGCGCGCACACACACACACACACACACATACACACACACTATTGTAAGATATAGGGGGCTTTAAGACACTTTGAAACATGATTTTTAAATACCTTAGGCAAACTCTGGATAGGAAAGTCCACATCAGGCCCTGCCTCCCTTCTCTGAACAAGCCCCTGTCTTCAGGACTTTGACTCGCTGACTGCTGCTCCCAGCTTTAATTAACAGAGACTGCCCCCTGTTTGCAACACGAAAACTGCAGGAGCCGAGCTTCAGAAGGAGTTCATCCTGGACCCACTCTAGCTACCTCTTTCCTGGAAGAACCCTAAGCCTTCTCGGATTCCCCTGACTCAGTTTCCTTCCTGTCTACGGAGGCTGTGGCTGTACCTACTGGGATTGGGCCAGCCCATGTACTAAGCCTTTAAAAATATGTAGGAGAATCATCTGTGCTCTCTTCACTCTTCTCCAGACACATCAAGTTAGCGAGGCTAGCCACTACCCCCTGATAGGGGCATGATTGTTTGGCGCACACCACTAAAAGGGTATTTGTTTTAAGGTTTCTATGTGGGGGCGGAGGTTATAAAGTTGCTCACTGACACACCTGGCAAGTTCTTGGATCATATCAAATCTCTCCCCCAAACCACTACAGAAACGAATCCACGCGAACACATCACAAAGAAATGCAAGGCCCTTTACGAAATCGTCCTTTCTAAGATAGAGATGAAGATGCTATAATTTTACAGCACAGGCCCTTTTGATATCTAAAAGAAAATCTCTTTTGCTCTGGCCTCAATTTTTCAGGCTCTAGTGCCTACTGCAGCAAGCGTGCAATTGTACCCAATAACAATTAAAGAGAGGAACCAACGAAGAAAGGGTGTAATGTAGGCTGCCCGGGACTATTGAAACCAATGTTTAAAAGCCATGCCACAAATTAAATTATCTGCACTGTGGCCCTTGCCTGAGTGAGCTGTTTGTTAATCTTTCCTCATCAGGTGGCTTTTAAGGTTTCAAAGAGGTTTCCAAGCAACTGTTAGCCTTGAGGGAGAAAAGGGAGAGATGGCACAGGGCAGATTGGAGTCTCGCGTGCTTCCCGAAGCACGTATTTGACGGATTTTCTTCTCCATGACTGTAGAGATAAAGAAGCCTCACAGAGGAAGTAGGTGGAGGGCATGGTTGCCCTGCACTGGTGGTGGTCCCCGCCACATTTATTTCTCTTGTCAGTGTGTGTGTGTGTGTGTGTGTGTGTGTGTGTGTGTGTGTGTGTGTCAGTAGTTTCAGTATGTGTGAGGGAAAAAGGCACATCCTCCAAACGGATCATAGACCGAAGCGTTAGATTCTTCTAAACCGACTAATGTAAAGTCAGTCTGAGAAAAAGCAACACACTGTAGCATTTACAACAGACAGAAGATGGAGTGACTGGGACTGAAACCCAAAGCTGGAGAGGCGGGACTTTGTGCTCAAAGGGACGCCACATTTAGTTTGAGTCCCTGCAGATGCCTTTGAAGTGATGGTGTGAGACAGGAATTCAGTGTCTAATTCAGTCTGGCTTTAGTCTGAGGCTCCTGCCTCAGCCTCCCAAGGGCTAAGATTGCATTCATACACCAGCATGCCCAGCTTCAGAGTGATGTCCGAGCAAAAGGCTCAAACTTCTGTTTTACTCTGAGCACAGTGGGAGACCTGAACCCAGGCAGAAATGGGAGTCAAGTTTATAGATAAGCTTTTAAAAAAAGCATGTGAGGAGGAGAATTAGCAAAAACCAGAAGAGGAACAAAATTGACATGATGGAACCCATTCCTTTATATGCTGTTTTTGAAATAAAAAAAAATAAGAAAACAGATATTTAGTTCTGGTAGACAGGAAAGGGGCTTTGGGGTTGGTGACATTTAAGTAACCGTCAGACCAACGGCATCCAACACAAGCTAAAAGCACAGTGCTGACATGTGTGGGGCTCCCACTGGCCCCTAAATACCAAGATTAGTCTGATGAAGAGTGCTCAGTAAGCACCTGCTTTGGGTTGCTGTGCGAGTCTTCATGCTACAGCTCACTACCCGTGGAAGGTTCCAGAATTGACTGTTGCCTTTGTCAGAGTTTGTATAGATGTATGAGTGCTTTTTAAGTTTTTTTTTATGTATTGTCATGCACATCCATGTGTGTACAGGCGTGAGCATCTGTGTCAATGTGCATGAGAAGGCCAGAGAACAGCTTTCTGTCCACTTTGGGGTTGGGGTTGTTTGTTTTTTCCGTGTCTGTCTGTGTGTGTGTGTGTGTGTGTGTGTGTGTATATGTGTGTGTAGGCATGAAATTATGTCAGGACTCTCTCTACCTTATTAACTGAGGCTGGTCTCACAGTTAAACCCAGAGCTCTGAGCTGTCCAATCTGTCTGGTCTGGCTAGCCGCCTTGCTCTGGGGACCCTATTTTTTTCTCTGCACCCCAAAAGTCAGAACTATGATCAGGCCACACACCTACCCAGCATTTATGTGGGATTTGTGTGGCTCGACTTTGGTCACTGAGCCTTCCCAGGCCATCACTGTATTTTTCAAGACAGAGTCTTAACATGGCAACACTAGTAAAACTGTTAATTCAAGTCGAAAGACCCCAAGTTTTGTTTACTGTAGGCAGATCCTGACTTCTAAGATAAGAGACTGACAGTGGCTTTTGTTCACGAGTAGTAAATCGAAGCAATTATCTGAATAATTGAAGTCCCTCCAACTGTCCCATGAAGACAAAAATGATGTGTGTCCCGTGAATAAGCTAAGATGAAAGCCCCGTGACTGTGTCCTCCGCGGGCTCATGGCAGGTCACCATAGGTCTCACCATTTAACAAATCACCCCGATAGATTGCAGCTTTGCAAACTCACTTCCATTGAGTAGATAGTTCTTCAGGCGGGACCTTGGGTTGGTGTTGCCAAGATGCCTTTTCTGGATTTAGATGGGCTCATGCCTGCATTTGTAATGGAGAGCCAGGCTGGAAGACATGGTTGGCCTGTGGTAGTGTTCAGATGGGAGAGCCCTTCTCCATCCCATGAAGTCTCTTATTCAAAGAATCTTTACCCCACAGTGGCTGGACAGCTTTTGAGAAAAGCTCACAAGTCCTGTTGAGACCCAAGTGTAGAACAGGCCCTGCCTCACTTCTGCCCCATTCTGTTTGCCTGTTCAGAGTGCAAAAACAGACAGCTCTTGATGGAAGAGCTACAGAGTTACACTAAAGGAGGTGTGCATATGTGTGAATGACTGTAGTGGTTACTAGGATTAGTCTCTAACTACCACCAAACACACTCCAGATCCCCAAGGCTAACCGGCCTCTGGGATTCTGTCATTTGCAGGAAAATGGGCAGACCTGGAAGTAACCATGTTAAACAAAATAAGCCAGACTCAGAAAGACAATTAGCACGTTTTCTCATATATAAGGAATCTATCTGTATTAGAAAATTCCAAGCACTAATACACCCACACGTGTCCTAGCAGTAGATAGGGAGGCCACAGTGTCAGAACTTCTGCCAGTCACCAAATTCATTTAATTCTGTAGATGTTGATCAAAACTGCAGTTCCCTTCACCTCCCCACCCCTTCAATCTTCTACTTCCCTCCCCTCCCCTTCGCTCTGCTGTCTCCTCCTCCCTTCTCTCTGTTCCCATCCCCGTGGCTTCTCTTGCCTCTCTTTCCCTTTCCATTGTTTCTACTGTAGTTCCAGCTCTCATCATTCTCTTGATGACAGTTTCATCTCCCTAGTCTCATTATCACCACCTTTCTCATCTCAAATCCAATTGCCTTTTACTTACTCAGCAAGTCTTTACTGAGGTTCACTTAGCACCAAGTACTAGGCTAGGGATTGGAGATCAGTTAGCAATGAGATACAAAGCAGATGTGTTAGCCAACCTAAGTCACATGCTGTGATAGACACTCTCAGTGGCTCAACACAAATGCTGACTACACCACCCTAAGGTCACCTGCAGCGAGCCATGTGGAAGAAGGCAAGAGCATGAAGGTTCAAGTGGAGCACTTTGGCTTCAGGTCATCATATTCCATTACCTGAACTCAGTCAGCCACACTACACAGACCGGAGGACAAAGGGAGACTGGGAAATGTAGTCTTCTTGTAGGGCCTGAGAAAGAAGGCGTGTGGAATATATAACCTGAGCTAGGAGAGACAACTGTCTTATATGAAGCTGATGCCGTGTGTTAGCTTTCTCACCATATGAGAGGATGCCTCACATAAACAATTAAGGGCCAGGGAGATGACTCGGTGGTAAGATAAAATCCCCATGTAAGCATGAGGACCTGAGCTCGGATTCCTAGAACCCACATAAAAGCTGGGCAAAAAGATACATGCCTGTATTCTCAGGGCTGGGGAAGCAGACAGATCACCGAGGTTCTTTGATCAGTGTGTCTAGCTCAGTCAGTGAGCTCCAGTGTCTCAATAACTAAAGTACAGAACAGTGAAGGAAGGTACTTAATGTCAACTCTATGTGCATACGTGCACATGCACAAACATGGACACAAACAAATCAAAGGAAGAAAGATTCGTTTTGCTCACTATTTCAGAGGGATCAAGTCATGCTTATTTGTCCCCCAAACACTTGGGTAGAGCATCATTGCCGCACGATCACATGGCAGAGGAGACCCTTCACCTCAGGGCAGATAGGAAGCAGAGAATGAGGTGGGAACCAGGTACTGCTTTCAAAATCCTGCTTCCAGTGACCTACTTCCTGGAGCCAGATACAGACAGAAAGAACATTCAGCTTATGTGGGGGACAAACCATATTCAAACCATAGCACTGTAATAGGAGAGAAGTATAACTAGAAATGGGGAGACCTGGATGCAGAAAGGCAAAGTCGTGGGTGAATACTGGCTCCCGGATGGACGGCTCAGTCCCTGGAACCTGAAGCCTTTTACAGATGCAATGCTAAAGCTCCTGCAATGGGAAAAGCAGGCTGACTTACCCACTGGCCTTCAAGTGCCATCTCAATGCCTCGGGCAAGAGCGTGCAGAAGAGAAGGGGAGACACAATTCACTTTGAATAGAGAGGATTAGGACCAGGAGATAGCTCAGTTAGCACTGTGTTTGCTATGCTGTTTGGCCTTCAGGGCCTGGAAAAAAAAGTCTGGTTTGGTGGCACTCTCTGGTAATTCCGTACTGTGGAGGTGGAGACAGGTGGATCCCTGGCCTCACTGGCCGGTCAGTCTATCCTAATTGGTAAGCTCCAGGGCTGAGCAAGAGACTCTGTCTCCAAAAAATACAAAAACAAACAGCAACCAGGAAAAAGAAAAAGGAAAAAATGAGGTAGATTAAGCCTGAGGAAAACATTCTTCATCTTAAATTATTCACTTTATGGAATGAGAAAATGTCTATAAGAAAAAAATTCAGCCATGTCTACGCCCATTTTATGTACTCTTAGGATGCAAAAAATGCATATATTTGATGCCTCCTAATCTTTCGTTGTAAAATAAGGTCAAGGTCATGTGACCAAGCCAATATCTGTCATCTGCTAACTATCCATCATTGAGTTCATAAAATGCATTAAAAATACTAATGATTTGTCCAGTCAACAACAAACAAGAGAACTATATCTTTCTGGTTCAACGATGGGCAGGTGTTACATTAACACTTTCTCTGGAGAATAATAAACAAATATCTGTATACAAAAGCATCGACAAATCAAAGTGCATCATGGGGAATAAATAAGCCTATCAATTTATTGGGTTCATTTAAGGAACATGGACGAGGGATGGGGTCTGATTGACTTTAGAGAAACTATACCACAAACTGTGCTACCCGGTATAGATGATGACGTTGCATTGCTGCATAGATGGTGTCCTCCGCTTTAGTAACCTTCCACAGCTATATACTTCAGCTGTTCCCAAGATCACAAAGTCAGTGCAATTATGCTAGGAGAGGCAACTGGCTAAGAGCTGAAAATGGAGTGGCTGGAATCTCAGATGAAGATCCAGTGACCTCCTCCATCAGCCCACAGGCATGATCTCCAGCATCTCTCCAGAGTCACCAGTTGCTCTGACGAAGATAATGGCTGTAATGCTCAGAGATTAGTGTGCTACAACAGCATGTGACCCAAGCTGCAATGACATGCATCACCCCGAGATCTTTTCTCCCAAGAAAACGAGATGGTCTTATCTCTGAGGATAGTTGGCATAAAGACAAGATAAGAAAACAGCTGTTTCTGAGTGTCATGCATTGGAGATCCCATTGATGACTCCAACTTGAAGATAAGAAAGTCTGGATATGAAGGAGACAAAGAAAGTTGTTTGCTTTTGTTTTTGTTTTTGAGACTGTGTCAGCATTAGCTATCCTAGAAACCATCACATAGTCCAGGTTGATCTTTAAATTGCAGCAAGCTGCTTGCCTCATCATCATGAGCACTAAGATAACAAATGTGAACCAGAGAGATAATCTTTGACTCCTTGAGTCTGGCCAGCACCAGACTTGACCTTGCATTGGCATAAGAGTTCCTTCTGTTTGTGTGTTGCTTTCATTAGATGATGAATAAAGAAACTGCCTTGGCTTAGTTGATAGGACAAAACTTAGGTAGGCAGAGTAGTCAGAACTGAATGCTGGGAAGAAGGGCAGAGTGGCAGACGCCGTGGATCTCCTGCCTGAGATGACACTGGTTAGAATCTTGCCAGTAAGCCACAGTCATGTGGCTATACACAGATTAATAGAAATGGGTTAAATTAAGATGTAAGAAGTAGCCAATAAGAAACTAGAGCTAATGGACCAGGCAGTATTTTAATTAATACAGTTTCTGTGTGATTATTTTGGGTGTAAGCTAGCCTGGTGGCCGGGACGATAAGCAGCCCACTCCTCCTGTTACATTGCATTTGGGGTTTTATGAACGAATATACCAAGCCACTCTTTGTTCCCTCAAGCCAAGTTGGTTTCATTAGAATGAAGCAGTACTATTAACAAATGATCTTCATACAGTCACTCTACTTGGAAAATGTTGGATCAGATCCAGTGATTGTATCTTACTGATCTAGAATGAATGGTATTCAGTCAAAGAAATTAAAAGGAATGCTGTCTCCCATGCCTTGCCCACAGATTCTGAGACAGGATAGTGGACCCCAGAACTCTATTCGGAAATACCTCACATAAGTCTAGCATCGTAAGTCCTTCTGGTCCCCAGCTTTAACATGAAGGAAGGTGACTGACAGATGGAGTGCCTTACCATTACTTTTCTCCATACCTACTTTGTCTATATTGTGTCTTTCATTAAATATATGCCCATGTGAATAATGTTCAAGTTTTGCACATTGAGCAATAAATTTCCTGCAGCAATCTTTGAAGTTTCCAGGAAGAAGATGGAGCCCTGCAACAATGATTCCACCTAGTTGATATAACGTCATGATGCTGATAGCACTACTATGAGACCTCTTTTGGGTACCAGCTGCTCAAGATGATTCCAACTTGGCTAGCTGAAATGGTGCACCTTCTTACAATGTTCTGGCCAGAACATCAAATAACAACTTCAGAAAAACCCTACTGACTACCCAGAAACTATTTGTAATTATACGAGACAGTAATCTTGAAACTTAACCATCATTTTAGTTTTACAGGATCCCATAGAAAGAATATCACCCCCATGACAGCTGAAAGTAATTCTAGAAGACAATGTCCCCTCTCCCAACAACGTTTGTCCTCAGGGGTAGGGACATCAATTAGGAGTTGATTGTAACTGGAATAGGGTTGGGGGTAGGGTGAAAATGATGTAGTCTCGGGGATCTCTTTTAGAAAAAAGGGAAATTGGATGGGATAACAAGTAGATTAGCATGAGCTTACTCACACTAATAATAATATTAGTGAGTAACAGAATGAATACTTGTGAGCTGTTATTTATAGGCAATTTACATTGGCATAGATTCTTATATATTGACACAAATTCAAATTATATTTATTATATTGAATATACTCCTATTCCTGTTTACAATATTTGTATACTTATGGAAAGTATACAAATACTTTCGTCAGATTGTATGCATGCATGTTTTTACCTCTGCTTAAGACATTTTGTATATTGATACAATTTCAGGATATATTTATCATGTGTCACTATACATTTCTACCTCTGATCAAGATACTTATATATTGTTTACATTTTGATGTCATTGTCCTTATTTGCTGTGTAGTTGTTTAAAGATTGTCTAATATTCTAATATGAAGCCTTAGTCTTTAAGCTATATAGTTATTAAGAATTATAGGTCAATAGTCATCCATGTTTGTCATACTTATAGTTTGTCATACTTATAGTTAGGCTAATCAGGTTCTTTAGATACATAGAGATTGTATTCTGTACAGATAAATAATCTTCAATCTCTTCAAAGAGCTGTAGAATATGACATTTAAATAACTTAGGGTTCTGTTGATGTGAGACATGATTGCTCCTGGCATCACTGATCTATTCCCGAGAGAATGCTGGACACCAAAGACACTCCATTTGGAGCTTCTTTTCTTCTTGGCAAAACTGACCTTTGAGCAAAAAACTACCCTGCCCTGACCACTGACAAAATACATGGTATCTGGACTGGACAAGAAGGATATAAGAAGAAAAAAACTGCCAAATTTTGACAAGAAAGGGTAACACAGTTATGAAATTTTTCCTGCCTCTAAAAATCGTCTGTCAGTTACTCTAGGCCTTAGCCAAAGTTGGTTGCTCCAACGTTGCAAATGAGACTTTGGATAATTGCCCAGGTAGCCAGTTGTCTCAATCATTTATTGCACATTTGGGAAGTTGCTTGGTTGCACATCCTATTTACTCAAGTAATATAATTTCCCTTCTCAGGTCTTAGATGGGCTCAAAGACTAGATAGTCTCCTAACTTAACTAAGCCATTTCTAGTACAAGACTTAGACTCCTTAGGATAGAAGAATTATTGAAACATTTAACATATGTTTATGCTGGTTGTAATTCTAATTTTTATACTTGATATGTGTTCTTATTGCATATAGTTTTATATTGGGTTTGGACAATTTATTTAGGCAAAGGGGGGAGGTGATGGGGAACCTCTTTCAGCCAATGGCCTTAGAGATGCTGGCCCACTTTGGGCATGGCCTTGGGTACTATATAAACAGATGTAGAAATGTGTGCACTCTCTTGTCTGCTGGATTCAGTTTCTGTTCCCTGCTTGTGCAGAGGACTGTGTATTTGTGAGTCTACCCCTAAATAAAGAACTTTTTATTATACTCTGAGCTATTGTATGTATATCTGTGTATGTATATCTGTATGTATGTATATCTGAGCCAACATACCGTGAAGCACAACTCTCAGTAAGGCCATGTAATAACCTCATTTAATCTGAGAGACCTTGGGGGATACGTTCCTTCATGATTGCAAAGCGGTCTGGGCAGAAAACAGAAATTCCATCTTTATTCAAAGGGTAGGCAGATGTGAAAAATCACAGAACCTATAGTCTCAAAACATTAGTTATCCAAGAAGAAATGTAATTAGGAAAACTTCATTCTTGTTTTATCTTTAAAATGTGTGTGTGTGCATGCATGTGTGCATGTGTGCGTGTGTGCATGTGTATGTGTGCATGTGTGTGTGTGCATGCATGTGTGTATGTGTGTATGCGTGCATGTGTGTATGCGTGCATGTGTGTATGTGTGCATGTGTGCATGCGTGCATGTGTGTGCATGCATGTGTGCATGTGTGTATGCGTGCGTGTGTGTGTACGTGTGTGTGCATGTGTGTGTGTGTTCGTGGTATGTGTGGTGTATGTACACATGCATGTGGATATAGAGACCAGGAGATCAATGTCAAGTGCTTTCCTCCATTACTTCCTACTTTATTTTCTGGATCAAGAGAATTTATTTATTTCACTGAACCTGGAACTTGTCGATCCAACAGAACTAGCTGTTTAAGAAGCTTCAACAATACAGCAAGTTTCCTGCCTCTATCTCCCCAACAATAGAATCCCAGGTATTATGTCGCCACACCCAGATTTTTACATGGGTGTTCCGACCTCAGCTCCTCGTTGCCACACTAGGCATTTGACCAACTGAGCCATCTCCCTCCTCCCTACATGCTTTCTGAGTGATATGTAATTCCCATGGCAAGGACTTCAGCACCAGCTCTATCTGAGTCAGGCAAATTGACTTCCCCCAAGAAATAAAGATACCGAGCCAGGTATGGCAGCTTATCCTTGTAACTCCAGTTATACGGGAGGCCACGGTAGGAGGACAAGGTCAGCTTGGGCTACAGAACTAACTGCAGCCAGCCTGAGCAGCTATGAGTTCCCATTCAAAATAAAGCCTAAGAAGGACTGGGGACGTAGCTCAGCGGTAGAGCACTCTCCCAGCACGTGCAAGCCTGGAGCAGCAGTTCTCAACCTGTGGGCCATGACCCCACTGTGGGGTTGAATGACTCTTTCACTGAGGTCACACATCAGATATCCTGTATACCACATATGTGTTTTCCAATTCACAACAGCAGCAACTACAGTTATAAAGTTGCAATGAAAATAATTTTGTGGTTGGGGTCAGCACAATATGGGGAAGTGCATTACAGCTTCACAGCATTAGAAAGGTTGAGAACCAGTGCCCTGAGGTCAATTCCTGGTACTGATGGGAGACGAGGAAGAGAAGGAAAAATGGGGGTGACAGTGAGGGTAGGGGTGGGACCTGTTGCAAGAGAAGGAGGAAAACTGATTTGCAAGTACGTGCTGAGCAGACCAGAGAACTGTGTGCCCCCAGATCTAAAATCTGTGTTCCTTAGGACCACAGTCATGTTCGGAGACCAGAACGGGCGTGGCTAAGGTCATGGGTCAGCAGGAAAATGACTCTTACTAAGCAGGGAGACTGTGCTTCTAAAAGGTGAGCACAGGACTGTTTACCTGAGAGGCCACCTTTCCTCCTTTGTCCCCTCCTCAGGAACGCACAGCAGAAGTGCAGTGAGTCAAAGCCCCAGAGGTGCTTGTGATTCCAACTGAGCCAGAAAGCCTCAGCCGTCGCTGGAGAGTTTCCTACCAGGGTGAAGTCCAAGGGACAGGGCAGGATGGGAGACTGGATCCCCTTGGCATGGCTGGGGTTAATCTTCCCCACACCATGCTGGTGTGATAATGCAAACCTGGCTTGTCACCGCTTTGCAGACAACAAGAAGGTTGACATTAGAAAGCGCCTTGGAGGAATATGTCTGCTAATCCTCTGGGGAGAGGGCAGGTTAGTGTAACATCTACTGAGCAGATGCGCTGACAGGAACAGGGCCAAATGGCAGGCTTGGTGAGAAGCAGAAGCCGTTGTAATACAGATGACGTCTCAATGAGAAAGTGCTGTACTCTGCTCAGTACCCTTAGCTCTCTCCCTTGGTGTGTGTCAACAGACCAGAGCAGTCTTTCACTTGAACTGATGAGTTCATCTTTAGAAAACTGACTCCATAGTTTCCGGGAGGGTGGGGAAAGGATGTGTCTTTGAAGAATCCAGAGTCATCCTCTGCAAGTAGTTGTCCCGGCCTCTGCCTTAGTGATGGGGAAGAAATGTGAAGCCATACTCGAAAGGACGTGTAGCCTAATTAGAAAAGTTCGTCAAGACACTGGGAGAACAGGGAAGTCGTGCAGGCTGGCCCTGACTGCATCTTTGGAGGCCAGTTTGCTGACGTCGGCATGTTGTGTGTAAAAAGTGCAACACCATCTCCTTTTAATAACACACTTAGCTGCCCACGCATCCACAGGAGAACATGGTGTTTGCCAATTAGAAAAGTGTAATTTCAAAGGCAGGTACTGGAAGCCAGTGTTTTCCTTTTAGGCCAGACTGGAGTTTGACACTGCATCTTGGGTGAAAGCAGTTACAGCAAACATAGCAATGGCGTGACCATCATAACCACACAGAGAGCCGGGCGGTGGTGGCGCACGCCTTTAATCCCAGCACTCGGGAGGCAGAGGCAGGTGGATCTCTGTGAGTTCGAGACCAGCCTGGTCTACAAGAGCTAGTTCCAGGACAGGCTCCAAAGCTACAGAGAAGCCCTGACTAAAAAAAAAAAAAACAAACAAAACCACACAGAGGAGGGAATATGACAGAGGGCTGATCTGCAGGTCTCACTGGGAAGTTTAGCTTCTTTTGAAAAGGTGTGTGTGTGTGTGTGTGTGTGTGTGTGTGTGTGTGTGTTACTGAGTGTGAGTATGGGAAGCATGTCACAGCGGGAGTGTGGAGGTCACAGGAGCACGTCAGACGCTATCCTCCCCTTTTACCATCTTGAGACAGCGTCTCCTGCTGTCCTCTTTGCACAGCAGGCTGGCTGGCCCTGTTGTCTCTGCCTCTCCCCCACTGTAGGATCACTGGGAGAACAGAGACGTGCTACTGTCAACCTTTACGTGGGTTCTGGTCTGAGCTCAGGTCAGCACACTTGTGTGACAAGCGCTTTACCCACTGAGCCATCTCCAGCCCTTACTGGGAAGTTTCTAGGCTGGCACTTCACCTCCCCATCATCACCCTGGCCTCCTCAGCCAGTTTCAAGGCAACTTCCCGTGTATACTGAAGCCCTCACCCATTGTGATAATTCCCAGATTTGCCTTCACGGCTGTTAAAACACCATGTAATGTAAACCTGTCGTCTCTCTTACGAACAGATCAGAATTTCACTCCATCAGTTAAACCCCAGGTATTCCTCTGAGCTACGCACTGATGAGTCGGCAACACTGCAGACGTACAAAAGTCCCCACACACCATCATGCTCTTGCTCTACCACTACCTGGTCCAACATGGCAGCTGTGGGCTCCATCCGCTCCTGAGGCCTTGAGAAACAGCAAGTTCAAGTTGATTCGTGCCATCGACGTAGAATACAGACTGTATTATAAAGGGCAAATATGATGTTCTGGATCTTAACATTGAAGACACTTTAAAATGATCTTTTATTTTTAAGATACTGGACCAAATAACATTCAGTATTAAAACAAATGTCACTGATTTCTTGCTACTTTTGAGGGCAGCTCCTAGAGCACTTTAATTGTGTGTGCGATACTCAGTTTTACTTCTCTTGAATAGCCCTATTCTACAGCAGTGGTCCTAATTAGCCCCGTGGGGCTAATGATGCTCTCATCTCCCAGGGACATTGGGAAAACATAAACTCAATTCCTATTATGGTCCTGACATCTACCATCAATAGAAATGGGAACGAACATGCGGGACCATTCCTTGAGAGATATTCCTGAGCATCACACCTGGACTCAAGGACCTGCTCCTGGGAGTGTCCAGATCTCTTTAGAACTGGGTCATGTTATAAAGCCACAGTTCTACATAGGAGAGAGTGAGAGAGAGTGTGCATGCGTGACTGTGTGTATGTGTGTGTGTGCTAAATAAGTCTTAAGGAAGGATGTATAGTGGTAAAGGAACTGATGGTGGACAAACTTGTGTAATTTTGAGTATGGCTTAGAGGTATAATAATGTCCTGGGGCTGGAGAGATAGCTCAGAGGTTAAGAGCACTGGCTGCTCTTCCAGAGGTCCTGAGTTCA
The DNA here is from genome assembly GCA_028555095.1 of Dicrostonyx torquatus. Lineage (NCBI taxonomy): Eukaryota > Metazoa > Chordata > Mammalia > Rodentia > Cricetidae > Dicrostonyx > Dicrostonyx torquatus. Next base: position 1,551,152 of record JAQHUG010000211.1, read on the forward strand.
ATTCCCAGCAACCACATGATGGCTCCCAACCATCTGTAATGAGATCTGGTGCCCTCTTCTGCCTTGCAGGCATACATGCAGGCAGAACACTGTGTACATAATAAACATATCTAAAAAAAAAAAGTATGCCACAAAAACAATGTCCTGGCTTACTAGAATTTTCTTCAGCTAATTTATTTCCCATTTCTGCATCTTTTCAACAACTGCTACATAGTATTCAGTTGTGTGACTGTGCAATATATTTATCTGATTTATCGATGAAGCATGTGTAGGCTGTTTCTAAACAGAATATTTTGAACAATGACCCTGTGAACAAATATTCAAGTGCATAGGTTTCTTTAGGCTCTGACTCATCAAATAGTCATTCAAGGGCCGCAGAGAGCTCAGTGCTAGCACTCCGAAGGCTAAGGCTAGAAAGTTGTGAGTTCAAAGCCAGCCTAGGTAACTTAGTGAGATATTCTCTCAACAAAGGGGGAGGGGGAAGAGCAGAAGGGAGGATAGAGAAGGGAGAAAGGGAGGAAAGGAAGAAGGGAGCTAGAAGGAGAAGGGAAAAAGTGAAAAGAGAAGGAAATACAAGGGGAGGGAAAAAAGGTAGAGCCCGCCTCCATGTTTGACACTGAATAAATCACCACCATCTTGTTACAGTCATAGACTCCCTAGAATGCATCTAAGTCTCCTTAGCTTTTCTTCTTCCCCATCTCTTTGCATAAAAGAGCAAGGGACTCGGTGACTCCCACGTGTCTTCTACACTGCTCACCAGGACAGGCTAGCTCAAAGGTGACAAGTGTCTCCTGTGCTTGAAACCTTGGTCACCTCTCACTGCCCACAGGATAAAGTCCCGAGTTTTTCATAGTTTTCCAAAGTCCCCTAGAGTTCCCCAGTCTGCTTACCAGCCACACACTGACCTACTTCCCCTGTTTGGTGACACCGATGGAGCGTCGAGGTCCCAGGACTCCACAGCTTTTCACACCCTTCAGCTGTGCTGGCTCTCTGCCTAGGACAACTTTCTCAGATCTTATTTTCTGCATAAAACATCACCCATGCTCTGAGGCTCAGCTGAAACCTCCTCTGCTCCAGGAAGTCCTGTTTCTTGCTGGGTCCTAACCCATGTAGGCCACTGCCCTCTTGCTCTCTGCCTGCACCCTCTAACAGCCATGGACTCCTCTGGGTCCCCGTACACATGGGGTTTTATGTCCGTCTTCCCTGTCACTATGCTTGTAGACACAGACCTCGGAACATCTCGATCTCCATGGTTCTTCATACTAAACACACATACACAAAACTGATGATAGGAAGTGTGTGACTGGTGTGACTGCCCGCAGGAGACCCCGTGACCGGGCTGTCGGAGGAAGCTCATCAGATCTTCGCCTGAAATCTCAGCCTCCCCCTCCCTGCCAGCTGCATGTAATTCTGCCCCAGTTGCATGTGGTCTCATGGTCTAAGGAGGTGCTAGAATGTGGGAAGTCAGCTGGGGTTTAGAGAAGCTACCTGTGCTGGGGTGAGACTTTCCGGTGCTGTAACTGCTCAGCTTTTGTCTTCACTAAACTGAACTAAAATTGACACATACTTAGCTTAGTCTGGAAGAGCCTCAGTGGAGGAGAAAAAGTGCTAAGGGCAGCATGTTCCGATGACTGTGTTGTAAAAGGTGTCTTTGAAGATCGTGAGGCCGAGGGTGGTCTGGGCTACGTAGTAAGACTTTGTGCCCCCAAACCTCCCTAACAGAACTGTTCGTTCTGCAATACTGAATCCCTGTTCGCCTCCACCTCCATTTTTCTTGGTGTTGTCGGACCAAGGAGGAACCTCAGGGCTGGAGAGATGGGTCATCACTTAAGAGCATTTGCTGTTCTTCCGGAGGACCCAAGTTTGATTCCCAGCACCCATGTCAGAAGGCTTGCAGCCACCTGTGACTCCAGCTCCAGCTCCAAGGGATCAAATGCTCCCTCTGGCCTCCACAGGCACCTGCACTCACACACACGCCTGTACACAGACGCATATACAGATGTGTAATTAAAAATAAGATGCTTTTAAAAAACATAAAAAAAGGAAAAATATCCTATGTGATCCACCTGTCCCCCAGTCTCCATCCCCTAAAACCTAAAAGTTAGTTAGAATTAAGCCTGTTAGGATCACCTAATATAGCTATGGTAATGAATCACATCTTTAGTGACCTTTTTAGCTGAAAAGGACTCTCAGTCAAAACTATATCTTGACGTTTATATAGATTCATTAAGAATTCAGTATTTTGCTGTATCACTGTCGTCTTTTAGGCTATAGAGTAATCGACACATAAGCCTCCAAATGAAGTTTAAGTTGTTAAATTAGAATTTTAGGAACAGAAATGTTCCAGAAAATTCTCTTTTCAAATGTTTGATAAGCTTGCCTCTTTGATATATTTCTGTCTTAAATATCAAAGCACTTACAGATTTTAGTATTTGGGCACATGAAAACAGATTTTATGATAGTTTTCAGAGAAAAGTGTGAAAAGGGGGAGTTATACATAAAGGATGTTCACCTGCGCCCCCCCCATACCTGTAGCAGACGTTGTTAGCTAATTCAGAGCTTCCAGGCAGAATTGATCCTGAAGGAAAATGCCTTTTTTTTTTTAATCAAAGATGTGTTAAGAAATGTTTAGGCAACAGCTCTTCTCTTATTTTTTTTTCTCTAAATTGAATGAAGATATATTCTAGTTGCCACTAAAGCTGGCCCCAGTGTCCTGTCAGCTGAAACCGGCGTGTTTTCCTCCCACGCTGGTGTTGACTTCCCCTGAGGCCCTCCTGCTGTCTCTGGCACACACTGATTTTTCTCTTCCCTGACCACCAATGGTATTTAGAATTCAGCCAGGTAGGTCCTCATTGTGTGGACTGCTAGACTCCTCAGCAGTAGAGACAGACGCAGATAGCACAGAGGCTGGGCACATAATGGAGACCCCCATGGGTATGTTCCTTCTCCTGCTGTTCTGAAAAGAGAAGACCACAGAAAAAGGTTGTTCTTCCTCAATAAGCTTCAAGAAATAACATCTAAATAAAAACGTAGTGAGATTAAGACAATAGCAAAATAGTCCCTCTGGCCCTTTTCAGTCTGGTGCAATCACCCAATTACGGTCGTCGTGGAAAAAGTCAGTGCAGGGCTGCATTATCCAAATTCAGGAGACTTCCGCGGGGCTTAATCATTTAATGTTTCAAATAACCTTTCCTCACCTTTCTCCTGACAAGATTGTTAATGCTGAATCTTTGCAATGCCCTGAATTTGAAATCCTCTCACCGTCTCCCCCTGAGACGCTCCCTTGTCGCGGGACAGCCAGCTTCTAGGTCCTCTTACCGACTCGCTGCCTCCGTGCATCCTTCCCTTAGACTAATAGAGTGCTCGCCCTTCACGCATGAGAACTGGAGTTCAGCCTCCAGAGCACACCGTGCTTAAAGCCACGTACAGCAGCAGATCCCGGAAGCTCTGTGGTCAGTCCGCATAGCCTACTTCACCAGCTTCAGGCCAATGAGAAACCATGTCTCAAAAAAAACAAGGAGGCTGCTGAGGAGGTGGTTCAGCAGGGTCAAGTACTTGCTACCCAGACCACGAGTTCAGCTCCCCAAACCATCTAAAATCCAGAAGAGGTAATGCACACGGCCAGCTAATACATGTGGCTATAATGTCAATGTTCTCATCCGCGGTACAGTGGGAGACGGAGACAGAAGCCCTGGAAGTCACAGTTGGCTAGCCTGGCACGTGTAGAAAGAAAGCTGCAGTCTCTAACAGGCATAAGGTGAGGATGGGCACCCAGGGGGCTCTCACCCTCGTGCCCTGGGACTCCCTCGCCCATCAGGCTTCTCACGGATCCTGGGGTGGAAGCACCACTGCTCCAAATGTCCAGAGCACAGTTTGTGTGTCATGCTTGTGGTTCTAATCCTCTGCCGTGAAGGAGAATTGGCTTCTGGGTCTGATAGACACCTGGACCCAAATCTGGGCTACTTACAAGCCTCAGAAAAGCTCTTATCCCTTTAGGCCCCAGTTTCCTCATCTGAAAAGTGAACATAGAAACGGCACTGACGGTGACCAGCACATGTGTGGATGAGGTAAAATATGCACCGTTTCCACAGCCACACACACAGTGACCACCGTCTAAATACGTACCCATAGTCATTAGTAGCTTGTAACCTGATATTGGTTGCTGACTTTTAATGCCTGTCTTTTTCTGTTGAAGCCCTTCAAGTGGAAGGGTTTATCGTGTCTCCTAATGAACTTTAAACATCTCAAGGGCACTGTTTGAGTTCATTTTCCACACCTGTGTCAGCTCGTCCATGGAGTAATGAGCCATCTTTAATTTAGTGCTTTAAATAACGACAATTATTGGATTTAGTGGTTCTTGAACTTTAGCATGAATCAGAATCACCGAGACGGCTCCTGAAAGCTCATTTCTATGCTATCTCATCCTATCAGGTGACACTGCCAGGTTAAGGCACAGTCTCAGGACCAGCAACTTCACTCATGACCATAGCATTCTGGGCTGCACTCAGCTGAGATGGCTGGATCTTGACCGGAGTCACTCACATGTCTATAACCAAGTGACTGAATGTCACTCACGTATCTATACCCGGGTGACTGAATGTCACTCACATATCTATACCCGGGTGACTGAATGTCACTCACGTATCTATACCCGGGTGACTGAATGTCACTCAAGCATCTAAACCTGGGTGACTGAATGTCACTCACATATCTAAGTCCAGGTGACTGAATATCACTCAAGCATCTATACCTGGGTGACTGAATGTCACTCACATATCTATACCCAGATGACTGAATGTCACTCATGCATCTATACCCAGATGACTGAATGTCACTCAAGCATCTAAACCTGGGTGACTGAATGTCACTCACATATCTAAATCTGGGTGACTGAATGTCACTCACATATCTATACCCAGATGACTGAATGTCACTCATGCATCTATAACCAGGTGACTGAATGTTACTCATGCATCTGTACCTGGGTGATTGAATGTTATCAGAGAAGTCAGGGATCTGTCAAGTCTGTCAAGCTACATTTGGCTACCTACCCTCAAGAGACAACTGAAGAGAAAATTATTAGCTAAAAATGGAGAAAGGATATTGATTCAATGCAGTCACTGGGAATAGAAACAAACAGGTCCAGTGACTCCCCACACACTGTCCATCTTTAGGATTCTGTCATGAGGTTTATTTTAAATAGAGGATCAGAGGTAGCGAGAGGTCATCAGTCCTGAGGGCCCTCCCAACTCCAGTCTTTCCAACAAGGTGTCCTGACAAATGTTCAGAACTGTATAAAAATCTGTTCCTGGAAGACAAGCTCCCTCTCTGGCTTGTCTGGCTTCAGCTTAGCCTTCTTCTTCCCCAGCACAACGTTCCTAAGGAAATCCCAATGTCTTGGGATCCATTAGCTCAATAGTGTGATGGTTCAAAGGAAGATTACAAGTGTATCTTTATCTTTAAAAAAAAAAAGTGCATGCCTGTTTTGCCTGCATGTATTTATATGTGCACACAGTGCTCAAAGAGACCAGAAGAGGGCATCAGTCACCCTGGAATAGAGTTACAGGCCGTTGGCAGTCATCATATAGGTTCTAGGAACCAAACCCGGGCCCTCTAGACAAGCAGCGAGTGCTCTGAACCTGTGAGGTAGACCAGTTAGAGCCACACGGCAATTTCCAGGGGTCGGCTGCTGCTGACTGAGGAGACAGGTGGCTGGGTGAGCCACGTGTCTCTGCTGTGGTTGATCTCTCAGGACCATCACCTAAAGTGAATCAAAGCCATAGGCGTCCTACTCTAGGCTAACACCATGGCTTTTGCTACATCTCAAGGCCAACCCACACTCAAGAATGGGGACATAGGCGTCTCATCTTGATGGGAAAAGCCGTGTCTGTATCTTAGAAATGTGGCTGGTGGGAAGGGGGCAGCACTTCCCCTCTCCTCACATGGTCCAGCTCAGTCTGGACGACTCTCCCAGATGTGCCTGCCTCTGGCTATGCTCTTCCTTCTATCTACAATAACCTTCTCCACCGTAAGTAGATGTGGCCATGCCCTTCCTTCCTTTCTCTTCTTTCTTCTTTTCCTTCTCATTCTAGGCCAGCACACGCACACAGGGATCACTGAAGAATGAACTTCCTGCTTGGGTTGTGCATCTCACCTCTTAGAATTTTGGCAAGGACCAAATTTGAGAGGCAGTATGACGTGGGATTTTCAGGTTTCCTGAGCTGTTTAACTCGTCTGCACCTCAGATCTCTCATCTGAAATGGTCACGAGTAACACCATCTCTGGGATCAGATAGGGACGTCTCCCGATGGCTACCAATGAGATTCCATGACCCAGCACGATTCCTGATAACGGTAAGTGCCCGGATAACACTTGGAGTTTAGAAATCACACCTCCTGCTCCATGGGTGGCAGAGATGTTGGAGCATGCACCAGCTCCAAAGTTCCAGACATGTGATGATGTGCAGCATGCTGGATTCGAAACTCCAAATGTGCAAGAAGCCACGAGCAGCCTGGCCAGGTAACCCTGAGATCCCACAGCTTGTCCCCAGCCGGACACCTCTGTCCATTTCTCTTCTGCATTCAGCCCGCCGCTCCATGAGCAGCCTGGCCAGGTAACGCTGTGATCCCACAGCTTGTCCCCAGCCGGACACCTCTGCCCATTTCTCTTCTGCATCCAGCCCGCTGCCCTGCTGCCTCTGCTTCTAAAGTGAAAGTGGGTCAGCTCGGTTGCCGATATTTTAGAGACAGGACGGGTACAGAAGGAAAGGATGTGGTGGGCAGAGCCAGAAGTCTGGATGATAGCTAGGGAGCCAGAAAATGTATAAACCTTTAGCACTTATCATAGATGAGAAAAAAGGAAGGGAGGGATAAAAGGGAACTGAGGAAAGAAAGAATGGCGGAGGGGGGAGGGAAGGAAGGAAGAAAGGGAGGAAGATGGAGAAAAGGTGAAGAAGCCTTGCAGGCAGGTGCTTGTTCTATCCCCACCAAGGGTAGCTCCAGAGACTACAGTGCTAAGTGAACAGTCTTGTCTGATGCCCATTTAATTGTCAGGGAAGTCACAGGGACCCCAGAAGGCCACAGGCTCTGCTAAAGCATTCAGAGTGGTCCCTGGGCTTCCTTCTCTCCAGGTGATTCCCATTTAGGCTGGCGCTAATGGATCTCCTGCCAAGAAGTCCTTGTCAACCGTTTCAGTTAAGAGTGCCTCTTTCAAATAATCTCCATCAGAACCCAAAGGGCTCTGGCCAGAAGGAAGCTAAGGTATAGTTCCAGGCAAGCCCCGAAGCAAGGCAGCCTCCCAGCCTGCTCCCTGGACTCTCCTACCCACTTCTCAAGATAGACAAGGTCTGCTTTGCAGACTCCCAGGGTAGCAGGGACTTCACTGTCAACCTGGAGTCAGATTCTTGTTCAAGTCCACTGTAGAAAAAGCATATAAAGAAATCTGAGGAATTTTCTAAAGAGAGACTGGAGCTGTTCTCCCACTAGGCATCTAGGAGTGGTTCGTGAGCTGGGTCTGGATGGGGCCTTCTTAAAGGTACTAGGAATGCTTTTAATGGTTGAGCCAATGGGGAAGGATACTCTTAGGGAGCTAGGAGCCTAAGAGAACATAAGTCAAGTAAACCAAGAAGCAATCAGGACAGTGTCTGAGAGGGAGCAGAAGGGATAGAATAAAATATTAATGTTCAGCCTAAGGTGACCGCAGAGAAAAGCAATGCTAGATGTTTGACTGAAACCCTGGAAGTGCTGAGGAAGGAAAGTTCTATATGAGGAAGGCACCAAGGTAGAGAAAGTCTGGAACAAGCTCATATCAGGAGAGAGAGAAGGTGGATGTGATAAGAGGCCTGTGAATTCTTAGCAAATAAAACCAGATAAGTAGGTTGTGGTGGTAGCCAGCCCCCCACCAGTCCCTTCAGGGATCCCACACCCGAGTAGTCACAGCCTTTCACAGACAATGAACAGGGATGGTCTATGGTGCCAGCAGAATATTGGAACCACATGACAATGAAAACCAATGTAACCTCTTTTCTGGTCAGGAAATGCAGCCACATGTGTGAAGGGCACCCAAGTAGATACATAATATGGGGTAACTGAGATCTCCAACCAACAGCCAGTACTTGAGAAGACACAACCAACTGATCTCCTGCTCAAGTCCTCACCAGGGATGTGAACAAGAGGAGCCAGCTAAGTCACTCCCAAACTCCTGGTCAAAAGAAAATGCGTGCAGCTTTGATGAGCTGACTCAGTCGGTAACGTGCTTGCTGCACTAGCAGGGGACCTGGATTTGGCCCCCATCATCTGCTTAAAAAGCTGAGTGTGGCCAGGTGGTGGTGGCACACACCTTTAATCCCAGCTTTTGGGAGGCAGAGGCAGGTGGATCTCTGAAATTCAAGGCCAGCCTGGTCTGCAAAGTGAGTTCCAGAACAGCTAGCTAGGACTGTTATACAGAGAAACCCTGTCTCAAAAAATGAAAAAAAAAAAAAAGCAGTGTGTGGTGACACAAGTCTACGCTCCCAACAGCGGGGAAGTGAAGGAGTTTTGAAGGTTACTGGCCATTCAGCCTAGCTCATCTGTGAGCTCTAAGTTCAGTAAGAGACCTTAGCTCAAAACATAGGTGGCAAGTGATCAAGGAAGATTCTCAGCGTCCACATTTGCCTCTACGGTGCGCATGTCCACATCCACAGAACATACCCAAACAGTTCATGAAATAATGTTTTGATCCCTGGCACATCAAGGATTATTTGTTGTGCAGCAGTAAATAACCAATATGGTCATGAAATCGTGGTAAGAACTGTGTTCTACTTCCGGTATCCAGACAAGATAAATGAGAAAACGGCAGACACCATTCCTGTTCCTCCGGAGCACACCAGCTCCAGAAGAATGGGATATAAGAAGGTGAGTGAGACAAGGTGCAGAGACGATTCTGATTCCAGACTTCTGTCTATCCTCTCCATCTAACCAACTCACAGTGCTTAAGACATATTGACATCTGGAGATGAATAACCCTGTCCCCCATCCTGCCCAGAGCTTCTCTCATAAAAAAGCATATGAGAGGCACTACCAGGAAAGTAGTGAAGTAGTGGCACATGTCTATAATCCCAGCACTCGGGAGGCAGAGGCAGGCGAATATCAGTTTGAGGCCAGTGAGCTCCAGGGCAACCGGGACACAGAGAAAACCTGTCTAGAAAAAAACAAACCAAAGGAGAGGGGAGTATTGCTATATTATTGTAGATGCTAGAGTGGCCATGAGCAGCAAAACTGGTACCATGCCAACCCTAGCCACGCACAGAGCTGAATGAATTATAAGGTACGGATGGCCTTGGAAGGGGTCTGTTTTCTCTTTGTAAACCCCACATACTTGCTGATACATACTGTTGTGATAATAATTAATAATTGGGGTCCCCGCCGCTGCTATGGTCCCCGCGGGTGGCACGAGACCATGCGCGGGTCCCAGGCAGCTGCTATGGGTCCCCGTGGGTGGCACGAGACCATGCGCGGGTCCCAGGCAGCTTGCGCAGGAACCACATGGCAAAATGGCGGCAAATGGCAGGGGCGGTGGCGTGAGACCAGATGGATAGTTAAAGTTATAAGCATTTATTAAGATGGATTTTGGAGGGAAAGAAGCAGAAGAGGAGAGAAAAGCAAAGAAGGAAAGAAGAAGGGAAGGCAAAGAGGGAAGGAAAGGAGCGGGAGAAGGGCATCTGCCTCTCCTGAGAGCCATGGGGACAGAGAGTGAAATGAGGCTGCAAACTGCAGGCTTACAGGCAGACGAGGAGTGGGCGTGGCTCTCCCTTAAAGGGACAGAGAATCATTACACATACTGTCCTACAACTGCTTGATACTGATAAAAATGCCACTGCAAGTCACCTATCCGGCCTTAGCAAAGTATCGCTGAAGTCATTCTGTCTTTACCTTGCAGAGCAAAGGTCATATCAAGTTCTGAAAGATGAGAAAGGAGCAGAGAAGGAGGCCAGTTAACGTAGAGAAGCCTGGAGCCCATAGAATCACTATTTGAAAGTGTTTGAAAATAAAATATGCCAGGAAGAGTAAACTCTTAATTCAGTATAACTTCTCAACATCTCCTATTATATGAGCTTAAGCCAAACAAAATCTGTATTTCAGGCAAAAAGAGCAAACCTTACCATAAGGAATCTGATGGAAATGAGACCGTTGTGAGGGCTAGAAGAACAGGATCTTGGCTGTCCTATGGAGATGGTTTTCAGGGGAGCACTGGAAGGTCACAGAAAGAGGAGGATGGACTGCCAGAAAACCACACTCTGATGTCTGCCATGGAGTTAGACACATAAACCATTCTCTTATCAGCTGCAGTTTCTTGGCACAGTACAGGTCTTTCTTTTTCGGGGATCATGGCCCCAACATAGAAACTATGCCTTTGTCCTAAGTGTGTTGGTACGAAGGCGGAAATAATGAGACACAGTTCTCACAGTCATCTCTGAAGGGCATCTCAGGCTTCCTCCATCCTTGAAGGAAACATCTACTGGATCTACCAGCCTCTTTTTTCCCCCCATTTGAAAATAGGATCATAATTTGTGTTCTACCTACTCATGAAGGATAAACAACCAAGCATGTGAGTATCCTCAAATGTCAGTGCCTTCTCAGTATTGAACACAGAAACCCAGCCAGTGATTATTTCCATCTTATTAATGCCTAAGTTAAGACTTCAAAGACTTCGTACAGGTGGTAAGTTCTGGGCTTGATGCTATCGGGTAGTTAGATTGGCCAAAGCCAGTTGTCCTATGCTCCATGGCCTTCCTGGGGCTCTACCATGTTTTATTCACACTAATTTTAAAAAAACCAGAAATCCTATGCAAGATAGATAGACTCAAGACATTACCTCTAGGCACTAAGAACACTACAGAGACTAATAACTAGGAAAAGTGACGCTTGAGCTCTTAGTGATAAATGGGATATTCTATATCATCCCTTACCAGCACTCAGGGGACATTGCAGAAGGGGGAGCAGAAAGAATGTGAGAGCCAGAAGGGACCCAGTTGTGAGACATGTCTGGATATGACACAGCCATTGGACTCATGAATTCACAGCAGCTGTGGTTACTTGCCCAAAAATCAAGCCAACAAGCTCAGCCACATTTCACAGGCAAAACTAACTGGACTCAGCGAAGTTTTGTTTTTGTTTTTTTAATTGATTGATTTGTTTGGTTTGGTTTTAGGAGAGGACATGAAAGGGAGATACATTGTGCCCAGAGAAATGGAAAGATGAATATGATCAAAATGGGTTTTTAAAGCATGTATGAAATTGTGAAAGAATAAATAAAAGATTCTTTATTTTTTAAAAGATGGTGGCCCATAAAACCATCTCTCACGTCTCACTTTGAAGAGACTGATGAGTCAGCCAGGGAAAGAATGTAAAAAGACCAAGCCCTTCCCCTACATCCCTGAGCTCAGAAGTAGAATTTTCGGGCAGCTGGTCAGCTTCTGGCCAATCCTGACTTAGAAAGGCAAATGCTCTGTTGCTCTCACTTGAATCCCAAGTGAGAGGGAGTCACAGGTCCTCTAGTCTCTATCCTAAATGAAATGAATCTTGCTAGAGAAATTCAGGACTAGAAAGATTAAGATCTATGTTTTCCTATTCCTTTTCTTTTTAAATTCCCATTGTTCTGAATTTCATTAGTTTTGCATTAATATTGTGACCAAAATTAACTTTAGACCAACCAAAGGGAGAAAAAAACATTATTCTTTATTTTCCTTAAAATACATTTTACCTTCAAAAACTTGGCAAGTAGCAAAATGAAATTCACTGTTAAAGCAAGCCTTGATAATTTGCAATATTACCTTTAGAAAAGTGTTAAGGGAAAAGAAATACTACAAAATTTAGAGAGAAAAAATGTGGAGAAGCAATGAATGCAATTAATGCAAAAGAAAAATAACAACCTAGTCCTAAAAGAATGCTTGGAGGGTATTTTCTGTGGAAGACCAGAAAGCAAATATTATCAGTTTTATAGTCCAAGGGATCACTGTTGCAAATTTTCAGATCTACCGTAAATAGTATGTAAATATATGCAAATAGAACATAAACCTGTAAGTGCATATAAATAATATGTAAATAAGTGTTGGCCTAAATAATATGAAAACAAATAAATGTGGTCCATGTTCCAACAAAACCTAAGAAGTTTGAAAAATGAATTTTATCTTCATGTTAAGTATATCTTTTACTTTGTTCTAGTCATGCTCAGATATCAGAAATACTGTCGGTTTGTGAGCCCTGCAAAAGAAATGGCAGTCAGATTCAGCACAGGGCTCATAGTTTGCTGCCCGCTGTTCTAAAGCCGACTTTAAGCGTCATCTCTGTCATCTAGATGGTGCTAAGCACACTTTAGGAAGACATAGTGAAGAGCTCCTTTTTGG
>JAQHUG010000211.1:1619377-1640006 GCA_028555095.1 Dicrostonyx torquatus
CATAGTATCCAGCAGATTTATCCACAAAGTAGGAAATTTCAAAGACAGTTCCACCTATATTGGCAGTTTGTCAGTCACTTTCTTCTGTGTCCTATAGAATATCTTGCAGACTCTTTCCTGAAGCAGAATCCCCGAAGGATTGTCTCACCTTTAGGCAAGTTCAGCAATCATTTCACTGCGGGTCCTGCATGTCCAGTTCATCAAGCAGTCCAGGCAATAGCAGTTTCTTGCCCAAATGGCTAACCAATGCCATAAGGAGCCTCTTCGGTGCCCATCTTCCTCTTGAAGTAATTGGTGCAGATGTGTCTCATTGTCATGAAAAGTCCTAATTTCTTAAAACATTTAAATGCCGTATTTTGAAGGTCTCTGAAAGATTTGAAGAATACCTAATGGAAATAAATATCTCTATTTATCTAGAAAACCTAGCTAACATGACTAGAAACTTGACTATTATAGATGACTATCTATTAACCTATATTTATAATTATACATTACATTTTTAAATGAGCTACACAAACACAATACCTTAATCAAGATCAGAAATAACAAAATTGAACTTAATTTTGTATCAATAAAGCGAGATCCATACCAATGCAAACATCTATAGCATATCCCCCTTTAAATGTAAAGAAACATTTATAAACAATATTTGGGAATTTGGGCATAGTAGTCTCCAAACTGCTTCCTGCTGTTTATTGAGTGAAGTAATTTTTTGAGGGGTGTTCAAGGTGACCTTTCAGGAGGATTTGGTCAATCAAATCATATTAGTCTGGAAGCAATCCACAAGTTCTCATCTTCTATGAAAACAAAAGGAGAATCTCTTCCAAAGCAACATATCCTTAGACCCAAATTCTTAATTCAAGATATTATGTGTGTGTGTGTGTGTTGGTTTAGCTTAGAAGCCCATACAATGAAATGTCTCTCTGTACTTAGCTCCTTCACAGTAAAAAATTCAAAGAAAATACAATAATATACATAATCCAAACTCTGTAAAGTTTCCTTCTTTACATGGCTTATTTTTCATTATTCTTTTTCATCTATTACTGTCTATATATTGTCTCTTTAAAGACTTTGTTTTATTTTGTTTTTAATCATTTATTTACTTTTATAACTTTCTATACACTTTTCCTTCTCTCTTCCAAGCCTACATACATTTATCCAACACTGTGACTCATTTAAAGGATTTTTAAGTCTGAATCTGTCCTATTGTGTATCTGTAATTCTTTACTGTCGGTGAACACTTCTTAAAATGCTAAGCACTTCTTAAAACTTAAGCTGTGCCATTGCTAGGGGAAATACAGCAGTGCCTCCTTGCCCCACCCAGTCCAGCATGGCAGAGCTGCTTGCTGCCTCCGAGAGGAATGCACAGTGGCCCATCTCTAAGCACATAGCCGGGTTGCCACCAAGCAAGCCATAGCACATTGTTCACAAACCCCATTCAAATGCTCAGTCTCCTGAAAGAGTCAGAAGCCATGCTGGCAGCATGGCCCAGAAAGCTGGCATTTCAAAATGACAGCTTTTTTTTTCTTTTTTTTGCTACTGCTGAATCAGGAAAGCCTCTCTTAAAGGAGCTACAGCATGCCGCCAGCAAGCAAAGCCCATTTGAAAAAAAAATGTGGCTAAACTTCTTTAGTGTCTAGAATTCCTTAGCAAGCCCTCTCAGGTTTTATGTGGATTTAGTCTGCCATGTTGGCACCAATTTGTCAGAGGAGGTAGGGGCCACTTAGCCCGGGAATAACTGCTTGGCCCATTATCTTTAGCTTCTTATTGGCTAACTCTTACATATTAATTTAACCCATTTCTATTAATCTGTATATCTGTGTATGACTGTGGCTTACCGGCTAAAGTTCTGGCATCTATCTCTGGTGGGGTTACATGGTTTCTCCCTGACTCTGCCTTTCTTTCAAATCCCAGGATTCAGTTTTCCCCACCTAACTAAGTTTTTCCCTGCTATAGGTCCAAAGCAGTTTCCTTATTTATTAATGGTAATCAAAGCACACAAGGGAAATCCCACATCATTATCCAATCTACCTTTGCCTCTGGGCTTTTATCTCCTTCTATTTCTGTATGTCTTTTCTTCCTTTCTTATTCTGTATCTGGTTGTGTGGCTGGATGACTGGGTGGCTGGGTGACTGGCCCTTCAATCTCCTCTCCTCCTTTTCTCGCTCCTTCATCTTCTCTTCCCAGATTTCTCCTCCTATTTATTCTCTCTGTCTGCCAGCCCTGCCTATCCTTGCTCCTGCCTTGCTATTGACTGTTAAGCTCTTTATTAGACCATCAGGTGTTTTAGACAGGCAAAGCAATACCCCTTCACAGAGTTAAACAAATGCAGCATAAAAGAATGTAACACACCTTTGCATCATTAGACACATGTTTCACAGGATAAACAAATGTAACACATCTTAACTAATATTCCACAACAGTTTAGGTGTTTATCTGTATCCTCTTCAAAGTCTCTGAACATACTTATAACTTTAAAAGAGTTTTATGTCTTGAGTTTAGTCTAAGTTATTCTTATTGGGGATCCTTACATGGAATTGATGACCTTTGGGATGGACATGTTGTCTGCTCTCAGGATGGAAAACATCAACAAGTTTAATCAAGACTAAAACTCAATTAGATTCCTCCTGCACTGATTAAGGGCTTTTGAGTCATGATGGACTGTTCTGGATTCTTGCTATGCTCTAAGCTCCCTGGGGAGCTTATATCTTCCAAAGAGTTTAAACATTCATCAGACACTGGAATCAAGAGGATGGGTTTAAGGTGAAAAAGTGTTTTTCTTTATTCTTACAGAGGCAAGACCATTCTACCACCAATTTAATAAATGTAAAAACACTAAGATGCATAGTGGGATGGAGTCACCCATCTGATCATCTTTTCAAGGGAGTACTATACCATATAGGGATCGGTGGATGGACAGAAAGTCACAGGGTTGATTAAATTCAAGTTACTAGATGAAAAGGCTTCTGAATATCAGGATCCTGCCTGCCTCTGTGTCCAAGGGGCCTGAGGACTGTGCCCTGCTGAAAGGCCATTGGTGGCTTTCAGAACAATGACCACAGCAAGCCATCTGTTTAACAATTACTATATACTTTTACTATATTGAGCAATTACTATATGTGCCTTAAACACCCCATGCCACCAAATCCTCCCAGCAGCTCTGTAGTTAAACATGACAAGTCCCATTTGACAGTTGAGATAAACAGAACTCAGTGAGATTAATGACTTTGCCTCAGTCCCCAGTATTTACAACAAGTAGAACAAACATTGACATGTGATTGGACTTCGGCCTCTGTGACTCAGCAGTCTAGAGGTACGTCAGGTCCTGGTTGGTGACTAAACGATGAAATGGACACATATTCTCAAAGACAAGTCTGGGGAAACTCATGTTGGGCATGGGTGATATATACCTGTAGTTCTAGAGCTCGGGAGGCAGAGACAGGAGGATTGATTGAACTTAGGAGTTCTATGTCAATGTGGGCAATACAGTAAGATCCTTTTGAAATAAAGACTTAAGAAACTCTTACAGTCAAAAGGAAGGCAAGAAAGAAAGTCAGGATAGAAGAGTTCTAAAGAGCGGTAGTGTGAAATTGACACCAAGGGACAGGAAACAGGAAGAGGGATCTAAGTTCTGCCGTTTCTTGGGAAATGACGGTGACTCCAGCAAATTGCCTCAGGTTCTGTGGACTCTACTTTAAAAAGATGTGAAAATTTATTTTGGGGGGGTAATAAAAGGAGAAAATACACATGAAATATCTTAGTAGGTGACTTATAGAAAATACACATCTTCGTAGGTAACGTTTAGATGACAGTTATATATTATGACAGTCAAAATAGTTTTATTTCTGATAACAAAAGCCAGGAAAGTTAACAACTCCCTGAAGAGGGTTATAGAGATCTCTAAAGGGGGTAAAGACATGAATTCACATTACTGCTGAAGAATACAGGTCTAATCCGGAAGTCTCCAAAAATATATATAATGCGAGGGGAAGTGTTATTACTATCAGCCCATTACCGTTCTCACTGAAATGATAAATTGAAAGTAAGCCAGGCATGGTAGCATATGCCTGTAATCTCAGTACTCTGGAGAAGATAGGAGGACAGAAGACCAGCCTGTCCTTCTTATTGAGCTCCTATCTCAAAGGAGCAAAGCCAAACCAAACAGAGAAGCCTCTGCTGCTGCTGCTGCTGCTGTTTTCCAGCACACGTGGCATCTCTAGTTCTAGAAAACAAGCTATTTGCTTTTCCCTTAACACACACACATATAGGAAAACAAGCATGCAACAACAAACAAAAACAGAAAACAGATCGTGGTTGGGTATGCCGCGCACACTCGCCTTTCTGTGCTCTATGCGCTACCATAGTTACCGAGCTGCTTCGGGCTAGGGGCTGGAGGTTGAAACATACAGAGACACACAGACACAGACAGACAGAGACACGGACCTCTAGTCGCTGGTAAGAAGCCCTTTATTCAATAGCACCATGGAGGCTTAAATACCCAATAGTCAGGTGGGCCAACCAGTGGAAACCTTATCCTCTGATCCTCAAGGCAACACACACTCATGAAGCACAGCTTTCAGTAACTTAAATCAGAGGTAAAGATCTCCAATAGGGAAGAGCAGCTGGAGGCCATGATTCCAAATGGTCCCAATAGGGTACATGGCTTAATGAATTGCTTTACAAGCATGAGAACCTGAATTCGATCCAAACACTGACATAAAAAAAATGCTAGCCTACTGCTGTGTGCTTGGAATCCCAGGAAAGGAGAGACAAAGACAGGTTCCCTGGGGTTCGCTAGCCAGCCAGCCTAGCCTATTTGATGAGCTCTAGACCAGTCAGAGACCCTGGCTCAAAAACAACAAAAACCTTGAAACAAACAATAACAAAAACCAAAACAACAGAGTAGGACAGTCCCTGAGGAAGCCCCAACGGCTGTCCTCTGGCCACCATGCCCATGGCATGCACATCTATGCACATGTACACAAACGGGAATGCACACATGTGCACACACATACATGGCAAACACCAAACTTGCAGATGTGAAAACCCTGGGCCATTTTTGGGTTTATGTCCTGACTCCAACCATGCCCTGTGCCAGTTAGGATAGAGTAGAACTGAGCAGATGCGCTGCTCCTCCAACTTTCTGTGGGGATATTGTCCTTCATTGCAGGTGACACTAGTTTGAACCATGCCCCAACTCTCGGACCTCAGCATTTTAGAAGAAAAATCAAAGTCTGTTCTGAACGAAACAAAGCCAGTAGCATGTGTCCTTATCTATATGAGCTCATTTGGAGGAATTTGCTCCCGAGACTAGGAGCTACCATGTGCAGTGGCAGGCTGATGACCCCAGGATGATCACTGAAGACCCTGGAATGAGTACTACGTCTTAGTTTAAGTTCAAGGGCTGTCTGTTGTGCTGAATTCTTCTTGCTTGAGAAGAGGTTGGGCTCTTCTCCATCGAGCCCTTTGACTGACTGAATGAGGCCTGTGATGGTTCATACCTGGTGTAGGAGGGTTCTTCTCTATTTTGTGTGCTTTTATCGGTTAATGAAGAGAATGCCTGGCCTGTAAGATAGGACGCAGCCCTTAGGTGGGCGTAGTAGACAGAACGGAAGGCAGTGAGAGAGAAAGGAAGTGAGAGAGACACCATGATTCTCCCAAGATGGACATACCTTAGAATCGTTCGGTAAGTCACCACCTTGTGGTGACACATAGATTTCTAAATATGGGTTAGACTAATATGTAGAAGAGGCTAATGATAATGGGCCAGGAAGAGTTTAAATGAATACAGTTTTTGTGTGGTTATTTCGGGTACAAGCAACCCACGGCTGAGCAGGCCGGCAGCTGGGGGCTGGGGCCAGGTGCCAGGAAAATGGTCCCACTTCTCGGAGGCGGGACACAGCCGCCACCCTGATTACTACACATACCGACTGACAGGATCTAGAATCAAGCCTCAGGGAAGGCCTGTGAGGGTTCTAGAGTAGGTTAACGGAAGCGAAAAGCCAGACCTGTGCTAAGTATTGAACATCATCATCCATAAGGTAAAATCTTGGAGTAAATGAAAAGGAGACAGTGAGCCGAGGACCGACATTCATTTCTCTCTGCGTCCTGACTGCAGATGCAATGTGACCTTACACTCCTGCCACCGCTCCTTCCCCACCTCAGATTGGGAGTCAAAAATAAACATTTTTTTTAACTTGTATTGCTTCTTGTCTGGTGTATCAGTCACTTTCCCTTCTTGTGATAAAACACCATGATCAGAAGTAACATACAGAAGGAAGGGTTCATCTGGGCTCACCGTTCTAGAGGGCCATCATGTCAGCAGGCACCATGACAGGAACAACTGTCAGCTCACATCTAGACTGGCAAGCAGGGAGCAGAGTGGATGCAGAAAGGTGCAAGGCTTTAAACTCTGAAAGGCCAGCTCCAGTGACATACTTCTTCCAACAAGGCCCCACCTCCTAAACTGCCCAACAGTGCCATCACCTGGGTACCAAGTATTCCAATGCCTGAGCAAAGAGAAAGGTAATGCTTGGTCACCAGGGAGTGGCACTATTTGACGAGGATTAGGAGGTGTGGCCTTGTTGGAGGAAGTGTGTCAGTGGGGGTGGGCTTTGGGATTTCAAAAGCTCCAGTCAGGCCCAGTATCTTTGTCTTTGCCTGCAAATCCCGATATAGGACTCTCAGTTACTTCTCCAGTGCCATATCTGCATATTTGCCCATGTGCTCCCTGCCATGATGACAATGAACTAAACCTCTGAAGCTGTAAACAAGCCCCAGTTAAATGCTTTCCTTTATAAGAGTTGCTGTGGTCATGGTGTCTCTTCACAGCAAGAGAACACTGACTAAGATGGTAGCTAATACCAGACCCACCACGCTATGGGAAGTAAAACTGCAAACTCCATAGGTAATTACAAACTCATTCAAAATCATCAATTCAGAAATATCCCGAGTAGCCAGGCATGGTAGTACATGTTTTTAATCCCAGCAGAGGCAGAGGCAGGTGGATCTCTGTGACTTCAAGGCCAGCCTGGTCTACAGAGTCAGTTCCAGGACAGCCAGAGCTACAAAGCGAAACCCTGTCTCAAAAACAAACAAACAACAAAAAAAAATCAAAAGAAGGGAAAAAGAAAAAGGAGAGAGAGAGAGAAAGAGAGAGAGAGAGAGAGAGAGAGAGAGAGAGAGAGAGATCCAGACTGATGTTCGACCACATAGCCTGACCCTATGGCCCAGTAAAGTAGTCATAAATTATCCGTTGCAGAGACAGCCTCCCTCCTGCAGAATACTGCTGTCTGTTAGAGGAAGGCACTTTTATGCAAATCAGGCCTCAGCTTCCCCAGCAGAGCTGATACCTAGAAGCCAAGGTGGCTCATAGATAGCGGTAGATTGCAAGAGTGTGCTATGGTGGGTTCTGGGACAACAAGGGTGACTACTCACAACCCAGTTGCAAGTAAGAGACAAATGGTCTAGAAAAAGTTGAAAGAGAATGTCAGAAGCTCAGCAGCCTCATACCTTGGAGCATGAAAGAAGGCAATTGTTTGGCTTGCTTCATGAGGGAGCCTGGAAAGGAGTTTCCCTCTAGGATGCATTGTTTCAACTTGGAAGAAACTGCTACAAACCCAAGTTGAGAGGCATAGACAGCAAATTTCTATTGGCTCCAGCCAGAGGAACCCCAGAGGAAGAGCTGGAGTCATTGTCACCCAAACTACATGCTGAGGACAGGAATTCCACCCTCCTGAAAAGAGATCTGACTGAACACTGCCTTCCTGAGAAAGATTGGGTGGCCAATTATTTAAGACTGCCAAACAGATTACCCATTCTATTCCCTGATAAGGATGATCATGGGGCAGAGTG
Organism: Dicrostonyx torquatus; assembly: GCA_028555095.1. Lineage (NCBI taxonomy): Eukaryota > Metazoa > Chordata > Mammalia > Rodentia > Cricetidae > Dicrostonyx > Dicrostonyx torquatus. Next base: position 1,627,232 of record JAQHUG010000211.1, read on the forward strand.
GCATTCCAGCCAGGGACTTCCACCCTTCTAAAATCTACCTCTTTCTCCCCAGTCCACCCCTGGCAGCAGTTCTCCTTTTTCAAAGATCCCATTCAAATGTGCAGTGCAAAGAAAGAACCATATCTACACGTTTAACAAATGGAGAGACTTGTGGCTGCAGAAGTTACTGCCTGAGAAGTGGACTGGGGCTGGACCACCCAGGAACACCAGGGCTTTGACTATCAGTCGTTCACTTCCACTTGTACATTTCCTTAGATTCCTCCTTAAGTCCAGGTTGTATGTGGGCAACAGAGGTATAATGATTAACAATGATAACCATGGCTAATATGCCTGGGTTACCCACTGCCTGCCAATGGAACTATTATTTTAAGCACTCTGACATACAAATGCACTGGTAGTTGTTACTTTGCTCATTGCTATGGCAGAAACAACTTAAGGGAGGAAGGACCTATGTTAGCACACTGGTCAGATGGTTCAGAGGCGTGGGCCGTGCTCTTGGGCAGAACATAACTAAGGTGGGAGGACGCCTCAGCAGAGGACGTTCACACTCCACAGGGGACAAGCAGTAGACGCTCACAGGATGTGACTAGGAACAAGATCATCTCCAAGGGACACTTTCCAAAAGAACTTGTATCTCCAACCTGGCACCACCTTCTGAACTTCCATAAATACTGTCACTGGCTGGGGTGAACTCTCCAGCATGGCTGGAAGAAGAAGAATACACCTTGCAAGTAAATGGAAACCCAAACAGGAAAAATTTACCTTTAAAGTTAAAAGTTCTTTTTGCAGTTAAGAATAGGTTTCTGTTTGTCCCATGTTTGTTGGGCTCATCTGGACTGGATGGGCTTGATCACATGTGGGCAGGAGGTCCCTGAGCAGGAAATACATCAGGGTGTATGCTTGCTCTTGGTTGGACCTAATGGGAAATCCAATGAATTATGGGTTTTTGCCTCTTTAAGCTCCTGCAAAAATGTGACTCATGGCTATTTCCTGGGAACCCAGAGATGGACCTGGTCAGTGTTTAATTAAAGCTTATTTAAATTTGGCTTTAAGCCGCCGGGCGGTGGTGGCGCATGCCTTTAATCCCAGCACTGGGGAGGCAGAGGCAGGCGGATCTCTGTGAGTTCGAGACCAGCCTGGTCTACAAGAGCTAGTTCCAGGACAGGCTCCAAAGCTACAGAGAAACCCTGTCTCGAAAAACCAAAAAAATAAAAATAAAAATAATAAATAAATTTGGCTTTCAATTTTGGTTGTGGTCTTATTTTCAACCGGTGGAATTAACAGAGCCTATGAGAGACATCTTATGTTTGAATCACAACGTCATCTAAATTTCTTACCAACCCAATATAACCCAATGATTCTCAACCTGTGGGTCTCAACCCCCTGGGGGTCAAATGATTCTTTCACAGGGCTTGCCTAAGAGCATGTGCAGATCAGATATTTACATTACAATCATAACAGTAGCAAAATTATTATGAAGTAGCAATAAAACAATTTTATGGTTGGGGGTTTACTGCAACATGAGGGATCACAGCATTAGAAAGGTTGAGAATCACAGCCATCACCCTAGGTATTGTTCTCATTTGATAGGTAGGGAGACTGAGGTGCAAAGAGGCTAATTTTAAAGATCATATCTACAGTAAGTGATAGTATTAGGATGAACCCAAGTATGGAGACATGAGCTCATTTCTGTCCTGAATCACTGACTCTAGTTCGAGGTCATGGGACAGTCATCCTGGCTCCACTAAACACAAAACCATTCCAGGTGTAGGCCACTTGTTGAGAAGAGAATTTCGCAAACTTGGCAAACCCTAAGAATACCCCTGCAGTGCTTGACCAAAATATCCTCTTCTTGGAGATCTGAATTCAACATTTCAACTTTGAAATCTAAATCGATAAGCAAGTATGAGGGCTGTAGTTCCGTGAATGGCTTTTGAGCTGGACAGATTCCAGCTTGCTCATGCTCACCTGTAGCTCTTAATTTTCAAGAATTGCGTTACTCTGAATGTCAGTTTCTCCGTCTGCCAAACGAAGCCAAGGAGGTATCGCGCTAAATACAGAGTGCTTAGGGCGATCGCTGCTGCGCGGCAAGAGAAAGCAGTGGCTACGTCCAGGCAGTCAAGATGCCTTAAAGACCCCCGAGATTATGGTGGGCAGTTTGGAAGGGATGCAACTTAAAAGTTAAGTTGCAACAAACTTAAATGGAATTTTAGATAAACAATATTAGAAAAATTAACAGCATCAGTATCTCCTAGCACCTACTTTTCCTTGCTCTTACGACCCCTGGTGGGACTGGGAAGTCTGGGTCCTTCTCAGCCTTCACGTCCTTTTTTCAAGTTCATGGGATATACTTATACTAAACCTATTTTCTATTCTTGTTTTCAATCTGAAATCACAAATTACAAAGCGGCCCTATACTTGCTAAATACGGCAACTCCAAGTCTCAAAGCCTCAACACCGGACCTGCGCCCTGCCCCTTGTCCCTCCCAGGCAGCACGAGCGGCACCCGCGCGGCCCCGCCCCGCCCGTCCGTCCGGGAGCTGAGGGCAGATTCCAGAAACTGTTCCGGCCGGGCTGCAGGGTGGTGTGGAGTCGCTGCCTCCTCCCACAGGACGTGCCCAGGCAAGGCCCGAAAGTCGCTCGCCATGTCATCTGCGGAGGCGGGGGATGTTTTCCTCAGAGCCCGGGGCAGGACCCTGGACGCGTTTTCCTCAGGTACTGCTTGCCTCTTAGACGCCCGGGAAGGGGTACGCCGGGGCTGCGGAACCTTCCGCGCAGGGAACCTTCCGGTTACGGGCCACGCTTCCAGAGGGACCCCTTTGTCGGTTGCACACGGCACCAGGGGACCTCTGTAGGAGTTGCGCCTTCCTTGGGTGTTGGGTTCTTCACTGGCCTTGCCCTGACCTTGCAAGCAAAAAAAAAAAAAAAAAAAAAAAAACCCGAAAGAAACAAATCAGGTAGTCGGGTGGAGATGGCAGAGAGCCTCGGCTCTCCTGTGTAACCTATCTTTCGACTTCCTCATCCCTCATCCGTAGAACTGTGGCTGTGGAAGGCGAGCTTGTGAGAAGCACCTGCCAAGCGCGGGTGCGTGTCAGAGGTTGTGACGTGCAGGATTTTATTTTATACACCACACATCCAGTCGTGTACTGTCACAGTAGAGAGGAAGGCAGCCTGGGTCCTGGTAACGTTTTTGGACGTCAGACTTAGCCTCACTGGGCGGAAACACGTTCAGAATATTTCTGTAACCTAGGGTGGCACACACGCTAGGTGCTAGGCCTTGAGCCACACAGAGGGAACAGCGATTGGTTCCTGTTCCCCCGTTTTGTTTGGGTCTTTGGGGTTGATCCCTCTTGGGCACTTGGAACCACAGGAAAGTTTACCCTGCTTGGCTCTTGGCAGTCTTTTCTTGCGTCTTTCTTCTGCCTCCAATTTGCCTGAACTGCTCTGAAAAAGAAGCAGTCTGGTTCCAGACCTTGGAGGATCTTGGCACCTGCACTTCCCTGCTCTCACGGGCCCTGGTGGAACTGGAAGTCTGGGCCCTTCTCAGCCTATTTTCAAGTTCATTTCCCCAGTCTTACCTTTGGCTGCGTAGCCAAAGAGAGAATCCTCCCAGTCTCTCCTAGGTCTTTGGTTCTTTTTCCTCTTTGCAATTCAAGGTTCTGCACGAGTGCACAGCTAAAAGTCCACTGTGGTTGTCTGGGGAAAATGCAATCTGCTCTGGTTCCATTTTCCACAGTTTTAAACGTGTCTTGGTTTTGTTTGTTTTTTTTTTTTTTTTAGATTTATTTATTTTGTTTACAGTGTTCTGTCTGCATGCATGCCTGCATGTGTGCCTGCAGGCCGGAAGAGGGCTCCAGATCTCATTACAGATGGTTGTGAGCCACCATGTGGTTGCTGGGAATTGAACTCAGGACCTTTGGAAGAACAATTAGTGCTCTTAACCCCTGAGCCACCTCTCCAGCCCCCATGCATCCATATTACTATAAGTAGTCCTCATTTCCTTATGGGCAATATTCCATCTGATTGAGTGCCTGTGTTGTACGTTTTGTTAATGGGTATGCTGAGCCTTCTCCAGCTTGGAATCTTCGCTTTCCCACAGTGCTCTAGGACAGGGACTGCTAAGTACATGCAGCAGTGAACTCTTGGCCCTGTTCCTTAGGAAGCCTTGGGAGCTGGGTGAGGAAGAGACTCAGTCAATGAGCAGCTCCCGCGGGAGGTCAGGGTGAAGGGAAAAGAGAACACCAGCACATTACTCCTGCACTTGATGCCCTTCCAGGGATCCCTTTTGTGGGCTGTAGTCCTCCCCGGAAAGGCCCTGCTTCTCTCAGCTGCTGTTTTCTCTGACTCTTTTTCCCACTCGACGCATCTGAGTAAGAGCTGCTCTCCTTTTTTTCTGGCTATTAAGTGATCCCCCACAGTTTCTTTCATTCAGCCCATCCCAAATAATCCCTTTGACGATGACTGAGGTATTTTCCTAATTTTAGTGTGTTAATTATTTCTTCCTTGGTCCTGACTGATGTAATGACTATGTACTTGTTTGCTTTTCATCCTTAGTGTTAACATAAGCCTTCTGTAGACACATGGGAGAATTGCTTCAGGAGCGAGGGTGTAATCACCCCAGCTTTACCAGGTGGTGTCACGTTATTCTCCAGAGGTTGTGTCCATCCATGTTCCTTTATGCTAGAGGTTTCTTTTCAGTCTGCAGCCCTAATATGCCTCGTTTACTCTCTCCAGAGAGTTGTGGGGAATATACAAAGAAGGGGTGACATCCCAGCCCTCAGCTCCAAATCTAGGCACAGAGCTGTGGTACAGAATAGTAATCCCTGGCACCCTGTGACCACTAAGGATTGTAAGTACTTGGCCATGTTTGATGGCTGGGGCAGGGGTGAGGGGGTGTGGGGCATTGATTGGTATCAGAGGGTAGGTTTGAGATATCATCTGGAATTCTGAACGCTGAATGTTTAGAAAGGTAGGGATGGGATTTGGTGCTTTAAGATTTGGAGACCTCCATTGTGAAGGGATATAGTGTACCACAGTGGGTGATGCCTGTGTGTTGTCTGTACTGTGTGTTTATTATTCAGATGTGCGTAGCATACGTCAAAGATCCAAGAGCAGACCAGCCAGAAAGTCTGGAAAAATCAGCAGCCAGTCTTGCCTCCAAAGCCTGGCTGAAAGGCTTAGGCAGGGAGGCACCGGTGTCAGATGCCGCAGAAATGTGTGCGCATGTGCACTGAGCTGCTGCCTTACCTGTGCCCCCAGGGCTGTGCAGTCGCCCTGGGAAGCAGAGCCTTAAGTCTGTGGAGACAGATCTCACACGACCGTCCAAGGACTAACTGTCCCTGGTTTACACTGTGCTCACAGTCCCAGATGAGATGAAAATATCATCCCCCACCAGAGCACAGTGCTTCCATTTCTCCAGGAGTTGGGTGAGTGAGTCTCAATTTCAGCCAGCCTGTTAACATAATCTGCTATACTCTGCTGATAGTGTTTATAAGAGATAAAATGGAAATGTCTCACCTGAGCAAGTTTGTGTTCCCAAGTCCTGTCCAGATACTCATTTTAATTAGGCAAATTGATAATTAGAGTTACTTGACACATATCCTAATTAGGACTTTTTTTCTGCATGTAACTGTCTTCTCAGACATCTGTTCCGAAGGGATTCTGAAAGGGAGAAATCAGGACAAAGGTGCTTTTAACAACTGTAGTTAACAGCCAGCAAGATGGCTCAGGGGGTAAAGGTGTTTGCCGCCAAGCCTGACCACCTGATTTTGATTCTGAGAGTCCACATGGTAGGAGGAGACCAACTCCCATTGGTTGTCTTCTGACCTCCAGGTGTGCGTCGTGGCATGTGGACACCCACACCCACACACAAATAAACAATAAGATGTAACTGTGTTTAATTTCTTCTGAGGTACTAGATTTATTTTCCTGAAATTCCCCATCAGGTATTTCCACCTTCTTGGGTGGCTTCCTTTCAAAGTTTGTTTGGGTCTGCAGAGATGACTTAGCATTTAAGAACACTTTCTGCTCTGCTGGAGGACCTGGCCTCCATTCCCAGCACCCAGGTCAGGTGGCTCACAACCACCAAGAGCTCCATCAGGGGGATCTGGTGTCCTCTTCCAGATTGCACAGGCATCCAGATACGTATGGTTTAGTATACATTCACACAGGTAAACCCACAGGTATGCACAGAGATAAAGGAAAAAAATAATTTAAAGGACCGTATTTTAAAACATAGTAAATAAAGACTTGTTTTCATGGCCGTTCTACACCTCTGCAGCTGCCTTGTAGGAACTGATTACTTTGGTAAATGTTGAACATCCTTGGTCCTTCCTGTAAATTCTCTCACTGCAGAGAGTAAGTAAATTCTCAGTAGAAATAATCAGGTTTAAACAGTTGTAACAGGCAGAAGATGAAGTGAGGGCTCCCGTAGTGCCTTTTCATTAGGACAAATTCATTCCTATTTGAAGAGGGGTTCGATAAAAGCCGTGGGAGTGGATGGATTTGGCCAACAGCCTCGATCAATAGAGAGTTTAATCACAGTAGCTGAACTTGGGTTGGTTGTGGAAGGCCCTGTGGTGATAACTGAGCTCTAAGCTGTTAACTAGGTGAGCTGTAACTCAGTGGCTGTTGAACTCACTACGCTGCAGCCAGTTAAATTGCTTCCTACTCTTCTGCTTTCTGTTACTCATTTAAATGGCCTGATGCTGGAGTTCTCAGATGCACTGGCTCTAGGAGTTGCCTGCTCACAAGTGTCTGTCTTTGCTTTGTTTTGATCAAATAACTGCACTAAATTTAATTGACCACAGGAAGTTCCTGTGACTAGACAGGAAGACTGGCCCTTTCTCACTTCCTTAGTGAAATGACCAGTGATGGGATCCAGTGGCCACTGCACATTTACCTGTTTAAAAAGATCATACTTTTCAAAAACTAATTTCTAACTGTGTAGTAAGAGGTGCGGGCTATGTTCTCAGCATCTGAGAGGAGCACGGGCCCTTTTGTTCCGTCCCGCCGCCCAGCTCCCAGCCACCAACTAGCTTATACCTGAAATAACCACACGAAAATTGTATTAATTAAATTACTGTCTGGCCCATTATCTCTAGCCTCTTTTGGCTAATTCTCACATCTTATTTCAACCCATTTTTAATAGTCTGTAAGTCACCACAAGGTAGTGGGCTTACCATGAAGATTCAGCATGTCTGACCCTGGCGGCTTCATAGCGGCTCTCTGAACCTTCCCTATCCCAGAATTCCATTCTGTCCTCCCTGCCTATCTAAGATTTTTGCCCTATCAAAAAGGCCAAGGCAGTTTCTTTATTAACCAATGAAAGCACAGAAATAAATAAGGACCCTTCTACACCATAACTGAATTATTTTATTTGTTTATTTGCAATAGGCTCTAGCCCAAGCTGGTGTGGAATTGATGAGCGTCCTGCCTCAGTCTCCCCAGTACTAGGATTACTGATGTATATTGTCACATCTGGCTGTGTTTTATTTTTTAAACTCTTAGGAACCCATTTACCGTAACTTTCATTAATATTGCACTTACAGCTTGTTTTCAGTAAATTTGCAGAGTGATGCAGGCATGCAGCAGTCTGAAGCAGCCTTGTGTGTCCGCCTGAGAGTGATGCAGGCATGCAGCAGTCTGAAGCAGCCTTGTGTGTCCGCCTGAGAGTGATGCAGGCATGCGGCAGTCTGAAGCAGCCTTGTGTGTCCGCCTGAGAGTGATGCAGGCATGCAGCAGTCTGCAGCATCCTTGTGTCCACCTGTAGTCCGTAGGTGTTCCCACTGCCACACTTCACAGATAGCTACTAAATTCCTGTGCAGACAGGTCTTATTTGGACATTTCCTGTGAATGGAATCATATGTAGCCTTTTCTGGCTGGCTTTGCTTTAGGATGCTGTAGCTAGTGGCTAGTGTTTTGCCCCTTTTTACAGCATCTCATTTTATTGTGTAAATAGCCAAATTTGTATGTCCACTTATTGGTAAACATTTAGATTTTTTATATTGTGGGATATTCATTAACACATTTTTTAATGAGTAGCTCCTATGAACAGCAATATATAAGTCTTCATTTATTTTTATTTCTTTTGAGCACATGTGTAGGTTTGGATTTTCTGGATCATGCAGTAGCTATAGTTAATGTTCGGAGAGTCTGCTGACCTGTTTGCCACAGCATCTACACTGTTTACCTCCTTACCAGCAGCGTCTATGGGTTTTAGTTTTTCTGCTTTCTTGCAGTACTTGCTGTCTGGTTGTAGCGTGGGGTGGGTTCTCCTGGTGTTGGTTTGTATTTTTCCTAGTGGCTGATTTATTAGTTAGCTTTCTCATCATTGGGATGAAATACGTAGCAAAAGCAACTCAAGGAGAAGGTTTATTTTTGGCTTATAATTGGAGGTGTGGTTCTTCACGGCAGGGGTGTGTGATGGCGAAGGGATCTCAGCTGTGCAGCAGGCGTGTGAGGCATCCGCTTTCTGGAAGCAGAGAGAGATGGAGGATGGATGCTGTGCTCTGCTTCCTCTTCCTTCAGTCTGGGACTCAGGACCATTGAAGGGTGTCACCCACATTCAGAGCTGATCGCCCTCATCAGTCAAACCTTTCTGGAAACACCCTCAGATACGACCAGAGGTGTGTTCCCATGGCGATTCATTAAATCAAATGAACTTGATTGACTACCACACTGATAGTCTTGAATACCTATTTGTGTGCTCAGTGGCCACTGGTAGATCTCAGAAGAAATTGGATTAGATTATTAGCCATTTTAAAATTGTGTTGTCTTTTTATAATTGAGCCCAAAGAGTTCCTGTTTCTGGAGCAGAAGCGTTTCTCACTGGAAGTATGATGCACGGGTGCTGTCTTCCACTCTGTGAATTGTCTTCAAATGAGGTTCTCCGTTAGGATGAAATTCAACTGATTGCTTTTCCTTTCATCATGTCACACCTACAGAACATTTCTTTGTCTAAGTTGCAGATCATGACGATTTAATCCAATATTTTATGGTAACAGTTCTTAAATTTTGGACAAGTTTTTTAAAAAAAATTCTCAGAGGGCCAGTGAGCTGGCTCACAGGGTAAAAAAGCATTCACCATGAAAGCCAGATGACTGGAGTTTGATACCTGGAACCAACAGATGTAATCTATGTCTGTAACCCCAGAACTCCTACAACAAGACATGAGACAGAGACAGAGAACTGCAGACCATGCAGTTTGCAGGCCAGGTACCCTGGAGTAAGCAGCACAGAAAACACAAGGGGGCCTACCTCAGAAATAAGGTGCAAGGCAAGAACTGACTCCCCAAGTTGTCCTCTCACCTCCATAGGTGTGCTGCGGCACATGGGCGCCCACCATGATAATAAAGTAAGTTAAAGAAATTAGTTTAAGCCGGGCGGTGGTGGCGCACGCCTTTAATCCCAGCACTTTGGAGGCAGAGACAGGCGGATCTCTGTGAGTTCGAGACCAGCCTGGGCTACAAGAGCTAGTTCCGGGACAGGCTCCAAAGCTACAGAGAAACCTTGTCTTGAAAAACCAAAAAAAAAAAAAAGAAAAAAAAAGAAATTAGTTTATAGGGATGAGTGTGGAACCCACTCCTTAAGCACATTAGGCAAGGCCTCACCCTCTGGGCTACACTTTGAGCTCTGTGCACAGAGCCCAGGTCATTTGACTGTATGACACAGTGAGCAAGCTCCCAGTGTGACTTCCTATTCTCCCCGCGGTGGAATCTGCATAGATAAAACAGAAAGAATACACTGTGGCTCTTAACTCTTTTCATTTTCATAAATACACATTTATTTACCTGTCTTTGGGTCAGGCCAAGCACTTGTCTTGGCCTGTGTGGTAGTTTGAATGTAACTGGTCCCCATGAGCTCAGAGAGTGGCACTCTAGGAGGTGTGGCTTTGTTGGAGTAGGCATGGCCTTCTTGGAGGAAGTGTGCCACTGTGTGGGCAGGTTTGGAGGTGTCCTGTATTCAGGACACTGTCCAGTGTCTCTGTCAGCTTCCTGTTGCCTGCAAACCAAGATGTAGGATACTTGCTACTTCTCCAGCACCATGTCTGCCTGCACACTGCTGTGTTCCACCATGGTGATAATGGACTTAAGCCACCAACTCAATTTGATGTTTTTCTTTATAAGAGTTGCCATGGTCACAGTGTCTTTTCCCAGAAGTAGAATCTCTGAGACAGCCTGGATGTATAGATGGGTCTTTTGTGACTTTGGTTTTTTTGCATTAAGTACCAATGAAGGAATCTTTTCCAGTTTGCAACCTGCTCCCCATAGACATGCAGTCAGTTAAAACTCAGCCAGGAAGCACTCTCCATGGGGGATTCTTAGATTTAGATTTCTCCTGTTTGACACTTCTCCCCCTACCACCCAAGTCAATGTTGTTTTATTTTTACCAGCTCACTTTTTTAAAAAAATTTATTTATTATGTATATAGTGTTCTGGATACCAGATCTCATTACAGATGGGTGTGAGCCACCATGTGGTTGCTGGCAATTGAACTCAGGACCTCCGGAACGGCAGTCAGTTCCATTAACCCCTGAGCCATCTCTCCAGCCCTACCAGCTCACTTTTATTGAGTCTCTCCCCAAAACTTTCATCTTTGTTAGAGGCATGCTTAGAGTTGGAAACAACTCTCCATGGTCCTCTAAGCCACACATTTCATTAAATCAGACAACTTAAAAATTAGCATCAGCATCCACAGATTGAGAACAAGTCAGAGCAAACTACTCAGGCCAGGTGCAGAAGTGTGCAGAGTGCAGGAGAATGGAGTGTCACTAAGGGCTGAACTGATGGCTGGCCTGTGGATGACACTGTCTTCTGCAGAAGTCTTCTAGAATGTGGCCAGACCTTCCAGGAATCCCTTGGACATCTTACCAGAGAAGGCTGACAGACACTTTTATGTCTGCACTACCCAAATTTGAACTTTGTTGAGTGTGCCAATGAGGGTGGGGCATTGGTGCAGGGCTTGGCCAGTGGCACACCACAGCAGCCTAGGAACTCCTGGCCTTCTGCCCCACAACCAAGCGCCCAAGGAATAAGTGACCACACACTGCCTAGCCTTCTTTAGGAGAAGAAAAAGCATGCCAATGTCACCTGTCCTTGTTTATAAAATGGGGCCACAGCTTGGTTGATCTGCTTTAAGGCACAGCTGTGATCAAACACTCATTGACTTTGGTTTGTACTGACTCTATATAAGGAGTACCCTGGTGAATGGGCAGGTCCAGAGACCTTTGCTCTGATGACAGGCCCCTTGCCTTTGCTGCCAAGTGACCCTGGAGCAGGCTGCTCTTTCTTCAGCTTACAGATCACTTGGAGCTGAGCAATCTTAAGTGTTTTTTGCATTGTCTATCTCTTCCCTGGCCTTGTGCATTCATCACTGATTTTGTCTGCTGTTCTCCTCCCCAGCTGCCATCACAAGAACACTGACCACCTCTGGCTCACACTTGAACAGTCTCAGCAACTTTGTGCGTCCACTCTTACCCCTGCAGTCTCCTCAGTAACCATTTTGGGAGATGTTGGGTTTTGTTGGCAGTAGTAGGGTGAAATTCAGGGCTTCCCACATTCTAGGCCAGTACTTCCCATAGGACTACACCACCAGCTCCAAGAGGACTGCCTCAAAGAAGTTTGGAGTCTGTTCCCACCAAACTAAGGTTTTTTCTGTCTCTCTTTCTCCCTTATGTCTTCTCCTTCAGATTGTAGTTGAAGAAGTCTGTGTTGCTCATATCTTATGAATTAGGTCCCCAACACTTGCTTTAACTCATTCTTTTCCGTGATGACACATGGGACCATTCATAATGCATTTTCTTCTTATGATTCTGCTCTTCTTTCCTACCTCGAGATTACAGATGACTCCTGCCCAGGTTTGGACAGTGGCTGGTGGTCAAGCACACTCAGCACTATGTGTAACATGCAGATAGATGGCTCTCTGAGTGTGTGGATCCCCTGATGTCAAGGTATTAGACCAGCCACTTGTGTTCCTCAGGCCCACACTGGAGTGCCGTGCAGTGTGTGCTGCCAGAAGCATCTGCAGAAGAAGTTTTCTCATCAGATAGATGCCTCAGCTGGGAGAATGTTGCCTTCTTTCTGCATTCAAGGCTCTGTGTGCCCAGCCTGGTACCTGCAGGGTTTCATCTGCCCAGAGGAGGCACCATTTCATGTCTCCCTCGAGCCCAATGAGTCAGAGTTGCCTGTGTCTTGGTAGGGAAATAGGGACATGGGGCAAAGGTGTAGCCAACATCTACTTGAAACACCCCAAAAAATGTCACAAGAAGGCCCTGAAGATGTCTTACTATTCTATATCTTGTCTAAGATAGTCTTGGCCAAAGCTAGGGGTGCTAAGAGCCACTTGTCCAAGAAATCCTGACCCACCTGTTGTCTCCAAAAGGTTTGGCAGGTCTTCACTTGGGTGCTAAGTGTGCCCGTCAAGTCTCGATTCAGAAGTCTGTGTCTCAAAACCATTTTTTAAAATGTATTTGAACTAAAAATAGGGTCAATTCACCCTGGTACCTGGGACAAATGATTTGGCAGTTCTGAGGAAAACTGTTATTTCTGATCCTTTGGGGAGGAATCAGTCCCTGAAGGACACCTTAAAATCACTCCTCGCATACTGGACAACTCACCCGTTGAGGTGCATGGTTTGTGCTCTCTGTCGCATCACAGAGCTGTGCAGCGGTCACTGCAGTCAGCTTAGAGCTGCACCATACTGAAGAATTTATAGCTGTCCCCAGCCCCAGAACAAGGAAGGACACATTGGCCACGCCCAGCCTGGCCATTTTTTT
>JAQHUG010000211.1:1643503-1656831 GCA_028555095.1 Dicrostonyx torquatus
TGTTGGAGGAGGTGTGGCCCTGTTGGAGGAGGTGTGGCCCTTTTGGAGGAGGTGTGGCCCTGTTGGAGGAGGTTTGGCCCTGTTGGAGGAGGTGTGTCACCTGGGGTGGGCTTTGAGGTCTCAGAAGTTCAAGCCATGCCCAGTGACTCTCTCACTTTTGCTGTCTGGAGAGCAAGATGCAGAACTCTCAGCCGCATTTCCGGCACCACGTCTGCCTGCATTCTACCATGCTTCCTGCCATGATGATAATGGACTAAACTTCTGAACTATAAGCCAGACCCAATTAAATGCTTTCCTTTATAAGAGTTGCCATGGTTATGGTGTCTCTTCACAGCAATAAAAAAACCCTAACTAAGCCAGGCGGTGGTGGCGCACGCCTTTAATCCCAGCACTAGGGAGGCAGAGGCAGGCGGATCTTTGTGAGTTCGAGACAAGCCTGGGCTACAAGAGCTAGTTCCAGGAGAGGCTCCAAAGCCACAGAGAAACCCTGTCTCGAAAAACAAAACAAAAAGAAAACAAAACAAAAACAAAAAACCCCTAAGACAGAAAGTGTGATGTTTTTCCCCCTTTGTGAAGATTGAGAGATCTGTTTATCATTGTCTTTTACCTGTAGTCATTTGGGGCTCTTTGTATAGCATATCATGAGTGCATACATTATCACAGCAACAGGCATTAGTGACACGGTGACTTTCCTTAGCCTCTTCCTAGTCGTGGGATGAGAACAGTGATTTTATTATAGTATTTATTATGTATGTATGTATGTATGTATGTATGTATACAGTGACTAGCAGGCAATAGCAAAAGAATCTATGATGTTTCTAATTTTAAGAATATATTAAAAGTCAGCTTCTACTAACAATTGACAAATATACGCAAATGGTAATGCAAGTGAGCAAGAGGAAATGCATTGGCAGAAACAGGTCCGAGAGACACTGACAGTGCCGACTGTGAAGAGACTTGCGGTCTGAGTTTGTCTTTCCGCAGGGAAGCAGTCTCAGGGAGGCAGTGTGTGAGTCCCACAGGCTTTTAAGACTCGTCCCTGCGTCAGGTCGCCTTGCACCTGATTAAACGGCTGAAAAATCTCAGAAAATCTCAGAGGCTTTTTTGTGAGGAGTTTATTCTCACCGGAGATCCACTATTAATCCCTTAATTTTGCAAGATGGTTGCCATGATAGTCTCTTATCAGGCAGCAGAAATCAGATTTAGCCAGACCTCATAACCGTGTTTAAGATAAATTGGTTTGATAAGACAAGTTTTTTTTCTCTAAAAATGTAAAACTTTTAAAAATTAAAGCTGTTAAAGTAGAAATTGGTGGCAACCTTGAGGCGCTGGCTCTGACTTCTGTGTGATCCAGACGTGTACCGTCTGACCCCAACCTTGAGGCGCTGGCTCTGACTTCTGTGTGATCTAGACGTGTACCACCTGATCCCAAACTGGGGTGTGTAGGACATTTGAACCTGCTTTTATTCCTATGTTTTCTGAGTCTCCTCTTCCTCACCTTGAGCAAAATAGAAGAGTTTCCCGAGATGGGAGCCAGGTGGTGAATTGACTGTGTGTGGACTAGAGCAAGTTCAAGGGCATGTGGAAGGACCACGCATTTCAGCCAATCCTTGGCATGTGTCATATGAGCACAGTGTGACCAGATTTTCCAAGAGAATCCAGGAATCCAGGCATGCATTAATATATATATTCATATAGAATATGAATTTCAAATGTTGGCAACAGATTTCAAATTTTGTAAACAGTGCGTGGGTCTAACAACACATCTGCTAGCCAGACCTTGAATTTGGCGTGTCTGGAGATCACCAATTAGCAGCCTCGGAAGCTGGGTGTCTGGGCAGCAGCCGTACCCTGCGTCAGCCTCATGCTGTTGGCAGACTGCGATCATCAGAGACTATGGGGAGAAAGTGCTGGCCTTGCCAGCTTTATTTAATGCGTTCATCTCATTTACTGAGTCACTGCACTTGGAGGAAACTTTCTGGAGACAAGATGTCTACATAGTGATCAACAACTTTTGGGCAGCCGGGTTTGTGCCTCTTTCCAGCCTGAGACGCTCAAAGGCTCCAGACAGAAGATATTAGCTCTGTGACCTTGAACTCCAGTCGTGGAGATACTAGCTATCTCTCAGTGTCACACCTTGGTTGAATGAAAAGGTTAAGTTCAATATCTAGAAACTTGCCACAACTGAGGTAGCCTCTGTTGCTAAACCTTCCAGTTTCCTGTGGGTGGGCCAAAATAAATGGGCGTAGTTCTCAGTGCTACGAAGTCAGTAGCGAACTTGAAGCTAAGTGGGGGGGGGGGGAAGCTAGGCCTGGAATGTTTGTTTGTTTGCTGGCTTATTTTTGTTTTTTGTTTTGTCTTGAGAGGCTGGCCTTGAACTCTCTACGTGGCCGAGGCTGACCTTGAATACCTCAGCCTGGTGTAGGGTTACAGGTGTGTGCCACCACCTAGCCCACAGCTTTAGATTTCTGGTGTGGCTAACTCAGGCATATCCCCCCCACATCCTACTTCCTGAAATGCTTGCCTGTGGGACTATGATCCCCTGTCCTTGGTGTTGGCTGGCCTAGCAACTTTCATTGTGATAAAGAGCTCCCCAGAAGCGATGGGGGTGGGAGTGTCATGTCCAGGGCTGTGTCGTATACAATTATAATATACAAACATAATACAATAATAATAATAATATAGTTGCTATCAGATTCTACCCCCCATGGCTTTGATGACACAAGTTCTCATGTTGTGAGATGCCGAAGAACCAAGGACGACCCCTGTAGCAAGGCTAGATAGCTTCTACGTTTAAGTCCAGTTGCCACAGAGCATGGAGCTTGGAGGCAGAATCTCTCTCATGAGTTTTCAGCTGAGACCTCCACATTGACCAGCACCCTGTTTGCTGTTTATGAGGGGCTCCGAGGCCAGGGCAGAATGAGCAGAGCCTAATTCATGACCCCCAGGGATTGTGATATGTGTCCTATCTTAACCTGTCGTGTTTCTGGTAATCTGCTACGTAACAGTAGACAGCTGATTGGATTTGTTGAAGAAGATGCTAGAGAGATGGCTCAGTAGACAAAACACTGTCTATGCAAGTGTGAAAACATGAATATGAATCACCAAATCCATGTAAAGTTGGTACGTATGTCTACAATCCCAGTACCTCTATAGAGACATGGAGGTGGAGACCCCAAATCCATGTAAAGTTGGTACGTATGTCTACAATCCCAGTACCTCTATAGAGACATGGAGGTGGAGACCCCAAATCCATGTAAAATTGGTATGTATGTCTACAATCCCAGTACCTCTATAGAGACATGGAGGTAGAGGCCCCAAACCCATGGAAAACTGGTATGTATGTCTATAATCCTAGTACCTCTATAGAGACATGGAGGTAGAGGCCCCAAACCCATGGAAAACTGGTATGTATGTCTATAATCATGGCACCTCTATAGAGACATGGAGGTAGAGGCCCCAAACCCATGGAAAACTGGTATGTATGTCTATAATCATGGCACCTCTATAGAGACATGGAGGTAGAGGCCCCAAATCCATGTAAATCTGGTACATATGTCTGTAATCCCAACACCTCTATAGAGATTTGGAAGCAGAGGCCCCAATCCTTATAAAGCTGGTATGTATGTCTGTAATCACGTCACCTCTGCAGATATGTGGGGGCAGAGGCAGAAGAACCCTCAGTAGCCCTTTCCCTCCTAACTATGGGACAGAGTAAGAACAGAGACCTGTCTGAAGGTGGAAGGCAAGGGCTAGTACTTGAGTTTGTCCTCTGACCTCTACACACCCTGCAGCATACTTAAGCCTGTATATATACACATGATTATATTCTATGTGTTTCAATTAAACAAATATGCGCTTTATTATGTATCAATGCTAAATGATCTGTAGACTTGTTGCAGAACTTTATATCAAGTATTTGTAAGAACCATATAGCTTTGTTTTAGTGCTATCTTAGTTTTGTGGAAAATTATTTAAAGATACGATACATTTGTTTATGCTGTGGAACATTCGTTTAATGATGCAGAGATGTGCTGCATTTTTTTATGTTGCATTTGTTTTATTTTGTGAAGCTGTGTTACTTTGCCTGCCTAAAACATCTGATTTAATAATAAAAGAGCTGAGCCACCAATAGCTGGCAGGCAGAGAGAATAAATAGAGGGAAAGCAAGAGAAATCAGTGAGCAAGAAAAGAAGGGACCAGCCACCCAGCCACCCAGCCAGCATGGAGTCAGAGTGAGAGTAAGATCACAGAAGTAAGAAAAAGAAAAAGCCCAGAGGCAAAAGGTAGATGGGATAATGTAAGTTAACAAAAACTGTTGAGAAATAACTCAAGTTAAGGCAGGGCATTTATAAGAAATAATAACTCTCCATGTATATTTATTTGGAAGTTGGGTGGGAGGCCCCCCCAAAGAGTAAAGAGTAAAAGACAACCAATCTTAGGGTTTCAGTTGCTGTGGAGACACCATGACCATGGAAAGTTTTATAAAGGAAAATATTTAATTGGGTGCCTTACAGTTCAGAGGTTTAGTTCATGATTGTCGTGGTGGGACATGGCAGTGTGCAGACAGACATGGTGCTGGAGAAGGAGCTGAGAGTTCTACATCTTGATCTGTGGGCAACAGGAAGTGAACTGTGACACTGGGCTTGAGCATAGGAGACCCTCCCCTCCCCTGTGACACAAGTCCTTCAACAAGACCACACCTCCTAATAGTGCCACTCTCCCACCGCAGGTGCCATCTGGGTCAGCTCTGAGGCTCCTTTAACCAGCGCATTGTGTTCTGTTGCTCATGTGACACGTACTTTGTCAACGTTGGATCATGTTTTCATCATAGGCATCCGTTAGAACCCCTGCTTGGGTCCTCCCACAAGAAAAACCATGCCTCTCTCTGTGCTCTGTGCTTGTGTGTGGTACACATGTCCTTGCATGTGGCTGTTTTCATTGTGCATCACAATGTCTTGTAAGAGCTGAAGCATTAGGACTGGGATCAGTGAGGCGGGTGAGTGAGCAGAGGACTTGCCACCAAGTCTAATGGCCTGTTTCTGGTTCCTGAGGAAAGAGGGCACTGACCTCTTCATACAAACACACATGTGCCCTCTCCCCAAAATAAATAAATAGATATTATAAAGTATTAGAACTCACTAGTCACTAAAGAATTCTTCAGTTAAGCTCTTACCATTCAAATAATCTTGGGTTGATTTTGAAAAGCAATTTCCAATGTGATAATTGGATAGTCATGGAAAATACTAAGAAATGTTTAGAACCAAATAACTAAGCTAAAGAGTCAGGGAAAAAAAATAAATGAACAGGAAAAGATACAACTCCAAATATGTTACAGTTAGAAACAAAAAAAGCCTCCTCAGAGTGTTGTTACTGAAGTCTCAGTATTGTCTCTCCCGCAGGACACCGAGCCTCCTGCCAGCAGGCATCCTGGGCTGGCTGCAGACCAGCTCTTCTCAGATGTCAGTGGGTCACAGGTCAATGCAGGATTCAGCCGACTAGGCCCCACCTCCTGCTGGTGTTGCTGGCCCTGCACACAACAGTGAGCTCAGAGACCTCTCTTTACCTTGCATGACTTTCACCATTGCCAGCCCTCCTCCCTCCTCCCTCCAGCCTCCTTTCCAGGCAGTTCTCCTTAATTAGATTTGTCAGGCATTTACCTCTAAGAGGACAGTCTCTTAGGAGAAGTTAGGGGGATCTGGGGTCTCTGGGCATGTGTTTTCCAGTAGTGACAGAAGCTCTATAGATCAGCTAATTCAGGAATGGTCTCGGATTAACTAATTGCCATGACTTGAGCTACTCTGACCATGCTTCCAGAGGGCCTTGAGAAGCTGGACTTGGCCGGGGTGGGAAGCCCTAGAAAGGCTACCGTACTGGTCATATATCCTGGGGTAAGCCTGAACTTAGAATTCAGTTTCATCCTGTAAAAAGCTGACCTCTGAGAGATGAAGGAGATGGGCACTCAGAAGAGTCCCCCTTCCAGGACAATGTTTGTCTAGTCCTACAGCCTTAATTCAGTCTGCTCTTTATATGTTTTCAAATTTACTTTTACAGTGATTTGTGTGTGCTGCGGGACAATGATCTTGTACCCTGTAAAGATTTATCAGTTGTATTGCTTTAGTAAAATGCTGATTGGCCAGTAGCCAGAAAGGAAGTGGAGGCGGGGGACGAGAACAGGCGAATTCTGGGAAGCGGAAAAACAGTCTGCAGTAGACACAGAGGAAGCCAGACAGAGGAAGCAAGATGAGAACGCCACACTGAAAAAGGTACCAAGCTATGTGGCTAACACAGATAAGAATAATGGGCCAATTTAAGATGTAAGAGTTAGTTAATAAGAAACCTGAGCAAATAGGCCAACCAGTTTATGATTAATATAGACCTCTGTGTGTTTCTTTGGGACTGAATGGCTGCAGGACCTGGTGGGACAGAAATCTCAGGCAACGTGTGTGTGTGTGTGTGTGTGTGTGTGTGTATGTGTGTGTGTGTGTGTGTGTGTGTGTGTAGGCATCTCTATGTCAACTGTTAGCTGGAGGCTAGAGGACAACTTTTGGGAGTCCATTCTCTTCCACTGTAGGAAAGGGTATTGAATTCATGTTATCAGGCTTGTGTGGCAAGAGCCTTTATGTACTGGGCTATCTCTTGTCATCTCCTTTTAAAATACAAATACCTACCATGTAGTCCAGAGTGGCATCCTATTCCAGCTCTTTCTGGTTCCATCCCCAAGTGCCGGCTGTGCAGACATGCATCACCATGCTGTCAGACTGTTCAGCATGATTCATGTTAAGATGATACTAATTACCATCAGCCCCTGAGCGAACCCTTAAAAGTTACCTTGCAAGTGCAGGGTCCTGAGCCAACAGCTGCCTGATCAGGTTGCTACAGTAGCTGGGTATCGAACATGCATGAAAATGTCTTGAAAGCTTTGACTACGAAGGCTGATTAACTGTCTAGTTCATTGACATGGACGGTTTGCAATGGTGCAAGTCCAGATCCAAATTTTCTTAGGTTGTCTTTAGCCCACTTAGGAGTCATTTATTGCCTTCCTGTATATTTGACTAATACCTTTGTGACCATTAGTTAAATCATTTGGAATGTACACAATAGCTTCTAGTAGTGAACAGGCTTAGAATGCCATCACATACCTGTTGTCTCCACCAACATATTTGAAGAATGTTTTGATTTATGGTTTCCTAAGTTCTTTTATTTAAAAGCTTCATGAAATTGTTTCCATGTTGGAAATAGAATTCGGTGTCACATGAATCTCTTTCCTGGGGCAAGGCCACATGGTCTCTTATTTGGCTCCAGAATAAACTCTTTTCTCCCCTTTGAGGTGAAAGCTGTATTTTTGAATCAACAAGTTGAATCTATTTATTTTGTACTTCATCATCATAAAATTGACACTCTAAGTTTTTACTAGGTAAATATGGAATGAAAGATTTATCTTAATAGATCCAAGAACTATTGACTTTTTGAGGCTCTTGGCTATTTGTCATGGGAAACCACTTATTAAAATGTTTGCTGCAGGAAACTTTCTAAACTGTGTCAGCCGGTTGATTTACTCTGTGACCTCGGGTGCCACTCACTTCCCAGATCTGCTTCTGATTAATTTATATGTTTTAAATAGCTCTGCAAAGGACCTCAGAAATCAGAACATAGCTAAAAGCGATCAATGGCATACAAAGGTTACTACTGAAATAACAGAAAACTCTTATTAACTTTCAAAACACAAAGCATCTAGTAGGGTTCTTGTTGTTTCTTTTTCTTTTTTTATGAAGCATATTCAACCCTCAGGAAGTCTCTCTCCCTTGACCACTGTCTCCAGCTTGATTTGTAGTTATCTATTGCCACCAACAAATTATCCTGCAACTCGGCAGTGTGAAGCAGCAAGCCTGCATTGTTACAGAGTCCCGTATGGGGATCTGGGTACATTTGCTGGATTCTGCTGCCACTGAGGCTCCACTTAAGGCACTGTTCTTACTCAAAAGCTCAGCAATGGACACACATGGCCATTGACAGGATGCAGTTCTTTCTGGGATGTTGGCCAGGCTCTTCCGTCTGTTCCTTGCCTGGTTTGCCACCCCATAGGACAGTTTACTATATAACAGTTTTGTTTAGTTTTCTCCTAAGACAAAATCACTTTATGTAGCCCCTGGCTGACCTGGAATGTGTCTCTGCCTTCTGAGCACTGGGATTAAAAGCGTGTGCCACTGTACCCAGCTTGATATGACAGCTTTTGACTAGGGAGCAGGGAAAGCAGAGGGAGGAAGATCACGATCTTCTTCCAGCCTATACTGAAGGGACATTGTTGACTGTGTTCTGTTTATTGGGAGCAGGTGCATTCCATACTCAAGGTTACAAAGTCTGAGAATACTATCAGGTAGTACCTTTAGGGACTATCTTGGTCCTTCTATCACACACAGTAAGGACTGAATGAAAATGAGTCAAATTCTTCAGCAAATTCAAAGCTTGCTCTCTGTCCTGAACAGTGAGGTGCACATCAGAGTCCCTGCCACTCCTTGCTTGCAGTGAGATCAGGTTGGTTGTGGATGGACTTAAAGGCCATGATAGCTCAAGGATTAATGGATTAACACGCACGTACCCTTTGTTCTGCACGTTTGGTGACTTTATAATGTGTTATAAGTCTTGAAATTTGCCAACACCATTTGTATATGTGTAACAACACAACAGTGTGTGGGGGCGTCTTTTGGTTTATTTTTTAATATATTTTTGGTTCTACCTCATTTAAACTGAAAGAAGTAGAATTCCCATGTTCTCTTTCACAGTGTGCTGTCACCACGTTTACACTGCCTTTGAAGTTTTAGCATTGACTTTTTTTTCTTTTCTTTTTTTCCCTTTCATATTGATCCACTCATTTCAAGATTTCAAGACTTTTTTCCTGGCGCTGCATCTCCTAGCAGATAGCCAGAATTTTGAGTGCCAAGTTTTATAATTAAAATTCTGTTGCATTCCCCCAAACCAGCACAAATGGTGCCATTAAGCCTGGAAGAAAAGATTCGTAAGCACTTTACCTGGTAATTTAAACATAACATTCAATCAGCATTGGTTTGGGGTATTTTTAATTCCAATTAAAACACTATTACTGAACATTAATATCTTCTGCACTGTGTCCCATTGTGGTCTCTGGTTCATTTTAGATGTCTAGCTTTTAAACAAACAGCTTGGGTGCATGGCTAGAGCAACGCATGTGGTTTCCTGTGGCCGTTGGGAATCACCAACTCTCCAGCATAATTAGTATAAATCAAAATCCTCTAGACAGTGACAGGAAAACAGGATGTTTGGAGAGCATCTTATCCAAATGGCCTACCTAATTTAAGAAAAGTATTGTTTCCACTCGCATGGTAAGCTGGATGCCTTTACTGACAGATTTTCTTTACTGACACCTCCTTTTTGTTTTTGTTTTTTTCTTAGAAAAGGAAAGGGAGTGGAAAGGCCCATTCTACTTCATCCAAGGTGCAGACCCACAGTTTGGGCTGATGAAGGCCTGGTCCACTGGGGACTGTGACAGTGGCGGTGATGAGTGGGAACAGGAGATCCGTCTCACCGAGCAAGCTGTTGAGGCCATCAACAAGCTGAACCCCAAACCCAAATTCTTTGTTCTTTGTGGTGACCTCATCCACGCCATGCCAGGTAAGCCTTGGGTTGTCATGGGTGATCTTTCCTTCTTCAGCTAACCCTGACAAGTTATAGGCAGGAAAAGTAGATTTTCCTCCAGAGACAGCTCTCTCTGGAATTGTTCTTAGTCTTCCAGGTGGTTCTGATGTCATCGAATATCAGAAAACGTGTGCTCACTTTATATTTAGAACTTGGCAAAGTTAGTCACAGTAATTAGGCCCAGTTACAATTCTGATGATCCAAACTTAATAGGAAAACCCACTCCCTCTTTGTCTCCTTACTACATTTCCAAGGACAAACATTATGACTTCCAAACACTACATCTGTAATTTTAACCATACTCTGTTGTTGGAGCCATATGACTATACAGTGACTGCACAGTTGACTAGTCCACGGGAAATGTCCACATCCACGTGCACAGCTGCAGGAGCACTCGCCTTTCAGAAAAGTCACTCAAATCTGTAAAAACCTTGTGAAGCCATGATTCTTCCCTACAAAATGGAATTCATTCCCAAAATGCCCTTCTCCAGAGTGGGCAAGGGAGTGACCTTGCTCCATTCCCCAACACCGGAGGCCTTAGAGTGAGAACATTCACTCTTTAGCAGTCAAATTTACGTGGAGACAATCCCCCTACCCCCAAGAATAGGAAGACCTTACCTGACAGACAGGTCTGGGTGTGGGGGAAGTCCAGGTTCAGGGACTTTTAGTAGCTTTATCTAATGGTTTGGAGGTCAAGTGTTTCCCCTTGGATGCTGGCTCCTTCCTGGGTGGTGTCGCCTGTTCTGGAGTGCTGCTTTGTCAGGTTCTACCTGCCCTTTCTGTGGCTCTAAAATGCACGAGATGTGATTGTCTTTGCCTGTGGCATTTCTCAAGGATGTCTGTAAAAACTAGAGACCCAGTGGAGATTGCCACCTTTCCTTCTCCTCACTGCTTCTTTGCCCCAAAGAATAAAGAATATGTAGAGGCCGCGTCCTCAGATCAGTTAGCCAGGTTTTCAACTGCTATGGCAAATCTTAGCTGGACCCTGTTGGGGTGCTGAGGTTGGTACTCACGGCCCCCAATAATGGGTGCTTTGTGTTCGTGTGCAGTGTGTGCAGTGTCTGCACACACCAGAGGAGACGGCAGAGCCTCTCACGCCGGACCTACCATGTGGGGGCTAGGAATTGAACCCACGTCCTTCTCAAGAGCAGCAAGAGCTCTTCACCACAGAACCATCTCGCTAACCCTACTTCCTTTGCTTTCTACACTCTTCTTTCTCCCATGTGTGTTGTTGCTTTGGGTATAGCTGGATCCAGGCGCTCAAAAGTTGTTATCTGGGTTCGGTCTCTCCGTCTCTCTGCCATGCTTTCCACTTAACTGATTTCCTGTGCAGTCAGGCTCTCTAGGGAGTTCTAGGTTTATAGAAACCACAGCAAAGACAAAGTGACCTGTTTTGGATAGTCCAGTCAGAGTCACAGACCACATTATCCTAACTCACATGGGCCCAGAGCTTAATTGTGAGGTTAGTTCCACTACAGCCATGTTGTCCGAAGAATGGGATAGTTTCCCTGAAGAAAAGTAAGATGCTGGCCCTTGAGCATTTCTGCTTTACCTTTTCTGGTCTTTTCTGCTGCTTTGCTCACAGAAGAGAAGGGGAGGGCAGAGGGAAGAAGAAGGGAGTGAGTGAGAAGGGCTCAGGAGGAAAAAGTGTTTGGATATTTCTGGAACTCTCTTCCTTCTCTCAGACACCCTCACTCAATATCCTTATGTCTCAGAAAGACCCTCAACCCAGTGATCAAATGTAAGCAAGGAGAAGGTGGCCCTTCCCACCAGAGAGGCAGAGCTAGCTTCCATGGCCTCTTCCCCTCCCCTGCCCCCCATCTCTGTGTACAATAACAGAAGTGACTTGAAGACCAGGTAGGGATCATGAGCAGTGTCTGGGAACATCTGGGTTTGTCTAACTTTACTTGTATTAACTGCTCCAGAAGCTGAGACACTTTGCAAATAGCTGGGCATGTTTCAGGTATCACTATCCAGCTCCTACTGTGACTACCTGTGCATCCGACCTCAACCCACTGGGAAAGTGGCAGCTGAAACTGTTTTCTTTAGCACTCATGGAGAACAACAAACAGGGAATATTCTCAGGAGTGTCTTTGTCTCTGGCCGCTGGTGTCTTCCACAAAGTCATGCGTGTGGCCATGGCTCCTCATCTGTCCTGGATTGGACCTGTAAAAAGAGTGACAGGAAGAGGGACTGGAGGGCAGTCATCGCCGAACCCAGGAGCCTGGGCCACCAACTCCCTGCCCCTTAGTGATGAAGGGGTGGGAGGAGACAATCCCCTCACCTCAGGCTCTCAGTTTTTGAGTCAAGAAACCACAGAAACAGCAAGAATGTAAAACTCCAACATGGCTTGGGGCTACATAGAAGTAAGAAAGCAGAGACTTCAGAGTCCCTGGATCCAGACACATGGCATGGGGACAGCAGCACCCTCCCTGTGCAACAGAGGTGACCATCTAGGCAGCTCTACACAGAACTATATTTGTGAAAATAGTCCTTTTCTTCTATAGTGAAGTTAAGTACTAGCCGCTCATTGACTTGATCGTTTTTGACGACTGTGGCCAGAGGTTCGCAGGTGTTAAGATACTACAACGTGGAACTAGCTATCGGCTTAGCTTCTGCCATAGTAAGGCAAACTGAGAGGATGGGTTCATCAACCCAGCATCACCACTATTTCCAAATGGTTTCTTTGTAGTTCGCTGGTGTCTTCAGGGTGATAGGGCCCCGTGTGCTTGGAGCACATGATGGGCAAAGATCTGGTTCTGTTGACCCTTGAACATAGATACAAAATTAACATCTTTCTGTTCAGTGGCTTCAGGATATCATGAGACTGCCTGGAATTATATAACATGTTCTCGCGGATGTTTACCGACTTGTTCTGAATTATGTTAATATATTCAGTCACATTTCAAAATCAGATGTAAAATAAAAGCTTTCCTTGCAATTACATTGCTTCTTAAATAGAATACAGTGAACACAAATAAATGAATACATTTTATGATCAGTCTTAACCATTGGTCAGGAGAGCTTAAAATGTGAGCCTGCCACCTTCTAAACACACTTTATATCCAAGGTGACTGGATCAGAGCTCATAACCTCCTCTGAAGATCTGGGCTGTGTTGAGGGCTTTTAGCTGAGCCACACAGAGGACTGTTTTGAATATTTTGTCAGGGATTAAATAGAATGTTTTAAAGCTAGTTACATTTTTTTTAATATGCAGTAAGTTGCTTCCCGCACTTAACACGTACACCAGGGCTGACTAGAAAAGTAATTATTTGCTTTGACTGCTTAGCACATTGTTAATGACCAAATGCATATATTAATAAGCAGATAAAATCCAGAGGCATGCTCTTAATTCTACCATAAATAGTATCTTGGGTCAAGTAGATATTAACTCAAAATGAAGCAAAATAACTTTCCAAATAATGACTTTTTTAATGAAAATAATACCCTTTTCCATTGTAACTATCTATCATTACATTCATTCATCCACAAATATTCACTGGTGAAGAGTGTCAGTGACAGCACTGGTCACTGTGGGTATAACAATGGAAATGAGAAATCAAGGCCTGTCACCGCTGAGAGTTAACAGAAACAGATGCGTAGATGGTGGGAGGAGTCATTGTACTAAGGCTCCAGCTTGGTTTTGGTCTTCATTT
>JAQHUG010000211.1:1676993-1702539 GCA_028555095.1 Dicrostonyx torquatus
GTGTGTAATGCAAACATGACATGTGTAAGTGGGAAGGACCCATGTGTAAGTCTGAGGCTCTGTCTGTGTCGAAAGGCTTTTATTTCCCAGCATAGGGTTATAAAGTAGGCAGCTCTGTAAGCAGGCAGCATTATAGGTGCCCTTCCTTTCCCGGGGATGCTTATGTCTAGATGAACTTTGGAGTCCTGTCCTGGTCCAAACCCAGTGACTCTAGTCTGCTCTGCTGGGGTCTGCTGTGGTTTATGGCTGAAAGGTATAAAAGCCTTGGTTGTGGGCAGTTGGAGGCAGGCGAGCACTCCTGATAGAGGGCGCAGAGCTCTTTGGGATCTGTATGTAGTATGGAATGATACATGTCTCTTAGAACACCGAACCAAAGCTGCTCACCAGGAGTCAAGGAAGGTGGTGGAGTCGCTAAGTTGAGGTAAGATAAACCCTGTGCTCGCCTGGCGCCTCCCACATGTCCTCACAGACATGATGATCCTGGGATGTTGATTCTCCTCGTGTACACAGTGTCACACTGCTTTCAGGTGACCCATGCCTGTCCTCCATGTACTGTAACAGCCTCGGCGACTTACTGTGTCCAGTGCTCTATGAATGCTGTGTGAGACCTGCTCTGCTGCGTCAAGTAAGATAGAAGAACAGGTAGACAGAAGTTGGTAGACATTAGGTACAATGCAGATTTGAAAACATCTTTTTGTATATATTTGGCTGCATTGGTACTTATTAAACCTGTAGCTGCAAAGGGCTGTCGATGTGCCATTGGACCTGAACTTTCTGTCCCAATACCCCAGACATAGCTTCCAAATTTGCTGCGTGTATCTACCTGTTTGCCATAAAATTAGTGAACCAATGCTATTGTATCAGCCACCACCTTCTCAAAGGTGTTCGTATGTATTTCCAGGTAAAGTTTCCATTGAAGCTGTGTGAGAGGGAGGGTCACCCCGGGAGGATGCTGGTGAGGGACGAATGGTCACTACTGGAGCCGCATTCAGGAGAATAACATGACAGCAAGAAGAAGTAGCTAACAGAGCTCTACCACAGGATGGGAAAAGACAATAAGCTCAGACCGTGACACGTTTGCTTAAGGAGACATCTCTCTGCTCTCTCTTTGGCTTAAAAATCTGGAAGACAGGAGAGCCTGGGGTTGGTACTGCCACGCAGGCAGAGACTGGTTCTGTGTGGTCCCTTCCTTGCCCTTCAGTTGTTTTTCTGGTGGGGTAGCCTCAAGTAGTGGATTCCCAGTGTGCTCAGAACTGACACAGGTTGTTTAACTCCCCAGTTAGACTGTAGCTTTGTGAACAGGAGTTAGCGAGGATGAAGTAGGAGCCGTCAAGATCCAGTCGAGTTCAACTCTGAACAGGGCCAGCTCTGGGGTCCTGCCGGTCGGCTAGCATTAAGGAGACTTTGAAACAGCCAAAGACTGCTGCTCACCAGTCTAGTGAGTCTGGTGTCCTCGTGACGGACTCTGTTGAAGAGAGCGGTCCTGCTTTAGATAGTGTCTGAAATTCTGCCGCACTCCCTTTGTGCCCGGCCTTGTGTGGAAGCTGACGTACTGAGAGGGAGCGGTGTTCAGGCTGGGCAAAGCTGTGCTTTTGGGCTTAGTCTTGGCGGACATGGGCAATGAGGAGCCTGCTTTTGAGATCTGCCACCTGTATTTTGCCCTTAATAATCTAGGACACTTTTTCTCCACTTACACATATAACAAAAATATAATTTTAAAAATTCCCTTAACATCGGGGGAAGCCCTGGGAGAGGACCGGCATAATTTTATTGTTCCTGGGTTGTCTGATGCAAGCATTTCTCGTATTTAATTAACAGGTCCTCCAGATTTTACTATAAGGAACCGGGCAATATTTTTCAAGAATTTTAAACATTTTAGCATATTAGAAAAACCGAAAAGCATAAAAAAACACCAAAAATAGTCCGGAGATTAATGAATACACGTGTATCTACTAGCCAGCTTAGGGAATAAAACATCAATTCTGTTGAATCCTCCGTGTGCCAGTTTCTGTTAAGGATTAAGAGCATGTGACAGAAAATCCAAATAACATTGTCGTATGTAAGAGGAGTTTCTGTTTCCTCGGGGAGTAAGGAGTTTAGAGGCAGCTATTCCTGGAAGCCAAGCGGTTTAAACTTTTGCTCCTTTATCTCTGGGGTATGGCCTATGTCTTCATGACGACAAAATGGTTGCAGAAACCATCACATCTGCATCCTATGAAGAACAAGTGGACATGGCAAGAAGACTGACCTAAAGCCAGGACTGTACTGGGAGACGCCACTATCAGAGACCACTCTGCTGCCGCCAGACCGTAGGTTCCGGGAGTGAGGGTGAAGAGAAGGCTCATGGACGGCGTTCCTGCTGGCCCTCTCCCTGGGCTTCCCCCGACGTTAAGGGAGTTTTTAAAATTATATTTTTATTATATGTGTAAGAATTCCACAGAAATATATAGGTTTGTTCTATGTTCTTTTTAAACCTCACAGTAACGAGTCAGTGTCCCGCGTGTCCTTCTGCAGCTTGTTTCTGTGTTCCTCTGGTTGCTGCCTTGTCACTGTGGGGGTGAACTCCAGCTTGGGACCCTGCAGTTCCCTTGTCCACACCCCTGCTGCTGCTGCTGCTGCTGCTGGTCTTGCTCTGTCTGCCCGGTGCTGCTCCAGACTCTCCCTGGTTCCTACACCCATGAGCCTCAGCGTCTAGAATAGCCATTAGGAGTGCCTCACACTGTTCAGAATTCCTGAAGATGACTGTATTTTCTCTATAAAATAGCACAAGTTGGTAAGGGTGCACACGGGCCATTTGCTCGCCGACATTTGGAATCGCTTGTCTCTGGGGTGTGAGGTGGCACTGGGCTGCATGTTGACTTTAGCTTCACTAACGTGGTTGACGTATATGTAACATAAATTCTAGGGTGGCCACAGAACTTAGGGAAATCAAGGTGGTACTGAGCAGAAAGCTCCCACCTTCCTGGCCAGCTCCCATAGTACCATGCAGGTGATGGGGGATAAAAATCACCAAGTTCTTGCCCAGCTGTGAACTCCAGTAATGATTGGTATGCCAAGATGTGCCCATGGATGTTACTTACGGGGTAACCATCTGCTTTCTGAACTCACTCAGAAATTTCTCTGTGCAGTGGATGGTGGTTAATGGAGAAGCTCAAAACTTGTCCAAATGAAAATAGAATAAGTATCACATGTGCACACATATGCACGCATGTATGCACACACATGTGCACACGAACGCATTCCCCCAAGGCTCAGAGAGCATTGCAGAAGAGGGGGTGGAAAGGTTGTAATAGCCCAAAGCCAGGGAGGATCAGAACGAACAGTGTCATTTGTGAACACAGCACCTGCAGTTGCCTAGACAAGGTCAAGCCAATCAACAATCCAGGATGGAGGGAAGAGGCTCTAGTGGGGGAGGGAGAGTCAGTTTAACTTAAAGGTCTGATGCTCAGTGGTGGACCATGCTCCCTTGGATGACTCCATACCTGTGAGTGTATACGCAGCACAGTTTGGAATCAATGGGTTATTTTTTTTAAAGGGATATAAAGTTGGGAGGGAGTTGGGGATGGATCTTGGGGGAGTTACAGAGAGGAGAGAGGGTGAATACAATCAAAATATGTTGTATGCATTATGAAATTTTCAAAAAATTAAAATCTTATATATTTTTAAAACTTCGGACCAAGGATGCAGCTTGGTAGAGTACTTGCGTGTTGTGTTCAAGGCCTTGGGTTTGGTCCCCAGCAACAAGAGACAAAGACTTGATTAAAGTGTGATTTTTTTTCTTTTGGAGACAGTTTTGTATCCTGCCCTGGCTGTCCTCCTGTCTCCGCATCCCAAGTGCCACCCCTGCTGGCTTTACATGTCGTCTGAGTGCTGGATTTCCTTCTCTGAGCTTTCCATTCACCCCAGTGGTCTGTCCCACTGGGAGGCATGTCCTTGTCCTTCCTATACAGAGTAGTTTTTGATAAATAACCATTTATATTGGTTATTGCTATTTTTCTTAGATCTAACTTTCCTTTTCCTGTTAGAAGTTAGATTCTTTTTTTTAAAAAAAATATGATTTAAATTTATTCATTTATTTTATATCTCAACCAATTTCCCCTCCCTGCTCTCCTCCCATCTCATGCCTTCTTTTCACCTGCCCCCCCAATCCACTCCTCCACTGTTTCTGTTCAGAAGGGGGCAGGTCTCCCATGGTTGTCAATGAAGCATGACGTATAAAGTTGAGGTAGGACTTTTTTTTTCTTTTATGAGTGAACAGGAGTTTTAGTCTTCAGGGTGCCTAAATTGTCCTTTTCTATGATAGCTAGTATGCTTTTTTTCTCAAAGACTTGTTCTTGGTAAGTGGTGGTGGCATGCACACACCTGTAATCACAGCCCTGGGGAAGCTGAGGCTAGAAGATGGAGAGTTTTAGGCCAGCCCATAGCTGTACCTGTCTCTAAAACAACAGCGAGCATGTTTGTTTGTTTGTTTTCATGGCAATGGACCCCAGGGCTTCATGCCTGCTAGGCAAGCACTGGACCCCTGGACCACATCTGCAGACCCGAGAAGTCACTCTTCTGGGGTCCCTAACCTTTTGGGTTGGCAAATACAATGATGGGGTGGCTCCTAATGTCTTCATATGGAAGTGTCATTGCCTGGAAAAGGAATTGAGTTTCAGTCTGTCAAGAGAGAAGCAATCTTGTTTCTCTTCCTGGTATTTCAAGCTCCCCAGCACCGTTTACCTGTGCCTCAGCCCAGGATAAGCCTGTTTTCCAGCAGGCCCTCAGCAGATTCCTTTCAGCCTGGATTCTCAGAATTCTGTGAGCCACTGGCCACAGAAGCTCACCATGCCGTGACTGAAGTATGAACAGTGATTTTTAGAGAGCCTCAGCTTTCCTTCTGGAAAAGTAAGGTTGTCTTTGTGAGCAGCTCCAAGAAAGTCCTTGGCTCTGGGTCTCCATGGCCTTCCCTGGTAGGAACAGTGACACATGTCATCATGGTCATCCCTGTCAGTCACAGCCATGAGAATGACCCTTAGCCTGACTCGTCTCATTTGGGCTGGTCTCAGGACCTCCATAGAGCATCCTCTCCCCTTGATGTCCCAGTTCTGCTCTCAGATGTTAGCTTCTTGGTCTCACCCTTTTCCTTCCAGGAGTTTGGGGAAGGACATGGCATACAACTGTACCTACCAATGTTTGTGACCCTGTTAGAAAAGGGACAGTGAAAGTGCCCAGCGGGGAGGCATAGGAGGGTGTTAAATGGCTACCAGTGAATCTTCCAAGTGGGTGTATTTTATGTGTTCTGTAATGAGTGACATAAATATTTTCGCACCTGTTTTAACTGGTAGTCATAAATTTTATCGTTTTGGAACTTGTGTTTCTCTGATGTCTTTAGTTAGGTATTTCCTGCTATCCTAATTTTTCCTTGCAAATCTGAATCCCCAAGGTTACATTCCAGACTCCACACTCCTGCCTTTCGATGTGGCTTCTGACTCCTCAAGCTGATGTTGTAACCACTGCCCCCTCAGAATATGAACGTACAGTCGTACTGTGATGCTTACAGTCACACTGTGATGCTTACAGTCACACTGTGATGCTTACAGTCGCACTGTGATGCTTACAGTCGCATTGTGATGCTTACAGCTGCACTTTGATGCTTACAGTCACACTGTGTTTACAGTCACACTGTGCTTACAGTCACATTGTGATGCTTACAGTCGCACTGTGCTTACAGTCACACTGTGATGCTTACAGTCACACTGTGCTTACAGTCACACTGTGATGCTTAAGTCACATTGTGCTTACAGTCACACTGTGATGCTTAGAGTCACATTGTGCTTACAGTCACACTGTGATGCTTACAGTCACACTGCTTACAGTCACACTGTGCTTACAGTCACATTGTGATGCTTACAGTCACACTGTGATGCTTACAGTCACACTTTGATGCTTATAGTCACACTGTGTTTACAGTCACACTGTGATGCTTACAGTCACACTGTGATGCTTAGAGTCACATTATGCTTACAGTCACACTGTGATGCTTACAGTCACACTGTGATNTTACAGTCACACTGTGATGCTTACAGTCACACTGTGATGCTTAGAGTCACATTATGCTTACAGTCACACTGTGATGCTTACAGTCACACTGTGATGCTTACAGTCACACTGTGCTTACAGTCACACCGTGATGCTTACAGTCACACCGTGATGCTTGCAGTCACATTGTGATGCTTATGGTCACACCGTGATGCTTGCGGTCACACCGTGATGCTTACAGTCACGTTGTGATGCTTACAGTCACATTGTGACGCTTACAGTCACATTGTGATGCTTACAGTCACATTGTGATGCTTACAGTCACACCGTGATGCTTGAAGACAGTGCCCCACAGTTTTCACATTGTCCTTAAAAGTATTCTGGTCATTCTCTTTTCTCTTCCTTTCATCAGCATAAAATCATTGTACAACATGATGGCTTCATTTTGACACTGTCCCACTCAGGTCACGTTCTTTGCTAGTCTTCCCTGTGCCATCACCCTTCTTTCCCCTCCTCCTGGTCTCCTTTATCGTCCCAAGTAGTTCCCTTCTTGTTTGTATTATATTTGTGTGACTGCATGTGTGCATGTGTTGGGGGGGAGTGGAGAGAAAGAGAGAGCATTTTAAATTTTCTTCCAAGTGTCCTAACTTTATTCTATATGGTTTAGAACTCCGTTGTGTATATGCACCACATTTCTTTATCCGTGAGTGGACATCTAGACTGATTCCATGTGTTGCAGTAAACACAGATATGCAAGTATCTCTGTGGTGTGCTGACTTGGAGACCCAGGGCTGCTTTAGCTGGCTCATGGGGTAGTTCTCCTTTCCGTTGGAGGAGCCTCCATTCTGCTGTATACGTTGGCTGGACCAGTTAGCTTCCCAGCACAGTGTATAAGGGTTTGTTTGTTTGTGGCTTTGTAAGAGCATCCTTTTTTTCTAATGGGCTAAGTCATATTGTCTTTGGCCACAGAGAGGAGGGAAGTGCCAACTGCGTGTGACTGGCATCCCACACCAGGCGGTATGGCTTGTGGCATAGCTAACTTGAACCTGCTCCCCCAACTCTAGCCACGTCTGCTCATTTGTTCTCTTCTGCCTGAAGAAGCACCACCCACCCTGATATGTGGTGCTGATTTTCTCTGGTACTCACATAAACAATTCAGTAGTGCCCAACTAATTTCTCTCCTAATGAAGGGAAGCAAACAATGACAGCCATTTTCACCACTGCTCAGCGCCAGTCTTAGAGTCCTAAGTCACACTTACAGCAGGGTCACTTGACCACTGCTAATGCCTCAGACACTCTCCTCACTCTCTGTCACCCCTCAGGGCTCCATCCACTTGTTCCACAAAAAGAACATCTAAAAGGAGATTAATTTGTTTCTCTTGATTTTTAAATGTTGGTATAAAACCATTCCAAGCATCTCTGGTGCCATTTATGAGGCAGAACCATTCTGTCTGATGATTTACCCTCTCTGCCATCTTTGCCCACTGCATCATAGGTACCAGCCAGCCAGTTGGCCTGAAGTGATTGTCATATTCTTCATCACTGGGCCTCATTAGATTGTCATGCCAGGCCATCTTCCTGGGCTGGAAATGTAAACAGTCTCAGTGCAGCACTAGTTCCTGGAGCTATTGGGTAAGTGACAACAGCGTGGGCTGCAGCCTTTTCTCCCCATCAGCCAGAGAGTGCCTCGCCTCCTTATAGCCGGTACTTAAGCGTGGTACGTGTTAGTGGAGTGCCACCTGATCTTTTCATACATTTTTATACATTGCATGCTTAAGTTAAATTGCACATAAACATCTGTCATTTATCTTTGGGGAAAACATGCAGAATCTTGTTCTGTGTCATCGGCAGTCCGTGATTATCTGCAGTCACCCTGTATGCAGTAACATGTCAAAACTCTCTGCTCCTCTGTGAGTGTGATGCTAACTTCAGCAGGACACCTGTGAGTGTCCTGGCAGCTTAAAGCAGGAGGTGTCTGTGGTACAGCCACCATCAGGGCCCTTGGGGATCCAGGATGTAGCTCACTTGATCATCAGTCCCCTTAGTAAATTGGTTTCCTCTTCCTTCTTGCTGTCTCATGATCCAAGAAGGCAAAAACACTAACTAGAAGGCTTCTGCCAATCCCAAATCTACTACCAGGTAGACTGTACTGATGCCCCACAATTCAGATCTGACCCCACAGACATTTCTGGACTTTCTAGGGTTTGTGGACAGCAGGGACAAGAAGTTCATTTGTTGGTGTGGATTAGTCATTATGACACAGTACTACCCTGTTGCAAGGAGGCCGCTTGTTGGTTTCTGGCTGCTCAGTCCCGAAATAATCACACAGAAACCATATTATTTAAATCAGTACTTGGCCCATTAGCTCTAACTTCTTATTTGCTAACTCTGACATCTTAATGTAACCCATCTCTATTAATCTGTGCATCACCATGAGGTCGTGGCCTACCAGCAAAGTTTCAGCATGTCAGTCTCCGGTCGAGGTTCCATGGCTTCTCTGTGACTTTGGCTTCCTTCTCCCAGCATTCAGTTTAGTTTTTCCCTGCCTAGCTAAGTTCTGCCCTGCTATAGGTCCAAAGCAGTCCTTTGTTAACCAGTGGTATTCACAGCATACAGAGGGGAATCCCACATCACTACCCTGAACAAAGCTGGGTTTCTGATGACACTGAAGGGTGAATAGACACTGGTGCACAGTTGGCTCGTGTAGCCATTTGAATGAGAGATATCCCCATAGGCTTACACATTTGAGCATTTGGTTCCCAGCTGGTAGAGCTGTTTGGGGAGCTTTAGGTAGCACAGCTGTGGATGGGGTACCTTACTGGGGATGTAGACTTTGAGATTAAAAGCCTCACACCACTTCCAGTTCACATACTCTAGTTCGTGCTTGTAGTCGAGGATGTGAGTTTTCAGCATCCTGGCGCAGCCAAGCATGCTGCTTTTGCCCTGCTTCCCTGCCACAATGAAGCCAGAGCAAACTCCTTGTTCCATACATTACTTCTGGTCGTAGTGTTTTGTCACAGCCACAGAACAGGAACTAATACAGACTACAGGAGGGGAGAGAGGACACTGCACGGGTGACCTGCTAACCCTGGAATAACCCTGGGTATCTCTGTCTCTACTGCGCTCTCGCCCCCGCTCCCTCCCCCTCTCGCACCCACAAATAGTTTTCACACAGCCACCCACATTCATTTGGAACATGAACCTCTTTGCCAAACTGACTTAAAAGACTTCTGTCTTTGAAGGGAGGGCGTGAGAGGGAACCAGTAGTGCAAAGTAGACTCTAGAGAATTCTGGTCCGCCCACATCCCGAGACCTGGTCACACACCTTTGCTCTGTTCAGGTGAAAGTTACACAGAGACCAGGAACAGCGCCCTTGATGTTGACAGCCCTGTGCTGTTAGGTGTGAGACGGCTTGCAGGACAGACTGGGCTTGCAAACTCAGAGGCTTATTGCTCTAGGTCCTTTGAACCCCAGGCTTAGCACTCCAGGTTCTCCAAGAACTAGAGAAGCTTGTGGCTCCAAGCTTCCAAAGGCAGAAATTTGTACATCTGGATCCTGGGATCCTGGCAGCTGCTGGCTCCTAACCCCTGGTGGCTCTATGGCACTCTCCTAGGCACGGGTGCTCCTCGCTGTCACTTAGCTCTCCATAGCTTCTCACATTCTGCAGTCTTGGCTGTCTGCAGCTCCTGCTCCCAGGTGCTCCGGAAAATCTTCAGCTGCCTTCTAGTTGCTGAGTGGCTCGAAGGCTTCCGGCCCTGGCAGTCCCAGGGGTTTGGAAGTCACTCTCAGCCGCCTTCTAGCTGCTGCTGCTTGAGGCTGAAGCTCAGGGTTTCATCTGTTCTGAGTGTTACTGGCTTAGTCCACTCTGCTCACGATGAAGACGGAAAGTGAAATAAGTGATTACTTGGGAGGAACTTTCACTGGAGCCTGATGGTATAGCACTCAAGAGTGGGCGAGTAAGTAGGACACAAGAAATACCCCAAAGGGTGAAAACCATTTTCCTTTTTGCCAGAGGAGAGGCATGGTGTCCCTTTGGGCAGCTTCTGGTTTCACCAATCACATAGACTTGCATGTGAATGACTTTTGATTCCACCGTCATGATCCTCACATACATACCAAGCACAGAATTTGTATATGTATATACGTACGTATGTACGTACGTACGTACGTATGTATGTATGTATGTATCAATCACAAGCTTCACATAGGAGCACCCAGACTCTTCCAAGGATCACAAGCTTCTGCTAAGTCCATAGTGGAATGATGGTTCCTCCTCTCCAGGACCTTGCTGAAGACTGCTACCATGATGGTCAGAGCAGCCGTGGAGGCTGGACATGTGATCATAGCTGCCCTGAAGTCTCTGGGAGCTAGTGTGGGCCATCAGGAGTGGCTGTGGCAGGAACCATGTATCTTAATTGCCTTTCTCCCCGCTGTGCTGAAACACACAGCGAAAACCTAAAGGAAGGAAGGGTTTATTTGCTCGCAGTTTGAGAGGATGCAGTCTGTCATGGAGGAGAAGGTGTGGAGAAGGAGTGTGAGTAGGGAGCAGTGAATGAGGCACTCAGTCCAGTTCCTCCCTTTGTCCTTTGTCAGTGTGGGATCAAAGGCCGAGGGATGGCACTGCCCACACCAGTATCGATCTTCCCTCCTCAGACCAAAGGAAGACTGACATTACCATTCCAGTAGGCCGGAAGGAGAGACAGCAGAGAAGGGGCAGACCAAAGGAAGACTGACATTACCATTCCAGTAGGCCGGAAGGAGAGACAGCAGAGAAGGGGCAGACCAAAGGAAGACTGAAGCCCCGGCAGGCAAACCAAACCCTGCAGTGCTGTAGCTGCTGCCTGGGGCCTGGACTAGAACCATCTGGTCTCCAGCGGCTTTGGGCCGCTGCACCCCTCCAGTTCTGCAGTGTGCTGTAGCACGCATGGCCACTCTCTCGAGCCCGTACCTCTCCATGCCTGTGGCTTTCCTCAGCAGGAGTCCCACAGTCCTGGCCTCTCCCGTGTCCTGGGGTCTCCACAGAAACTTTGTCTTCCCAGATTTGTGCACACAATACCTGATGCAAGCCTCTATGATTGCATTTTGCACACACACACACACACGCACACTCAAAGCATGCTGACCAGTAGTCTGGCCCCTTCTACCACAGCTTCAGTGACCTGTGTGCACTCTGGTGACTGAACCTGGGAAATACTTCCTCGGGTAGATTTTGAGCAGGGAGCCCCCCCCCCCGTCAATGGCATTCCCAATTCTGGATCTCTCAAGCGGATTGAGCCAGGCTCTCAACGGTGAGCTCCTGACCTCGGAGCTCCTTTCCTGTTTATCAGTGAGGAGTGATTTAGCAGTGTTAATCTGTTTAGCGGTTGCAACTGCCTTCCGCTGTGTCTGCATCACGATTCCTGCCCCTTCAAACCACACATTTTTTTTTGCATCATAAATAAATGCAATAATGTGAGCAAGGCAGCCTGAATGTGACGTTGTCGGGAAATTGGTTCTACCGGACAACTTAGTTCATTAATTTTGAGTTTAGCCTCTCTCCGGTTTTCAGGACACGGGTATAAATGTAGCCAGCTTCTTTGCTCGAATATGACACTCATGGGCTCTAGCTCTGTTCCCTATAAAGTCCTTGTTCCCCTCTGAAACCTAATGAGCACAGTCTTTACTACCCACGTTTCTGTCATATTCTGATCTCCCACCATCCCACCAGTATGGCCCAGTAAGCTCTGCTTCCAGCATTATGGGGGTTCTGTAGCTCACAGCTGAAAACGTTTGCTCTACCATGTCTGACTACCTGGGAGCCGTGTTCACAGGTCTCGCAGTGAGGACTGCCTTCAGCACCAGCCTTCCATGCTAGTCACAGTCTCACCGCTGTGACAAACACCCAGCCAAAGCAACTTCAGAACGGGAGGGTGTGTCTGGCTCCCAGTTTGCCTGCGCTGGCCACATATGCCCCCTGGTCACATTGTATCAGCGGTCTGCAAGCAGAGACACAGAGACGCTAGTGCTCAGTTTCTTCTCTCCTTTTCCCCTTTTTATTCTGACAAGAACCCCCAGCACAGGAATGCTCTGCCGTGGAAGAAAGGGTCTCTCCTCTGTTCGACCTCTCTGGAAGACATGCCCAGAGGGATGTTTCTTTGGGTGATTCCAAATCCAGTCGACAGTGCTTATATAGTTTACCTTGGAGTGTTCAAAGCAACCAGGCTGCCGTGTGACGATCTGGCCAGTTGTTGGAGAAGGAGCTGTTTGGCTTTAGTGGCTCTCTTCTCCAGGCAACACCTAAGGGAAGGTGTGACAGCCGGCAGTTAGGTGGCTGGATGGCTCATCCATGACAGCTGTGGTGGCTATTCTTGGTTGTCAGCTACATCTGGAATTAGCTAAAACTCAAAAATAGAGAGGCACACCTGTGAGGAGGTTTGCTAATGTGAAGTGGGAAGAGCCCCTTCTAATTCGGATCTTTGAGATGGGGACACACCTCTAATCTGGGCCACACCTGCCGGCAGCACACGTAAGGACACGGAAGAAGGAAGTTTCGCTGTTTGCATGCTTCTTGCTCTTGTCCGTTTCTTCACTGGCATTAGTGTTAACTTCTTAGAGAGCCCAGCATCTACTGAAGACCAGCTGAGACATCCCGCCTTGTGGACTGAGCAACTACTGGGTCATTGGACCTTCCATTCATAGGTAGCTATTGTTGGATTAGCTGGACTGAAGCCTGTAAGTATTATGTATAGAGGGGGCAGAAGAGGGAGAGATTCATCCTGTAAGTTCTGTTACTCTAGAAAACTCTACTACTACAACACCTTAGATTATTTAGATGGAGACTATATCATTGCTAGGTCTCAGAGAAGGTGGCTGTCGCCACCCTTCTAACCTTGCCAGGTGCTTTCCTATCTCTGCCAGTTATTCCGACCTCCCTAAGGCCCAAATGGATCTTTGTATTCGCTTTGCTGAGAGTGCTGTCCTGACATCCTTGTTACTCACCCAGGAAGCTGCCTTTGGCTACTTCAGCTGGCTCAAAGCCCCGGTGTACATGCAGAGGGTTTCAGGTGTTTCCTACTCCATGATTGTCGTACCCAATACATGTAGTCAGTGTCTAAAACATACAGTCACCTGTAAGAGTCAGCTGTGCCTCCTGAGAGCAGGGACCAGACATGACCCCAGTGATGATGTATTTATTAGGAATTCTTTGGCTTCCAGGTAAAGGGTAGGGTGGTAAATAAAGCAGGTCTTATCTTTCTCATGTGAGGTAAATGGAGTCAGTGTCTTTTTTTGAAAATATTTTTTATGGTTTACATAACTTTACTTTATGTGCATTGGTGTGAAGGTGTCAGGTCTCCTGCAACTGGATCTTCAGACAGTTGTGAGCTGCCATGTGGGTGCTGGGAATCGAACCCGGGTCTGGAAGAGCAGTCAGTGCTCTTAACCACTGAGCCACCTGTCCAGCCCCTGGAGTCAGTGTCTTACACTGGCTCAGTTAACTCACCGCTTCAATACCTGCCAATCTCTTACTCTCCTCCTGCTTGGAGATAACCATGGCCGACTAGGTATCACTTCTCCAGGAGAAAGAAGGGAAGCTGTACACTGACCCCTGACCCTTTGATAAGAAAGCTCGTGTGTTCTCCATAATTATCCCTAGCTGTTTTCTGCTTCTTAGTCTTTGTCCTTTGACTGCTTGCAGTCAGAGGAAGGACTACAAACTCCACAGGCAGCTTTCCTAGCTCCGGAGTCGGCAGGATGAACCCAACAACCATGATCAGCCTTTTGTTCTGCCGTGTACTGTGTCTGCTATAGCCCAAGCTCCGGGGTAGGCACTTTCCCAACACACACACATGCACGCGCACACACACGCACGCACACTTTCCTATTTTCGTTTCAGTTCTGAAAAGGTGGATACTGTAGTTCTTATCTTGTGATTAGAAACAGTTTCTGGAAGAGTAATGGCCTGGCTGTGTCTGTGCACCTCGGGATGAGCAGAGTCACGACAACACTCAA
The DNA here is from genome assembly GCA_028555095.1 of Dicrostonyx torquatus. Classification (NCBI taxonomy): domain Eukaryota; kingdom Metazoa; phylum Chordata; class Mammalia; order Rodentia; family Cricetidae; genus Dicrostonyx; species Dicrostonyx torquatus. Next base: position 1,691,004 of record JAQHUG010000211.1, read on the forward strand.
AGCAGCTCCCTCCAAAAGCTGCTCAGCTTCCATGGTGTGGCATTGCCTCCCTGAGCCCCCTTTGAGCACATGTGGAATTCCAATGTGGGTCTCTTTCTAGTGGGTGATCATTCACCCATCAGTTGAGCTTCACTGTTAAACACACGTTGGCAGAATGGTTTGCTAAAGGTATTGCAACAGAAAAAAAATGAAGTTTAAAAATGAAGTTATAATGCTCACGAAGTGGCATTCACTTTATGAGCAGGGTTATCACTTTTTTAACACAGGGCCTCATTTGGTGGGCCACTTAATAGGCGTTTAACCAGTAGTTGGTCCCCGCTCTTAAGGCTCTAAGTAATTTGCATAACCTTTTCCAGTTCCAGGAGGGAAAGCACTTTGCCAGAGGCTTTGCCCTTTTGTTATTGCTCAAAAATCTCAGCGCCCCTGTTTCAGAATAAATGAAACAGTGGTCATCCATATTCATGTCCACAGCTTACAGTTACGCGTTTGAGAACTGAAATATTCACAGACATTTCATCCCTACAACATGTTTTTTTAATAATGTGCAGGGGTTTTTGGTGCATGTGATTATAAAAGTAATAGATACGCAATTGGAAGAAAGTTGAGGAGAAGAATCCAAAAAAAAATCACTCCTAATTCTACACCACCCAGAGGCAATGAGATTAACATATTGACATTTCCTTCCTAATCTTTTTTGTGTATTTTTCATAGCTGAATTCCTACTCCCTTTGCAGTCTCATGTGCTGCAGTAGGTAACACAGACAAGCCTCCTTGTTACTGCGAGTACCTCTGTGAATGGCTGCAAAATGCCCTTTACCTAAACCTTTCTGGTTTATTTCTCTCCTGATGGACAGACACATGGGTAATCTTGGGAAGTCATGATATTTATCTGTTCCAGTTAGCATCTCTGTTGCTGTGATAAACACCATTCCTAAAAATAACATGGGGAGGAAAGGGTTTGTTTCATCTTCCATTTCCAAGTGACAGTCCATCTTCAAGGAGAGCCAGAGCAGGGCCATGAAGGAGCACTCCACACTGGCTTGTGTCCGGGCTCCCATTAAGCTGCCTTTCTTACACTTCCCAGGACCGCCTGTTTAGAGTACCAGCCACAGTGGCCTGGACCTTCCTCCATGAATTAGGAATCAAGAAAATGTCCCACAGACATGCCTACAGGCCAGTCTAATGAAGGCGGCTCCACCAGGTTCCCTCTTTCAAGGAGTCTCTAAGCAGTGCCTTCAGTAGGAAAGAATAGTCCAGATCTAGATATAAGCCAGCAGGTCCTCTGCCTGCCTGAGTACTGTGCCCACACCAGGAATGATGATAGCGCACACCATAATTTCACTGGTTGGGAGGATTCTGAGCTTAAGGCCAGCCTGGGCTACACATGAAGACTACTCATAAAAAAGAGAGCAAGTGTGTAAACAGAAGTTTCTCATCCCAACTACCTGATCCCAAGTAACTGACTCAGGGCTGAATATGAATTATAAATGCTCGACCAATAGCTCAGGCTTGTTACTAGCTAACTCTTAAATATTTCTATCTATATTTTGCCACATGGCATGGCACCTTTATTAGCATGGCACATTCATCTCCTGCTCCCTCTATGTCTGGGTGGTGACTCCTGACTCCTCCTTTCTCCTTCCCGTCATCCCTAGTTTGGTTGCCTAACCTGCCTGGCTACTATCCAATCAATGCTTTATAGAACCAAGTCAAGTGACCAATCTTTACAGTGTACAGGAGGATTATTCCACAGCATTTCCCCAATTTTGTCTAATTTAAAAGGAAGGATTTGACTGTAACATAGTAAGATTGTAACAAAACAGTTATCAAGTAAGAATTCTAGTTACAATATCAAATATTTGTATTTGGCAAAATTATATAATATACTCTATTATCTAGCCTATCTTTATGTGTCCAAAGTTTTAAATTTAATTTATCTTTTATCATAACTTTAAAAATCTATAACTATCTAGTCTTCCTCTCCATCAAAGACCTGAGAAGGAAATAATATTACCTGAGTAAACAAGAAGTATAGAGAAAACAACTTCCAAAACTAAGAAATGACAGAAACAGCTGGCTCCCTAGATAATCACCCAAAGTTTCTCTGTAATGCTGGGGCATCCATCTCTGACCTACAGGCCTAGCATGTCTGACAGACTTTCCTGTGAAGCAGGGAATTTTGAAGGACTGTCCTACCTTGTCTCGGCAATGTTTGGCAGTCAGCTTGCTTGTATCCTGCTGGTCTAGTTTGGATAGTATATTGTCAGCAACTGAGGCAAGCGCAGTTTCTTTGCCCATTTGGCTAGTTTTTGGCATAAAGTAAACAAGCTCCATACAGAGTTTTTCTGGTGCCCATTATCTTCTCTGAAATAAATTGGTGCTGCCAAGACCAGACATGTCTCACTGTCTTGAAAAGTCTAAGTTCTCAAAACATTTTAAATGCCATATTCTGTAGGTCTTTGAAGTGTCTGAAGATTACATATTCATCTAAAATATATCTCTGAATTACTTTGAAAACCTAACATGACTATAAATATGCTGTTATAGATGACTTTTAATCTATATTTCTTTTTTCTTTCTTAAAATACATTTAGTTTTTAATTTTATATTCCAACCCACTTTCCCTCCCACCACTCCTCCTGCCCTCCACCTTCCCCACCCCACCCTGCATAATCTGTATTTCTTAATTGTATAATATTTTTTAAATGAGCTGCATAAACATAATATCCTAAACAAGAGTAGAAATACACAAACAGTATAACAAAATTAACTTTACATTTGTATCAATAAGTCAAAATTCATACCAATGTAAAACATGTAAGATTAGTAGTTGTTTTTGGCTTAAAGTGGATTCAATAGTGTATCTTTTTGTCCTATCCTTCCTATGTCCCCCTTTTATGTTCAGAACAAGATCCCTACATCTGCTCACTGTCAGGAAACAGAACCCACCCAAGAAAACAGTGCTACCAGGAAGCTGTGCTTGACTCTGTTCTTTTGTGTGCTTAGAATCTTTTTAAAGACTTGGTCAGATTTTATGTGCCACATGTTGGAATGTCATATGTAAACAGATGTTTCTTTCCCACCCGCTAGTTCTCAAATAAGCACTCAGAGGCTGAATATGAATTATAAGTGCTTGACCAATAGCTCAGGCTTTTTTCTAGCTAACTCTTACATTTAAATTAACCCATATTTCTATCTATACTTTGCCATGGGGCTGGCTGGCTACTCCTGACTCCACCCTTCTCTTTCCCATCATACTTAGTTTGGTCACCCCACTATACTTCCTGCCTGGCTACTGGCCAATCAGTGTTTTATTAAACTAAGTTGAATGACAAATCTTCTTGTTTTCCTCCTCCTCCTCCTCTTCCTTCTTTAGTTTTTTGAGACAGGGTTTCTCTGTAGCTTTGGAGCCTGTCCTGGAACTAGCTCTTGTAGACCAGGCTAGCCTTGAACTCACAGAGATCCGCCTGCCTCTGCCTCCCGAGTGCTGGGTTTAAAGGCGTGCGCCACCACTGCCCGGCTGAATGACAAATCTTTACAGTGTACAAAAGGGTTGTTCCACAGCACAGGTGACATGTGGGCCCATCAAAATGGCGAGGTGGACAAAGGTGCTTGCTGCCAAGCCTAACAACCCGGGTTTAATATCTGGGATCCACATTGGTGGAAGCCTGATTCCTACAAGTTTTCCTCTGACCTCCAGACACACAACTGTAGCACACACACACACACACACACACACACACATAAAAATATAGTTATGGAAAGGGCCAAGCTAGCAGTGTTTCAGTGGGGAGGCAGCTGTCATACCTGGTGTCGTGAGTGCCTGGTTGTACAGGGTGCTGCTGTTTATGTAGTTTAAAGATGGTCAGGTTCTCTAGTCTGGCAGATGGTGTGGAGAGACCTACACAGAGGCGACAGAAGACCACGGAAGCCTTTCTTCTAGCTGGCTCCTCCAACTTTCCTCATGTGCTCACCACTGTGGTGACCTCAGAAGCCCTCACCCCAACCCTGACCATCTTCAGCTTCCTATTATTTCTGGTCTTCTGGGCACTCCAGCCCCACAGGGTTCTAGCCTCCTCCAGTCAGGCAGCTCAAACAGTCACTGTATTTCAGGCACGCCAGGTGTGGTGTGCACCTGCATTCCCAGAACTCAAGAAGCAGAGGCTGAAGGATCACGTGATTGATTCTAACTTGGGCTGCAAATTGAGACCTTGTCTCCCCCTAAAAATGAGGTGGGATGGGGATAAAACTGCAGAAACAAATAAGCGTTGTAGCCGGAGGTCATTGGAAAGCTCGGTTCTGAGCAAGTCCATGGCTGCCTAAACACTCTAGAAGTCGCCCACAGCACTTAGAATCCAGATCAGGACCCTGTGGTGGCCACAAGGCTCTGTCTGCTACCCCTCCTTCCACTGACCCACAGAAGCAATGTGTCCTCAGCACTAATGTGCCCTCCACATACTGGTCTCACAATGTGGTTCCATCTCCCCCCTCCCCTGTGCTCTTTCCTATACCTGGACTCCTGCTCCCCACAAGCCATCATTCTGGCTCCACTCCAGGGTGTTTCCACTCCTGCAGCCTCTTCAAACCCTTTCTTAGCTTTGTCTGTCTCCGTCACACTGGCGTATCTAATTCATTGCAGATTCTACTTCTTCACTGCACTGAGACTCCATCTTTCCTCACTAAAATGTAAGTTACAGACAAGCAGGGATGTGTGTGTGCTCTGCCTCTGTCTCAGCGGGGTTCTCAAAACAGGTGGGGCCCTGGTGAGGACCTGTGAAGCCAGCACAAAGAACATTCAGGCTGAGTCCCTCCCCCTTTGTTCTCCTTTTTCTTCCCTTTCTATTTCTTTTTGCATTTACCTCTGTGGGGGTAATATTTAACCGATTCTTGAAGCAAACAGAAGCTTCTGGACAGTGAGAGCTAAAATCCCCAAACATTGTCATCTCCTCATCTATTGGTAAAGCCAGGAAGTATATACATAACCCTGACTTAAATGTGTGAGGCAGAGGAACAGAACTAATTGTGTGTGTACTTATGCCTATGTACATATATGTGTACACATGCACACACACACACACACACACATATAATGGGAAGAATTCGAAAGATTGGCACCTGATAGGGGTTTGCTAGTACAACAGGAGCAGTCTACATTCTGGAAAGGCTGAGACCCAGCAGCTACATACTCCACAAGGCTGAGTGTCTCTGCAGTCCTTGTTTGGTGCCAAAGGCCTGGAGACTCTTAGAGAATCTGATCTTTAATCCATGTTGGAAGGCAGAAGAAGCTGGATCTAGTTATCAGCAAAGGAAACAGCAGCAGGAACAAAAGCAATTGTGTGGGCACACTCAGCAGCAGGCTGCGAGCCTGGCAGGGCTGCTCTCTCCTTGGCCTTATCTCTCTCTCTCTCTGGGTCACCCGTCAGAGGATGCTGCTCACTTCCAGGGAGGGGCTTCTCCCTTCTGTCGATCCTTTCTGGAGATCCCTCATAGACCCACCTGGAAGTACACCCTCCCGTTTGTTGTAGACTGCATTAAGTTGACCGGTGAAATGAGCCCTCACACTTGCTAAACTTGGGACTGTTTGACCATGTCAGGATGGACGTTAAAAGCAGTTCAGTTCGTGTGATGTCAAAACCATGCTTTGAGGTTTGAGTTTGGACCCCTTTCTTGAGCAGTGCCACACTGTTCCCCTTTTTCCAGAGCTGTTGTTGACCAGCTGCAGTGTTCCCACCCAGCCCTGTGGTCACGAGGTACCCAGAAACTGAGGCTTGTGCTGTGTGTTCTTACGCAGGGTTGTTCTGAAGGGCTAGGTGGGGCAAATAAAATATTTTCATGTACTTATCATAAGTTGAGAAGCATCTGTACTTTGGTATATGAGTCCAGGGTTCCTCTGAACTGTCCTACTTATAGGGACTGTTCAGGTCTGGCTCACCGAAACCAGATCCGATCATAGAAGTGCTGGCATCAAGCTCAGTTAGACGACACAGGGCGTCTTGTTCCCTTGGTGGGAAGAGTCTGACTCCCTTCTTCTCCAGGGTGAAGTAATGACTCATAATGGTATCCATGCATGGCTCTCTCCCCCCAGTTGGGGGCAGTTTGATCTAAATATAACCTCATTTCCTCATTGGGGTGCTGAGGGGAACAAGCCCCCTTTTGACCTCTTGCAGAAGTATTAAATCAGTACACAAGCCATTTCTGGACAGAGTGCAGCTTCTCACAGCTCACTGGTGAAAATGTTTGTCCTGTATTTATCTTACGGTAACGTACACTTACCCAGGCTTGCAGTGGACGAGGCTCTACAGAGCGATGCTGCTCTATAGAAATGGGCTACGTAGTCTTCCGAACCATCCTGTGAACGGGATGGGCTAATTCTGCATATTGTGTGGTTGGCTGTAATTTACCTGCGAGGAAGGTGCGCACGTTGCTTTTTGGTGGTAGTTCCGTCTATTTTCCCAAGGAAAAAGCAAAACTAATTGTTGTTTCTTAGCGATCATGGAAGTAGAACTGTCAGGTCCGTAAAGGGAGTTTCTCACTCACAAGGTCTTTCCATCTCTGGGCACTGTCAGGGGGCGAGTTCCTTCTGATGACTGTTCAGGTATCCTCCCAGCTTCCTGATTTTAACCCAGAGGCTTTCTAAAAACCCCATGGCCTCAGACGTCTATGATGAATGCCTGTGAACCAGTATGCCTGGAATGCACTAGCACCTGCGCTGGCCCTCTGTCTATCTCGGATCTCAGCAGGTGCACGGCCTGGCCTGTTCTGATGAGCAGTGTCCGGTGGATCCCAGACTCTGCGGGCAGTGGGGCTGTATTTAAATACCTTTGAGGACAGAAAACCTGTCTTGTAATTACAGGACTTACCCTTGACCTGGGTGAATGACTCAGCTTTTGAGCATGCACCTGGTATGTGTGAGACCTGTGCCTTGAAGCAAACACAGCTACATACTGGTTTCTGTTGGTGACACAGTTACTGTTTTGTGGTAGACAAAGGCAGGGCTGTGATTTACACTTTTACTTTCTTGTTTCCCTGTCTTTATCATGAGTTAAACATTGTCACCATTACGAGGAACAGCAGCCCCTGACTGTCACCCAGTCTTCACTCACCCCCCATTGAGCATCCCAATTTGCTGTTAGCATTGCTGTTCCTGCATCTGCTCAGTGCTGCTCTAGACTTTGCCGACTGATGAAGACACAGCCCCGTCCTTCGTCTCTGCTCAGTGCTGCTCTAGACTTTGCCGACTGATGAAGACACAGCCCCGTCCTCCATCCGTCTCTGCTCAGTGCTGCTCTAGACTTTGCCGACTGATGAAGACACAGCCCGTCCTTCCTCCATCCGTCTCTTGCCCCAGGTCATTAGGTCCTGATTTCAGTTACGTGAACATCCAATGCTGATGACTTCTTACCTATATGAACATTATTTTAAGCATTATTCATAGTCAAATAATATATTTCATGGTCATTTTTTTCTGTATACTTTATTTCTTGTTTTTTTTAAAGATCAGTTTTGCTTTTTTTAATGAACAAGTTCAACTTTAAACTCCTCTTCTAGAGAGATTACTCTATCAATTTTCAATAAGTACATTGAGAGTCTTAGGTTTTCTGCCCATGTCAGCATCTTGAGGCAGCGTCTCTAAGAGCCGGCCATTTCCTAACTGCTGGCAGCCAGCATCTTGGGATCTTGTCTCTATTTCAGGGTTTCCTTCACGTTTGTCTCATGGTAGAACCCCATTTGCTTCCCTGTTAGCTGGATTCCATCTTCTGGTACTTCTGGAAAGATCCCTCCTTCCACCTCCACTCAGATGACAGATTTTCCAGTTTGGCTAAGTAGCGAGTGATAGGCGACTGCCATTTGTTCTCTCTGAGCATTGTCTTTGTTTCGAGACAAGTTCTCACTGTACAGCCCTGGCTGTCTGGAACTCACTCTGTAACCCAGGCTGGCCTCGAACTCACAGAGATCCTCCTGCCTCCGTTCCCTGAGTGCTGGACTGAAGCACAGGAGTTACTGTGTGGCTTCCTGTAGAGAGCTGCGTGGAGCTGCGCCATTAAGATGGCGCCCGCTTCCACCCTCCGCCCTCCCGGGCGAGCGCTCTTTGGGGTAAATAACTCCTTATTAGGCTATGGCTGGAATCATGCGATGGCTTGTGCATGCGTGGACCAATGGGTATTGCCCACATAGCTGTCCAGGGTTGGCTGCCCAGGCCTACTTAAGGGCTGGGAGAGACTTGCCCGGGGAGAGACATCGCTGTCAAAAGGCCTGAATAAACTGGTTAAAGAAGAGCTCTGGTGTTGCGTCATCCTTGCTGGTCGAGGTGGACGACAGCTTCCTCTGGTTTTGAAGGCTTTGCTTCCTCGTCTTTGCCCCTCCGGTGTGAGTTTTAAGCCATTCGGTTCCGTTGCTGCTCTTGACGCTTTATTTGAAGCTGGGAGAGCGTAGCATCTTTCGCTACAACCAAACTGCTTAGATAAGGGTGTCACACCATAGTTAGAGTCTCTGAGATCTGTAGACTTCTGCTCTAGGAAGTCTTCTACACTTAATCCCTTAGTTTCCTCTGTGCTTCTGATGATCTCGCCTGGTCTGCAGATCTGCTCCCCCTTTCCTAGCTCCCCTTTTCTTTCTCATTCTACTTCTTAAGATTGTCTCTTAACTTTAAACCTTCTGTCATTTGCTTTCTGTAGACATTTTAAAATAAGATTTTATTTCCATATGTGTATATGTGCATCTACATCTGTGGGTGTGTGCCCACAGAGGCCAGAAGAAGGCAGCATATCCCCTGGAACTGGAGTTGCAGGCAAGTCGTAACCTGCCTGCCTGGTGTGCTGGGGTTTGCAATTCACTCTTCTGCAAGAGCAGCATGCAGCTTAGCCACCGAGACATCTCCGCAGGTCCTCTGCTGCCATCATTCTAACTTTTCTCGTTTGGACTGCACTTCTTCTAAAAGTAGCATTCTGTAATTCAGTGGATATGGTGTCTTTTCTTCTCTCGAAACATTAATGTTGTCCCTCATTCTATAAAAGTCTCTCCCTTATCATCTTTTTCCTTCTATTAGACACTCCTTTAATGTCTGTCAGTCTTTGGTTTGCTCCAGTTTAAGAGTCCAGTGCTTAAAGCTTGTACAAAGAACACGAAAGCTGACGAATGCAGCCGAGGTCGAATGCCTTCGATCCTTCCGTGGGTGATAAGGGCTCCTACTCCCTAGCACCAATGTCTTTAGGTTACTTATCTGTGCCCAGACTGGCCTTAAACTCACTGGGAGCTCACAAGGTGGTGGCCTGCAGCTCTCAACCCCTTTTCCTCAGACTTTTGAGTGCCAAGATTACAAGGCATGTTTGCAGCTTTCGGAGTCTTGCAGAGTGGTGCCAACTAGATGGGAGATTAGACCCATTTGCTTTCATTCTAAGGGCTGAAGCAAACCCGTGGATGAGAAAGGATGCCTGGTGGAGTTCACAGTCAAGCCTTCCCCTTAACATCCCTTGTTTCCTCCTAACAGAAGCTCTGAGTTACAGCACTGGGTTTGCAGCCATTCACCCTTCTGCTGTATCTCTCTTCTGAATCCCTCACAGGAACACCCATGCTACAACATCCCATGCCTTTGGGAGGTCATTAATATGAAATACGCACACACATACACACATACATCTTCATTCTTATTAGCTGTTTTTTTTAAGAAAAAGCTTGTTTTTAAAAATTCAAATGTAATGTAAAGTGATTAACTGGTTTGTCTGCAGTGAAGGCTCCATTTTGGCACCATGTAAGTCCCAAGAAGGGCCTCTCTTGTGTCCTTGTTCATTGATAAATCTTTCTGTCCTGTTAGTTGGTTTTTCCTGTTCTTGAACTTGGTAAAGATGGAATCATGCAGGACATGAGATTCCACTCTGTTATAGTGCATGGTAATAGGCCGTTCTTTACCACTGCCTGCGGTACAGTCTCCTGAATGCATCTCCAGTGCTGCTGCACACACATTGTTTCTACTCACGAATAAATCTGCTTTGGACACGTTTGGACACGACACTTACTAGACCTGTGTACACAACCATTTTTTTGGATGTTTCAAAGGAACAGAATTCATAAATAAAGACAGAGAGTGGTTGTACTATGTCAGAGGTTTTGTGTTTTTTCTCATTGTCTGATTATATAAACTCAGTCAGCTAAGCCCATTGCCACGTGTCCATCTGCTCTGTTTTACAGAGTCTGTGACTAATTTCTCCACTACTTAATCTCTCTTTGAGTGTGGACTGTCATGTAGAAGGAATAGAGGGAAGGATGTTTTCAGGTCCACCTTCCTCATCTGGAAACCGCTGCTAGGAGTCTACAGTGCCTTTCTGCATTCCTTGTTTCAGGAGCCATAATTACCCTGCTCTTTCTTCTCAGTCATTTTTGTTCAATGGCTTTTTAGAAATAAGGGTCTAATGCTCTCAGCCTTTCACTGCTGTTCCAGAGATCATTCCTCGTGCTGTCTATCACCAACAAAAATGCCAAGGTAACGCCAACATTGCTTCTTTACCAGATATGGTGATTCATAGCATGATTTAAAAGCATAGTCTGTGATATGATTTTTCTGACACACTTCTCCCCAAGTTTTCAGAAATCCTAGTATCTGCATACTTTGGATTTTATGAATTTTCAAGCTGATCCAGTTTAATTCTTAGAAATTTGGATGTGGTTACCCTTGAAATATGTCCATGTATAACCTTCTCATGTTCCAAACTTAGTTCCTAGAAGCGCTGCTTCTTTCTGAAGCTGTTTCTACCATGTCGGTTTGTGTGTACCTGGGCTAGGAGACACAGTTGAATACTTGGGTGCCTGGAATTAGCAGTCAGAACAGGTTTCTCCAAAGCAGCAGTGGCCTGGCCTCCAGAATCCCCCTGATATTCCCTCCTGTGCAGAGATGCTGGCAGGCCCAGTAGAGACGACAAGAAGTCATGGCTCCTGTGTTCACAGCTGTGAGACTTCGACAACAGACAGACAAGACATAGGCGTGCTCAATGTGAAGATAGCGCTCTCCTTTGTTCTCTGCGTCTGTCCCTCCTGTGCTGCAAAACTGCCAGCAATGCTGTGGTTCCCTCTAGGAATGCAGCGTCTTCCCCTGGAATGGGCTGTCCAGGCTGCAGGTACAGCATTACAGATGGGATTCTATGACTTTCACTTGTCCAAAACCAAATCACGGCTGACTCCTTTCAGGCCTTCGAGAGGTTAAAGAGGCAGGAGTGTCTTGAGAATACTATTTTTTAATTTTCTCTTGTTTTTATTGAACTATATATTTTTCTCCACTCTCCTCCCTTCCTCTACCCTCCACTTGTACCCCATGGTCCCCATGCTCCCAATTTACTCAGGATTTCTTGTCTTTTTCTACTTCCCAAGTAGATTAGATCCGTGTATGTCTCTCACAGGGTCCTCTTTGTTGTGTAGGTTCTCTAGGATTGTGAATTGTATGCTGGCTTTTCTTTGTTTTATGTCTAAAAACCACTTATGAGTGAGTACATATAATATTTGTCTTTCTGGGTCTGGGTTATCTCACTCAATATGATGCTTTCTAGAT
>JAQHUG010000211.1:1743628-1759200 GCA_028555095.1 Dicrostonyx torquatus
GGCGGCTGTCTCTGCAAGTGTACCATCACCATCTCAGAAGGAGAAGAGGAGTGGGCAGGTGTTGGTTTGGTTGCCCTGACCTGAATTGTCTGAAAAAGCTTCATGGACAGCATCTTACCCTTGAACTCTGACTTTTGGCAATAGCACAGTTGAAGATTGTTTTCAGATTTAATTTGTTTTCCTAAGAATTTCTTTATGAGTTTTTCAATAATCCAATCATTGGCATCTCTGGAAGGCATTTCAAAAGGAAAGAGACACTAGAGACAGAGAACAGGGCAGACAGAAGACAGAGCTCAGGATGAGGGCCAGCACTGAGGTACTGGGTGGCTACAGCACAAGGAGACATTATATGATTGTTAGGGGAATCCCCTCCATTTTGGCCAAAAACACTGGTGGTGAGTAGCCCTGTGGGCATGGTTTGCTCTGGATATGTGACCAGATAAAACTGAGGAAGGGGTTGCGTGCTCTCTTTTTGGGGTGGTCAGAGCAGGAGAAAGCCTGTAGTTGGTCCTCACCCTCAGGCAGAATGGCAGGATAACGGCCACTGGATCGGCAGTGGCATCCGCCTTGTTCTGTATTTGTGAATCTGTCTTCTGTTTTCTGCACCCCTTAGTAAATTGTATCTATGTGAGTTATATCCTCATGTGATGTCACAGAAGTGGAGTCAGATAAGGATCCTGAAGGGAGCCTAATGCTTTCCTATAATTGATATGCTTGGGTATTTGCGTTTGGGGAAGGTGGCCCTATTCAGTTTTGTCCTTATTCATAGAGCACCATTTTGTGCCTGGTTGGTTGAGGCTGCCATTCAGACTAAAACACTCTGTAAACCTAAGTGTGGCCTCATGACCCAGTTCTGGAATTGAGCAAGTAAAGCTTCCCAGCTAGAACTTAGATGTAATGTTCAGAAGCCCCAAAGCTCTTTTATGTTGCTACAGTGGCAGAGTAGTAAAACAGAAGGGTAAAAGCCTGGATCTTAATGAAACCTCAAGCAGTTGCTCCCCCTAACCTGGATGACCCACCCGCCTCTCTTGGGGATCAGCAGAACACAGCTAAGCATAGTTAAGACTCCACAGCCTCTAACAGCTCAATATCATCCAGAGTCAGAGGACAGCAGACAGGCGTGCACAAAGAGCACTCTGAGAATGCAGAGGAAGCTCACGAATAGGTCCAAATAGGAGAATGAACCAGGAAGAGGACATTAGGGCAACCCCTCATCCCTGTTCGAAGGCACTGTGTGACAGGCATTCTGTGCATAGGCCGTTAATGTGTTCTTTAGGGACTCCTGATAGTAGCCTGCCTTTCCAGAGTGGCGCTGGCCGTGGTGCTCATATTTGACGGCTGTGGTCTTTCCTGGCTCCAGGCAAAGGCACTTGCTCCTGGCACAGGTCCCTTTCACATTCTGCGAGACTGTTCCCTTCATGGCTCACAGCCACCTCTGTCTACCTCCCTCTAGTATTTTTGGATGGCTTTCCAATTTGATACATGAACATTCCATCAGTCAAAACAATCTTTTTAATGAGCCTCTTGTCCTGACAGCTGTGTTTAAGACCGGACATGGGAAGCATATAGAAGTATAGAAAATTGTCCATTCTGGATTGAAGCCCTCCTGCCTGCCCCACACTCCATCTCTTTCCCAAGCTCGCTCACTTCTTTTAAAAACACAGAGAATGTTATGAATAGCGAGAAAGATGTAAATTGTGCAAATGAAGAATAAAAGATGTCCTGATCAGATAACTAGAAGAAGATTAAAAATGTAATTATCAAGCAAGGATTCAGTATGTGACTTGCAGCTTCCTGCCATGCAGCGCGTCCCCCAGACCCCAGCCACATGGCATTCTCTTCTCACTTGACTTTCTCGGTGACCCTGGTGGATGATGCTGAGCCTGCCTTCCAAATGAGGAGAGCACGGCCTGGAGATGTTGAAGCATGCACCATGTCTCTCAACTTGACACCACAGAAGTGAGCGCAGAGTGTGAGTGTGCCTTCCTGGCACTGCTGCTCTGGCAACCAAAATTCTGATATGAATAAAGAAGAGAAACCTTGTATAGTCTCCCCTGGTTTCGAATGCCCAGATCATTCAGAAGGAAGTCAACTTAAAAAGTTAAGCATCATCTGCTATGGAGAAGAGGATTCAGGGGTGGGGCAGCAAGGCGGCGGGACTATAATTAACCATGAAGTCCCAGCCAGGGAGTGGTACTAGGTGCCAACCACACCTCCTTGGGCAGCGGATTCATGGCAGCTGCCGGGCATCTCTGGGCTCTGGAGAGTAATTATTTCCCAGCACCACTGCTTACCCTGGAGCTGAAAACTTGCAGGCTGCAGGGGGTAGAGCAGGCTGTGTGTGTGCCAACGCTGGCACGGGAAATACCATACTACAAACGAGAACTTTGGTCCCTTGCACTCACCCCAGGGATTCCTGTGATGGTGCTGACCTGAGCATCATCATCCCACTCCTGTGGAGCCTTCCAGAAGAGCCTCCTGTGTGCTAGGTCAGCTGTACATACATACCCTGCTCTCACTCTTCTCTGTTACTCTGTCACCAAGATGCATGTGTCATCCTCCGCTGGCTGCCATTAAAATGTAACTTGATTGATCTTTAGATGAGGCAAGATGAGTATAGTTTCCATAGCTAATTCTTAGACAAAAAAAAAAAGTGAAAAGTTCTTGAAAGAAAGAGAAGGAATCCCTGTAGTTTATATAGGATGAGGTGGCCTTGGGGGAAGGTCATTGTAGCAATTTCTTCCTATCCAGAGGAGAGCCAGAAAGCAAAGAGAAAAGAGAACAGTGAAGGAAGAGAAGGAGGAGTGAGGGAGAGGAAGCCACTAAGAGGAGGCATCCGAGAGAAGCCAGGCACTTTATGTCACAGACCCAACATTCAAGTAGTTGTCTGATGTGACATCTGGGTACACAGAGCACCCACCACAGAACCAGACTTCCAGCCTCTGACGTCCACAGTTTCCACACCGCAGTGCCTCAGTGATGCAGAAGTGGAGCAGCTGGGTGGTGTGTGCCCCGAAACCAAGATCAGTGAATTGCAGCAAGGAGCTCCTCCCAGTACCCCACCCGCACCCCAACACCTGAAGTGTACCCTCCTGAGAGGGCACCTGTGTCTGAGCAGTCCCGGGCAGGGGGCTAAAAGACCCTTACACCACCCACCTTCCATGATGACAGTTTTTATTAAAGTACAAAAAGAGCATCTTAACCTTAGGTTTCCCATATCCACAGTATGGTTTTCCAGGGTAAACAGTGCTGCTCTCCAGGGGATTAGGGTAGCTCTGATTTGCAGCTGTGGGTCCTATGTGGAACACCTGAAAGTGTATTTTTGAACGTAGTACACTAAGTCACACAGGCCTATGTGGTGTACCCACTTGTGAAATCCGTATGCATTCACATATAGTCCCATCACCCCTAAGGTGTTGAGATGATCAGGAAAGAACACACTGCTCACAAAGTGGGAAGAAAGTTCAAGGGACATTTTCCTTCTGCCTCCCTTTTGTTGTTGCTTTTGTTCTTGCCTTGGCAGTCTAGACTTTTTGTAATATTTGCCTTCATTTCTAGTGGTCGTCTGTCGTTCTTTTTATCTTTCTATCCAGAAATACAATTAGGCTTACGTTAAAGCCGCCAGGATGTGGTAGGAAGTGGCATGCCTTTGTCCTCTATTGGGATTTGACCTGATCGGTTCCCCATTGCTTTATTACGTTGATTGGTTTTGAGAGCTATTGTGTGTGTATATAAAATACATACATTGCTGATCTATTTGAAGTAAAATTGCATGCATCACACAAAAGCTAGCCTCTCCCGTGTGTCCACTCTCTTCTATTGCTAGCCTGGTCACTTCCTTAGCAGCCACTCCATTGTCAACTCATGGAGATGGCCCTCTCTCTGTTTACAGCTGCGTGCATGCGTGCATGTGTGTGTGCGTGTGTGTGTGTGTGTGTGTATGTGTGCAAGTCACAGTTTATTCATCTTTCTTGAGGCATGATTTACTTTTTTGGAGGTAAAGACAGTAGCGAAGAAAACAAGCTAAAATGGTAGCCGATTTTAGTTGTATTTAGTTTGGGCCTAGCTGGGGAGATGCTAGCGGCCACAGAGACCTTGGGCTTGTCACTTACTTCCTGTAGGTTGTACACATCCTGCAGTCACACAGTGTGAGCTCATGAAGTCTAGCCAGTCCCTAGAAGGACACTTTGGGACAGGGATTAGAGCTGGCTCTGGGGGACAGGAGAAAAAGGAAGTGGGACTATAGCAAAGCCAAGAAAGGTATGGTCTCACACATCATCTGACTCAGCTAGATCCTTGGGGGCCCCATCCTGAGCCAGGGGCAGGTACCCAACCTATGTGTGGCCATCTATTTTTAAACTGTTAACGGGGCGGGGTGGGGAAGAATGTTAAGGAAGTTTAAATAACGTGTCCTAAAGCTTGTTCACAGTGCCTGGACCAAAGCAGGTCTCCAGTTACTATTGTTGTCACTCCAGTTACTGTAATTGATTCCTTTTTCTGGTAGCACTTTGAGATATTCTCATACCATCATGCAATTCAGTTATGGAAAGTTTACGCACACCACTGTCTGCTCTGCATTTTCTTTTCCCGTAACCTTCCTGCAGTTACCCCTGCATTTCCTCCCACCTCACCCCAACTCTAGGAATCTCAGCCAGGGGTGCAGGGGTTATTTCTTTTCTGAACAGTTCGTTGAAGCGGTTCCCTATAGCATGCTGCTTGAATGGGTGTGATTCCTTCAGACCTCCTGAGAAAGACGCTGCTTTGAATTCTAAGCAGCCTACCCTCCCAACAACAGAGAATGGACGTCAGCCTGCCCAGGAGCCAGTGGCTGTCACGGTGTCCACCAGAGTGAGGAAGACAGCAGCCGTCAGCATGAGGTCAGCAGCAGTGCCTGGATGTTCTAGGGGACAGGAGCTTCATATCCACTCCTTGGGAGATTGCCACTGGAGAAATCCCTGTGGCCAGACTCACAGCTTTAATGGGATTTTCGTTAGTTAAATTTTTCTGAAGAATAACTTGAATTTCTGAATTGTGTCAAGTTGGAAAAATAGCAATAATGAGACTAAATTTCCATCACCAGATGCTTACCCACATATCCTCTTTAACTTTTACTGGACACCTTTACCCTTGTAAAAGGGCAAGAAAAAGGAAAGTCATAAAGATCACAGCCAAGGCAGGTGGTCATTGTTTGTAATTTGGAAAATCCCAGAAATCGACAACAATAGTTACTTGTAAGTTATTTATTTACTAAGGTCCCAAGACTGTACAGTTAATAACAGGCAAAATTCAATTCCGTTCTGCATACTCTTAGCAAACAGTCGTTAGGAGAACTTAATCTCCAGCACCACCAAGAGGAAAACAAAGCCCCCACCAGAGTAGCATGGTGTCCGAGAGGAGAAGCAGAGACGGCTTAGGAAGTGGGAAGGTAAGGCACGTCCCTGGCTCTGCGGGCAGGCAAGATGGCACGTACCAAAACTGATACACAGATTCAGCCAAAATTCTAACAATTGTTCTTAGAACAGGGTCTAACTATGTATCCCTGGCTGTTCTGGAATTTGTTCTATTTATCAGACTAGCCTCAAACTCACAGAGTTCTGCCTGCCTTCTGAGTGCTGGGATTAAAGGTATGTGCCACTAAGCTCAGCCAGTTTTATGTTTTATAAAAATTTCGAGGCTTGGTTCTGTGTACTTATTTCTATATTTCTTTAACATTCAATAGACCAGTTCATAGGGAGGAGGGTGATGTTTTGTTTATTTTTCAGTTCTGGGGTCAAACCCAGGGCCTCTAGCACTGAGCCTCCTGGATGTCTGTCCGTGTCCAGGTGCTCCCATTCACTGAAGGACCATTCTCCGTGAGCATCATATGCTGTTCTCATAAGCTGTATTCAGTATCACATGTATCATCTCCGCTAGTCTCGAGAAGCACAGAAACGTGCAGGTTTTGCAGGATCCTGATATCTTGGCTGGACTTCAGTAGGCCGCTTATTTTTAATAGTGTCTCTTCCTGCCTTGCCAAGGTTTCCCTCCTCCGGGTTAGTTTTATTGGCTCACAGCTATGCACCTAGGCTCACACCCTCTCTCTCTCTCTCTCTCTCTCTCTCTCTCTCTCTCTCTCTCTCTCTCTGTCTGTCTCTCTCTCTCTCTCTCTCTCTCTCTCTGCTTTCACATACAGAAAGGATGGAGTGGTTGACGGGGTCCACAAAGCTGAACTCTGTGACCTGCTCTGGAAGGTGGAGGTCAGTGGAGTAGGACCCATCCTCAGAAGCTCTGGAAATGTCTGGGATCCCACGTGAGTGGACCCCAGCTCGAGAGTGTTCAGGAGGTTTTAACCAATGAAAGGCTGAGTGTTGCAACTCCTCCTCCCTGCTTATGGCAAGAAGACGGGGGGGGGTGGGGACACCCTTTGCTCAAGTCATTTCTGCCCCTCCCCAGCCGAGGTCCATCTTGCCCAGCTCTTCCGCGCCCTGTCCTCCAGCACAACTGATCCCTGTTGAGTCTGCTGCTGTGTCCCATACAGACTTCCACTCCCACTCCCAGCCCTCCTGGAAAATACTGGGGAAAGCTTCTTTCCCAGGCCAGTGTCAGCAAGGTTAAAGTGCTGGAAAAAACATTCAGAAGCCTCCCAGGAGACCAGTGAGCCTTTGTCAGACCCCATGGCTCCAGCCCTCCTTGACCCTCTTTCTTTGACTTTCTGCCAGGCATTGCTGGTTAAGAGCCTGGCCTAGGACCACACACTGCCCATCACAACTTGGTTAACCTGAGTTAACCAAATGCTGTATGTTTCAAGATTTCCCTTTTCTCATCTGTAAAACTATACATCCTTCCCTCCTTAGGAAAAGGTGTGGGTGTAAATTAAAAGCCAGCTGCATGCCCGCAGCAGTGTCTGGCAGCTCGTAAACTCGCCGTCAGCATTGTTACTACAGTGTCTTCCCTCAGGTGCCAGCTCAGGATGGAGAGCTAGAAGTGTAGGTGTGTTCTGGCCAATCCAGTCTCCAGGAAGCTGTGTGGGGATTACAGCTCTATGGCCTTTAGCATTCTGAACATACCCTAAACCAGCCTGAGCCAGATCTGTGTCTGAGCTGTGTACCCCCAAGCTTATTGTGTGTCTTCCTTCCTTTGCATGCTGGGTAATTTCTTTCCTGTGGGTACTAATGATATGAGAGACAGTGTGTGTGCAAAGTGCCCCACTCAGTAGGTGGAGCGTGCTCAGCGCTGTCTCTCCCGCCACTGTCATAAGTAGTGCCCTCCATTGCTCCCTGGCCATGCATGAACCTTGCACAGTTGTTGGGATGGTCATTCCAGCGTCCTCTTGTGCATTACCAACATGTGACTTCAAGAGCAGGGTTGCCTCAGACTGAGGGAAGAAACCGCCTCCTGCCTTTCCTGAGAGCATGTGGTTCCGCTGCCAGTCATCCCCACATGCCCCAACAGGAACAATGAGAAGTATAGACTTCCCAGACTGGAAACCCATGGAGCCCTCGCTTTCAGAAGCCAGAGTGGGCTCACCAGTCATCTCTCTCTACACTGGCATCCTGACTGCCTGCTGAGGAAAGCTGACTTCTTGAGAATGTGTACTGTTTCCTGCTGCCCCGTACCACACACACCTTCCTTCCTTACCCCCCTCCGCCTTTGTGAGTTAGAGTTTCCCTCACCACGGAGGAAGAATAAATCAGGTGTGGTTGGAGATTTGCGTAGCTTTCACTGCTTCAGCTAGCAGTATGAAGTGGCATCGCGTTTTCATAAATAGTTGCTCAACACAGAATAGAACCAAGAACTGTCCAGTTAGAACTCGGCACACTTCAGACCTAAGTCAGAAGCACCCCAGTGTCCCCGCCATGCACCTTTCAGACCAGCATTGCTTGCTGCAGCTCACTTCTGTGATTTATGGCAAATTTCCAATATTAGGATATTAAATTATATGGAGATCATATCCCAGTCCTCTGATTAATTCCAAATGAATTTGAGTCAGGGCAACTTTAAAAGTAGCTTTTTTGTCTCTTTATGACTTAATGCCTTAGAGAAATAAATGGGCAGTGACGGCCACACTCAAGGCCTGAAGATGCAGGGGTTGCCTTCACTGGGATCCTTTCCCTTGCAGTGATTTTAAGAGAGCCATTCATAACTCAAAATCAGCTTATCCATAATTCTCATTTAAGGAAGCACAGAAGCATGTCAACCAAGATGACTGAAGATTCTGCCTGACTCCTGGAAACTCCGTGGCCATCAGTGCCACATCAGGGAAGCCATGACATACATGCGTTGTGTATGGACAGTCAATGCTCAGAAGCTGCTTGAGCCAAGGCAGTGAAACTTCTGACAAGGCTTCACAGCTACAGGCGTGAACGTGGTGTGCACATTGCAGCG
This sequence comes from Dicrostonyx torquatus, assembly GCA_028555095.1. NCBI lineage: Eukaryota > Metazoa > Chordata > Mammalia > Rodentia > Cricetidae > Dicrostonyx > Dicrostonyx torquatus. The sequence goes on from JAQHUG010000211.1 coordinate 1,751,993, forward strand.
CTCAGATGCCAGCACAGACAGAGCTGGGCCACAGGCCAGCAGTGAGCAGCTGGGCCTGCCCTAGAAAAGGGTTGTCCAGAGGCAAGGCCAGGCAGTAAGCTTTTTAACCCTCCCTGCTTCTTCCCCAGATGTTTGTCCTACCCATGGAGGTGCTATTGGTAACATCCATCTTAGGTAAGAGTTGGCCACAGAGGTCGGAAATATACCCACGCTCCCCCAAAACTTGAGCCTGAGTCTGCAAGTGTCTGAGATCTTTCCAGCACTCCCCCATCCTTGTGAGGCCATACAAAGAAAGCATGTTCCAGTTCAAAACGCTTAGAGTCAGAGAGAGACCCAGTTCTGGTCTGCAGAAGCTCCGCCATTGCCTATGTATCTTGGGTTCTCGGCCAGCCAGGAGACCCAGAGCTGCTGAGGGCACCATCTGAGGCCAGGAAGGAAGGGTTCCATCTGGCTGCTTTTAGAAAGACTACAACCTCCTTCCAGACCCTTCCTTTGTAAACATCACATTGCCATTGCGACCCCCAAAATATTAGTTCCTTGTTTTCACAAGGAGATCTCTTTGTTACTGACTGCTTATTTCTAGTCCTCTTTAGGTATCTTTGCTCTGCAAAGGATTCTCGTTTGGTCTTTGGACACTACTAGTAAATGGTGAGCCCTAAGAGTGTTGGGGGTGTGGCAGGAAGGGGACATACATGTTGCAGAACAGATGACTAAAGTCCAGTAAATTCTGTTCTGAAAGTCCCATGGGCCTCTTGGCCAGTCAAGGCCCCTGCTCCCCTCTCTGTGGATGCCAAGGAACATGGCTTTGACACTTCAGCAAAATGAGTCTAGCTAGCTACTGCTGTTGTGAGCCCTTCTCAAAATTACCAGGCATTTCCGCTACAAAGAGCAGCACTGTTTACAACTGTAAGTTAGTTAGACATAGAGTCATGTTTCACTAACATTTAGCTCACACAAAGAATACTGCGGAGCGTGTTCTCTGCAGCTCCTGAGAGTTCCAAGGGTTCAGATGCCAGCAGCCTTCAGACTCAGGTCTGGCAGTTGGAAGACCCTTCAGGTGCCTAACCCGGGGGTCCTGCTACAGCTCTGTGTGCTTCACCTGATGTGACAGCACCTGCCCTTGTTAGGTCCGACTGGCCACCACTATCACGCTCACATGTCCTGACCAACAGATCAGGTCATGGTTCCTGTAAGCACCGACTACAGCGGTGCTTCTCAGCCTTCCTAAGGCTGCAATTCTTTAATCCAGCTCCTCACGGTGTGGTTATTTTTGCTGTACCTCACAGCTGTAATGTTGATACTGTTATGGATGATAATGTAAACACGTTTAGAGAGAGAGGTTTGTCAAAGGGGCCACCACCCACAGGTTGAAACAGCTGATCTACTGATCCCCTTGCTAAGAACCCCTTGTAATTCCAGCAGATATGAACCACTTCCGTTCTAAATACATATTCAGAAGCCTGCCCCATCTAGAGGTTTGCTGTGCACACGTACCTCCCATCTAAAAAGATCCACTGGGGAGTTCCAGAAATAAACAGACTATATAAATTGTAAATTCTGTGCTGTTCTGAATAGCATGTCCTCTGTCTGCCCCGGATTGTCCTTTGGTTCAGTATCCATGCTATATTTGATGCCCACTCACTTAGAATATGGTAGCCTTCTCAGGTATTATGATGGTTGTTACGGTATCGCAGCTTGTTCCAGGTAACTATGCTTAACAGCCCCTAAGTGCAAGATTGGCAATAAGGCAGACCATGCAGAGGGACAGACGGACTCCATTGTTGTGTGGCAGCGCCTCAGTGGGACATAGAAATGCATAGAGTTCATGGGGTTAGTATACATGGAGGAAACGTGGTCTTTATGGCATATGTACACATGGGTGAAGCATGGTATCTATGTCATATGTATGAATGGATGAAACATGATATCCATGGCATCTGTACACATGGGGGAAGTATGATATCCATAGCATATTTATACATGGGAGAAGCATGGTAATTGTGGCCTATGTATACATGGGCAAGCATGATATTCATGTCATATGTATACATGGGGAAGCATGTTATTAATGTCATATGTACACATGGGGAAGCATGATATTCATGGCCTATGTACACATGGGAAGCATGATATTCATGGCCTATGTATACATGGGGAAGCATGATATTCATGGCATATGTATACATGGGGAAGCATGTTATTCATGTCATATGTACACATGGGGAAGCATGATATTCATGGCATCAGTATTCATAGATGAAACATGTCATTCATGTCATATCTGTCCATGAGGGAAGCATGGTGTTTGTGCCATCTGCATTCATAGGGAAAGCATGGGATTCCTGGGGTCGGTACAGCCAGTTTCAGGCATCTACCGGGGGTTATGACTGTCTTGTTCATGGGTAAGAGGGGCGTCTGTGTACAATGGAACCATCACCTGTAAATGAGTGTTTCAGACAGCACTGTGCTATGCACACACAGCACACAGCTTTGCTCCCTTCTCTGAGGTCATCTGCAGTCAGGTATCCCAGCTTCCTGTCCTTGCCATAAATTGGGTTTTTTTCCCCTAACTGCAATCCCCATTATAAAATTCTCCCTTTCAAAGTAAAATTTAGTGGTTTAAATATTTTCAAGAGGTTCTGCAGCATCACTAGTATCTGGGAGCTGGCCAGTTTTATTTACCATTTCACAGAGAATCTATATACTCATCATCAGCCCCTTCTCCTGTCAGCCTGTGCCAGGGATCCACTGTTGGGACCTAACTCCGCCTACTCCGGACATTCCGTATGCACAGGGTCTTCTGTCTTATGGCCGTTTATCTGGCCCTCTCACCCAGCTTAATGTTTTCAAAACATTGTAGTCGGTATTTATACTTTGTTCCTTTTCATGACTGACTACTGCTCTGTCGTATGGATGGGCATTTAGTGTGCTTCTCATGCTCGGCCATCGGTCTCCACTGATGTGTGCCGTCGTTTCTCTTGGGTCTTTCTCTAGAGTGAGGTTAGCTAGATGACTAACCTTTTTGGGGAATTCCCAGCGTATCTGAGCAGCACTGCGTGAGAGCTGTCATATCTGGGAAGGCATGGGAGTGTTCGCTGCTTTCTGTCTGTTTTATGTAGATACCCTGCTGTGTGGGGACATTGCTTGGTCTCACTTTTAGCAGTAAAAACTATAGCTATTTAAATCAAAGTGACACCATCAGGATTTACTTACCGGCGTTCCTCTTTTCCGTTCTTCCTCTCATCCCTTACTGAACTAGTTCTTTTGGGAATTCATAAGTACAGATTTCGGAAATGGTGACGTCTGATTTTTTCCCCCACATTCTAGACATGTCTTTTATTTACCCTCAAATGTCAGGTGAGCTTAGGTATGGGATTTGAGGTTCCTGGCTCCTGCTCTCAGGAGATGCCAGTCCTCCGGTCTGATGTCGTCTGCTGCCGCCTTTCTAAGAGTGTTTCCTTCCTGTCCTCTGAGGTGCCACAGTTTTATTGTGCTGTTTATCAGTGTGGGAATTGGAGTTTCTCTGAGGACCCATGTCTTCATCCTTCCTAGAAACTTTCAGCTAATATTCCCATTCTTTTCTGCATTATTCCCTCCTTTCTCTCTCTCCAGTTTCTGTTTGTGATCTCCCAGCACCTCTGTAGGTCTCAGGGTTTCACGTTCACTACTTTGTATCCCGTGTGCCTTCTGATTTGTGGCCTTGATTCTTTTCTTCTGTTTGCGATTGTTTCCTAGTAGAATTTACTCCTTTTGTTTTATTGGGGATTTTAGTGGAACTTTTCATGGGTGTCTTGATACACTGTTTCTGAGTTTTCCCTGCTTCCCGTTATTCAGTCTTGTCTGTTTTCCGTCAAAGGGTCTTAGTTTTATGGCTGTTGGTCTTTCTTAAGAACTCTAATATACAAAAGATATTTAATACTTGCCAGGCCCTTTCTTCTAATTAATCCTAGAGTGAACTCCTAAGGTGTCTGGGCTGCCTTACTTAACAAGAATTTTCTTCAGGGGCTGGAAGATGTATCTTCTGATTCAGTGAGTGATCAGGACTTTCTCACGCTCGCTGTCTGGTGGTTTTGGTTACCCCTCCAGTGCGCATGTACGTGCACGCACGCGCGCGCGCGCACACACACGCCCTCCTTCACATCTGACTTCTTCATCGCCATTTGGAGATAACACTGTAAAATCTGGAAATGAAGCCCGAATCTGCTGTCCTTTCTAGAACCTCAGGTTGTGATACTGAAGCTCAGAGGTACGCTGGAGAACTCCTAGGTACATGTGTTCACATACATGCATTTAATGAGAATTACACATGGGACTCCCATGTACTAATATGTTGACTTACATGCTCTACTACCCTGTGGCCGTTTGTTTTCATGTTAAGAAACTCTGGGAACTCATCGTTCATGAGCTCCTATGAAAAGGTCGGTTAGTGCATTCTCCAGCAGTGAGCATTAGTGGTGATATCATTCACAGAATCAAACTTTGGTGCCGACGGGTAACCTACATGGAAGTCCTAGCCTCTTCTAATGTCTTTCCCTCCCCTGCAGGTATCAGAGCTGTATTCTCGGGTCACTACCACAGGAATGCTGGGGGAACCTACCAGGATCTTGACATGGTGGTTTCGTCTGCCATCGGATGCCAACTAGGCAAAGACACCCATGGGCTCCGTGTGGTGGTCGTCACTGCTGAGAAAATTGTTCACCGTTACTACAGCTTAGATGAGCTGAGTCGGAGAGGAATTGACGACGACCTGAAGGAGCTGATGAAGGAGTGACTCCCCACCTGGCCCACCCAGTTCCCATGCCCATGACCTTTCACCTTGCCAGAATGTTCACAGCCCCTCATAGCAATGTTTGAGCAGACAGGCAGGTTTGTGAATGAATGTCCTTTGATGTAAATCAAAGTGCTGGGTCCCATCCTCAGTTGCATTCAGAAGGGGGCTGTCATCCCTTTAAAAAGAAGGCTGGGGGTGTTTTCTAATTATGGCGAGACTCTCCTCATTGTGCAGCTTTCACTCTGCCCTTGCAGCCCACTGTTTCTGACAGCTTAAGCCAGTACCCACCTCCTGCCCTCAACCCCAGCTCAGGGCCCAGTGTGATCTTTAATAATTCTGCTCTTGCTACATTGTGATCCTGAGTCCCAGAACACTGGGAAAACAAAGACTCGTCCTCCTTCCTGGCAGACCAAATAGTACCACTCCATCCCGGGCCCACAGACCCCTCATAGCTACCACTGGCTGTTCCTGCTGATGGTACGAACACAGGTGAGCCACGTGAGGGTGTGTTTGCTTCTCTGGTGATGGACATCACCTCCACGTACAAACTCTGTGTTCCGGCTGAGCAAACCAGAGAATGCAGCATGAAGGCCCTGGACAGCCCACGCGTCTGCCCTGTTTATATCCGCCTGCTGCAGGCAGCCACAGCGTTATCCAATCACAGTGAACCTCGTGGGAAAACTGCATTTGCTGCACACTTCTGAGAACAACACAGAACTCACTGGGCAAACTGCACCATGTTAAGTGCCACCGACATGCCACACCCCCAAAGGGGGGGGGGGAAAAAACCAATTTGAGTTACTTCAAATCCTTTTCACTGTGGAATCTGCTCTGCTGCCTCCTCTGGGAGCTCTGCCCTCTCTGACTCTTCATTTGTCTTCGGGCCTGATGCTGAAGTAACCCGGGCTCTATATCCCGCTGCTGAAGTTTACGGTGTCCTGCAGCGGCGCAGGGGAATCCTAAACCAACTTTTAAAACTCTCTGGTTAGACATGAACCGAGAAGCCCATTAAATTAAAAGACTTTTTTGTTAAAAAGTTTTAGTCAATGTAGCAAAACCATGAGAAATTAAATAAAAAGATAATTGGATATGTAAATTCATATGGAACAAAAGATACAAGAAGTTAATTACGTTAGAGATTGGTGACACACCAGAGCTCATTGTTAGGTAGCACAAGAAAATTAAATTTTTCAAACCAGAATGATCTCGTAGTGCTTGGCTATGTTCCCTGTTTGTTTTCCTTTTTCTCTGTAGCAGAATGTAAGAGGCCAGGAGAGGAGTTGGATGACGGGGTAACTAAGAGTCCACTTGTTCCACGAGTGAATACTGCACTCAGAACGTGTAGGCTTGACTCCATGATATGAGAACATTTAACTACAGTGGACTGAAAGCGTGCCCTATGTCCGAGATCCATATGAAAAATGCAGCCCCAGAGTGGGCACAGAATATGGTATAAAGCGAACCGTGTAAATTAAAGAGCTAGCTCAGAACCCTGCGAATGGCGTGGCATTTCCAGTTGCCAGTGGAGCAGCTCCATCGAGGTGGGACTGGCTGCTGTGGGGAGCGGAAGTGGGAATCCACCTGACTCAGAGGACAGCAGTGTTCCGTTCACGCGTGTGCCTTACAGAAATCTCACTGAAAGAAGAGTAGTAAAGGCTTTTCCCACATGCTTGTGCTGTAATTTTGAATGCTCTTTGGGTGCCTCTGATACTCTAGTTCAGAAAGGCCCAAGCTGGTTTCACCGCACCAGCCCATCCATGCGCATGCGCACGAAGGGGCAGGCATTAGGGCAGCTCTTCCCTAGCAGAACACGCTGCATCAGACGGGGCGCTATTCCTTGCTGCTGCCGTGGTGTTGATTTGGGTGTGGCTTGTCCTCAGATGATTCTAGACTTAGAAGTTTGATCCCCATCATGAAGTTATACAAGGCCCAGTAGGTGGCTCTTAAGTCATTCTTGGGCCCCAGTTGCTCTCTGGCTTCCTATCTTTCAGAGTGATATCTGGCCGTTGTGACATCATCTCCCAAGAAACCCTTAACAGAGCCACCATACCTGCCCTTGAAGGCCCAGAGAAATGACATCAACCTCTTTGCTTTATGAAGTGTCTAGCCTCATGCAGCTCATTATAGCAGCAGACTAATATACCCCATGGATTGAAAACTGTCAGTTCTCCCTCCCTTCCCATAAGTTACTTTCATTAGAAATTCAAGGGGCCACTAAAGAGGAGTTATTTAAAGTGGTCACAAATTGGATTGTCAAGGCTGAGAAGGGGGTTTGTGGAGGAGGTTGGGCTGGGTGACCACCATCTTAACTGCATTTTTTACAGGTTGTGGGGGGGTAAGGATAGGTGAACTGTGTGTGCCTAGCAAACAACACTCTGCATATCTTAAACATCTGCCTTAGGTGAGTATCAGCTGTGGTGGAGAACTGCAGATCTGA
>JAQHUG010000211.1:1768024-1786072 GCA_028555095.1 Dicrostonyx torquatus
AGAACTCTCAGCTCCTTCCCCAGCATCTTGTCTGTCTGCACACTGCCATGTCCCACCACTATAATGGACTAAACCTCTGAAACTGTAAGTGAGCCCCAATTAAATGCTTTCCTTTATGAGAGTAGCTATAGTCATGGTGTCTTCTCATAGCAATAGAAACCCTAGCTCAGGCAGCTGCTCCCCTCCACTGCGCCTCCGCAGGACGGTAGACTACGTGACTACCTGGTCTCTGGCCCTACTTTCTTAGGGACACTTTTCCCTTCTTTGGGACAAATTGTCACTAAGTTACCAAGGCTGACTCTCACTATAGCCCAGGTTGACCTCCGAAACATAATCCTCCTGCCTAAGCTTCCTGAGTGCTGGGGTCACTGGCATGTGCCATCGCTCCCGGTTTGGGTCTCGGGCTTCCTACCAACATTCAGCTACACAAACATTCCCGCACCATCAGTCTCTTCCCTGAGCCTGACAGAACGTGCCCATCCCCTCATCTGCCAACTGTTGCCCTGAGAATCTGCCATACATCCCCTGGGGTACTTGAGGGAGCTGGGGGTCTCATGGCTTCCCTGTTTCTCTTCTCAGTTGCCGCTTTTATACCACTGGCACTCATGGGTGCCACCATTCAGTCCACCCACATGCACTCAGGCTCGTGGAAGGTACCTGCCAATCTCCCCGCAGAAGTCTCTGGAAACTGGTTAGCAGCCTGCCCATCTGCCCTGTCTCACCTTCATCCAGAATGATTTAGCTTTCAAGGAAACGGCCATCTGAGGAGAAAAGGTGACGTCCACCCTGTAGCACCCATTCCCCTCCAGCCATTGACCCCTCCTTCTCTGCTGTAGTCTGGGCTGTTTGAATGGGTTCATTCTGCCCCAGGCTTCCTTGTGGTGGGAACAGAAGCAAATGAGGTGCCATGGTGCCAATGTTCTGACCACATGCCAGTGGTGCCCACAGATGGCAGTGTGACCAAGTCCAGCCGCAGAGACACAGTCCTAGGCTGGAAGTTTGAGGAGGGGGAGCTTCCAGCTGGAGTTGCTGGATTGAACACACCCAAGAGTCTACCAATGGAGACATTGCAGAGCAAGCTAGAGCAGAAGACAGGGAAGAAGAGAGAAAGGAGGTAGGAGTCTAGGATGAACACCTAGGTCCAGCCTTGCCGACAGCTTTCCAGAGGCTGTCTTGGGTGCCACTGGCTGAGTGGACAGTTTTCCTTCTTTGCTTAAATTAGTCCTCAATTGTTGCAAACCAAAAGAGACCTGGCTGATGCCCTGTCTCACAAGTCTATCTCTGCTCCCATGATCTTTCCCATTCTACGGAGCTGGAGACGGGGCGAGGGGACTGTAAGCATGGGATGGGAGCAATGCCCACCAATCCAGACAGCGCAGACTCACGGGAGAGAGGGAAGCAGCCCAGGACTGCCCTCCTTGGTGGATGTGGTACTTCAGAGGCACACATGACCCATCTCCCAGGTCATGGAACATGGCAACACGCCATAAAGACGGGCTTCCTGCTCTGAACATCTGTAAAGCCTCTAGTGTACATGTCTGATCAGACTGCAGAGCCTGCCATCCCTACCTGAGTATTTAAAAAACCGAAAGTGAGGGCCATCCCATTTTTACCATGTCAGGGGAGACTGGTTAAGTGGTTTTTATTCTACTCTCTTCTGTTTTTCAGAATCGAGGCCATTTGTCGCTTGTGAGTTAGTACCTGGGCTTATGAGCTGTCCACACAATGTTCCTGTCTTATTAATCTAGCAGTGGATTCTGCAGAGATATCTGTGCGTGGCTATGAACGGTTCACAGTGTGCTACTCGGTGACCAGAACCTCGGATTCATACACAGAGCCCTGTTGTGTGACACAGTTCCCGGGGAAAGATGAGCAAGTACCCACTCACTCCGTGGGAAACTGACAACTCGCCAGAATACAGATGCCACCAAAGGCCAGTTTGGCGAGCCAGAGAGTCTCACTCGGTTATTTACAGGGATTTGGATGAGAGGATTTCTTACAGGAGCAGAAATGACTCAAAGAGTTGCATTACCAAAGCCAACCCCCGCATGGAGTGACAGGATAAAGGATGAAGGAAGGGTATGGCTGAACAGACTTGGGTCCACAGTGGAGTGAAGGCAGGATTGCCCGTGTATTCACCGTGAAAGCTTCTCCACACACCAGCATGTCTGAAGTGCCACTTAAAAGTATTAAGGAAAAGGGCGCCTGAACTCAGAAATGTTTCTCTCCAGTGAAGACGCATGGTAGCCCTCATGGCATCTGCCATGTGGCAGGCACTGTGCTCTGGACTTCACCCTGACAACCTGTTTAGTGTGCACCTGTTTCTCCTGCCCTGCATTGCAGGTGTGGAACCCGGGGATGATGGTGACAGTTCATCCGGCTACACAAGCACAGCAAGCGTTCAGAGGCCACAGTCTCTTCCCCCCTACCCCATCATTGTCCATGACAAGTGGGGAGGGCTACCCTGGAGAACCTTCCCAAAGCCAGAGTCACCTGATTTCTGTCACTGTGCTGCCTCAAAGGGCTCCTGTGCATGTCATCTGGTGGGTTCGGGGTCTTCCTGAGGCTCAACCATGGACCCCAGGAACTCAGACCACTTGGTTCATGAGTGACCTGACTCGGCCCAATTCCATCTGCTCTGGTCTTTTGCTGCAGCTGGACCCCACTCCAACCCTCTCCTCCTGTTCATCAGATCCCTCTAGATAATCTCCGAGGATAGAACTCTGTCACACACCACTGCCCGCCCTGACTTCTTAGGTACTCAAGAATAATTTGTTGGACTGAGAAGGTGGCTCAGTCAATAAAATGAATGACCACCACACAAGTGTACAGACTCAACCCCCATGTAAAGATTGCATGAGCTTGTAATGCTAGCCATCAGCAGACAGGGAGGTTGATCCCTGAGGCTCACTGGCCACTCAGCATAGCTTAGTCTACCAGATGAGAGAACCTGTGTCAAAATACACACACACACACACACACACACACACACACACACAGGCAATGCTAAGGACAATGGCAGAGGTGCAGAGGTTTCCCCTGGCCTCTACATACTTGCCCACACACTGGCATCCACACACACATGTGTACCTGTATAACATAACAGCATTCACATTTATAAATACAACACAAAGAAATGTTGGTTGACAAAGTCAAAAGATGTATTTATGTATGTATGTGCATATCTACATGCACATATATAAGATACAGTTTGTGTGTGTGTGTGTGTGTGTGTGTGTGTTGAGTAATCCCTATACCCTATTTGTCTGGAGATACAGTTTGGAGGACAGCACTCATCATGCTTTCTACGCTAATGGAGCATCCTGTGTGAAAGATGTATCATTGTACACCACCATGCAGTGTCACAATGCCATGCAGTGTCATGCCGCCGTGCAGTGTTACACCTCCTGCAGTGTCACACTGCCATGCAGTGTTACGCTGCCGTGCAGTGTCATGCTGCCATGCAGTGTCATGCCACCATGCAGTGTCACGCTGCCATGCAGTATTACATCTCCTGCAGTGTTACACAGACATGCAGTGTCATGCTGCCATGCAGTGTTACACCTCCTGCAGTGTCACACTGCCATGCAATGTTACGCCGCCATGCAATGTCACGCCGCCATGCAGTGTCACGCTGCCATGCAGTGTTACGCCGCCATGCAGTGTCACGCTGCCATGCAGTGTCACGCTGCCGTGCAGTGTCACACAGCCATGCAGTGTCACGCTGCCGTGCAGTGTCACACAGCCATGCAGTGTCATGCTGCCATGCAGTGTCACGCCGCCGTGCAGTGTCACGCTGCCATGCAGTGTTACACAGACATGCAGTGTCACACTACCATGCAGTATTAAGATGCTGTGCAGTGTCACACAGCCATGCAGTGTCACACTGCCATGCATAGTTACGCCGTCATGCAGTGTCACACTGCCATGCAGTGTCATGCTGCCATGCAGTGTCACGCCGCCGTGCAGTGTCACGCTGCCATGCAGTGTTACACAGACATGCAGTGTCACACTACCATGCAGTATTAAGATGCTGTGCAGTGTCACACAGCCATGCAGTGTCACACTGCCATGCATAGTTACGCCGTCATGCAGTGTCACACTGCCATGCAGTGTTAAGACGCCATGCAGTGTCACACAGCCATGCAGTGTCACGCCACCATGCAGTGTCATGCTGCTGTGCAGTGTTACACCTCCTGCAGTGTTACAACACCATGCAGTGTCACACAGCCATACAGTGTCACGCCGCCATGCAGTGTTACACCTTGCACACTTCTGAAGATGAAGAACATGAGAGCTTCAACTGGGTGGTTCTGGCTCAGGGACTCTCATGAAGAATCTAATACCAAGATCACCCACCTGCCCTTGGCAGGTGTCCATGCCATGTGTATCTCCCTCCAGGGTGCTTGAATGTCTTGGATATGATGACTGGATGCTCCCCAAGTAAGTGATCCAAGAGGGAATCTCCATGATGGAAGTTATAGTCTTTCCAACCTAACCTGAAACTGCCACACCTTCACCTCTGTCAGAGAAACCAACTCTGAGACAGTATGGGAGGGGACCACACAAGGTGCGAGTATCAGAAGGTAGAGAGTGTCCGGGCCGTCATGAAGGCTGGCTACCAGTGGTGGTGAAAGACATTGATTGGTCACCTGCCACACGCATGAACACACAGTTGTAACCTGAGGTCTGTGCTCTCCAAGATCATGGTTGTGGGATAGAATAGATTAGATGCAGACAGCACTTGGAGCCACCTAGGGAATGAATTAGCCAGGCAAATGAGGACAGGGAAGAGAGAAGCCCGAGTCCTTGGTGCAGAACCTCAGATTCAGGGATGCCAAGACTGTGCCAGCAGTGACGTCTGGACAGTAGGGATTTTCAAGGTAGTTGAAGAAGAGATGACTCAGGGCTGTGGTCTGAACCTAAGCAGAGCTAGAGAAAGGGAAAAGGAGGTGCTGACCACAGTATTGGACTAAGATAAAAGTCACATGTGAAAGCCTCGTGCTCCCAGATGAGAAGACCAAAAGGTCACTGGCAGTTGAAGTCAGTGTAATTAGAAATCTGTCTTAAATGCCAGCCAGGGTCAGCACAGTGACTGGCTCTCCATACCTGCCAGGGATGCTAGGACAGGAAGGGGCATCTGAAGGATGCCAGATTCCTGACATTCAGATTCTGTATTGTAGGAAGAGGGGGGCTACTCTGTGCTATGCCTGGACCCTTTTATCCCCAGCAGAACCTGTGAATTCCTCTTCAAGACCACCTGTGGCATTGACATCTTGCCCCACTCTCCAGTGACGTGGAGAAAGGTTATTTCCCGCCCCCCATGTTGAGCCCCACATTAAGCCGAGGGGTCCTTCCTTTTCCATTAGTGATTTCTCAGTGCCCATCTGAGCAGAGGAGATGGGGGTTGACTCACAGCTCAGCAGGCTGCAGTCTTTAGTGTTGGGGCAAACACATGCAGATGTGGGTAAATACCCCACTGTTAGCCTCGCCACTGATACCCTATGCTTCTTCAGAAATGAACAGATGGCACAGGATTTAACCAGGAGCACAGAAGACAGAAACTGGTATTTTCACATTAGAAGATCATTAACTGGGCATTGCATTCTACTGAGGCCTCGGGAGAGAACATAAAAGTCAGAACTAAAGAGACCTTCTAGGAAAATTCACTTTAGTAGTGGCCAATAATTTCACCCTCACCATCTCTTCTACCTTATGTCCACAGCAGACATTAAAAATCTATCTCAGGGGAACCAAGACAAGGCTAAGAGGTTATGACCACTAATTGATCTTCCAGAGGATCCAGGTTCAATTCCCAGCACCAACACAATAGCTCACAATTGTCTGTAGCATCAGTCCCAGGAAATCTAGTGCCTTCTTCTGACCTGCATGCATATGGTAGACAGATATACAGCATGAAATAAAAATAAGTAAAATCTCAAAAAAAAAAAAAATCTGGCTCAGCTTTGCTTACCTCTGTGTCTTCGTCAGGGCTGAACTCAGCGACAACCGTCATCAGCTGTGGTTATCTTCCAAGAACTGTGTTTTGTTATTTAGTAAAATTATATCAGAGGGGCTGGAGAGATGGCTCAGTGGTTAAGAGCATTGCCTGCTCTTCCAAAGGTCCTGAGTTCAATTCCCAGCAACCACATGGTGGCTCACAACCATCTGTAATGAGGTCTGGTGCCCTCTTCTGGCCTGCAGACATACACACAGATAGAATATTGTGTACATAATAAATAAATAAATAAATTTTTTTTAAAAATTATATCAGAAATTCAGCCTCTCACACAGCCTGTATTCCAGCAGCACAGTAGTCCCATGTGGCCAGCTGTATTCACACAAAATAGAGCGTCCCAACCATCACAGACAGATTCATATTTACCCTAGAAATGTGTTTCCCAAACGCCAATCATTCATCTGTCATTGTCAATTTTGTTTTCTTTTGCTACATTGGTCACCTTTATTTTTAAGGTGCAGGATCTTAGAGCCCAGGGTAGCTCCACACTTGCTCCGTGACTGAGGATGACCTCAGTTGCTGACTCCTGGTCCTCCTATCTTTACCTCCCAAGTGCTGGGATCACGGGTGTGCAGCAACACAGCCAGGGCTTCCTGTGTGTTAGCGAGCATTCCACCCTCTGCCTACAGCCACAGCCCACAACCACCTTTAAGAGAGATTATCTAATAAGGACATTCCCTGCTGCGTTAGTCTCCTTTATTTGTAACAGACACAACCCAGGGCCCCTGCAGATGCTCCAAACTGCAGGTGACAGCGAACATAGTGTGTGGTGCTTCCCCTTATAGATCTGGGATCAGGCTTAGCCATGAATCAGGCACACTGGGTTAGTAATAACTAATAACGACATAACTGGGACACTATAGGGTGGTTCTTTAAAATTTATTGACTCTTTCTAGGATTTTCATGTCTCACTGCAGTTGGCCACAGAAAGTAAAGCCGCGGATGGGGAGTAGAGAGCCGGTATTAGCTATTCCAGTGCCATGGGAGTTCAGGCATGGTGGCTCTAGAGACTCAACAACCCTGGGAAGACACTGTTGTTTGCTATGTTCCAAATGTCAGCATTGGCAGGGTCCTTTCCCAATACTGTTGTCTGTGCTGTCTTGGAGCCACTACAGACTTCACTTCTAGCCCTTTTCTCCAAACACCCCATAGCACCTTTAGCCTACAGAATGTGGAGGCAAGTTATTTGGGTGCAGCCATGTTCCTCCTCAAGCAATCTGTCATGGAAATCCCTCTTCCTTTGCCTGTCAGCAAAGCTACAAGAGTCTGTGTCTGGGGTGCTTTGTAGATACTCGATAGATAGGGCTTGGATGCCTGCCTGCCAGAAGCCATGCATGAGCTCTTGCTGAGCTCAAACACTAATGTGAGCCAGTGAGATATTTGGACTTATTTTGTTTTAGCAGCTAACCTGACCTATCCTGACCATTCCATCAAGTGCAGAGGTGTTGCACTTACCAACAGCCAACTAGGGCTTGTCCGTGATAAAGACAAAACGACTGAAAAAGAATCTGAAATGAGGTAACTTTCCCACTGTGTGATTCGGTGTGCTTGAAAGCCTTCCGGGTGTGCTTTTCCACCCGTGAGGACATGGTATGACTTGTCAATGTCATGAGTAATTACTTCATTTCCTGCTGCTCTGGTGTGTAAATGTTATGCTAAGGGACATTTTGCCCAAGAGAAACCATGTTCTTTACAAGGTTGAGACAGGGTCTTCCAGGCACCACCATGCCCTCCAGAGGAAAACATCTGTGTCCCTTATCTAGGCCAGCCTGGGAATTTTCCAGGTGGGAAGAAGGTTCCCAACAGAAACGATTTGTCTAAAATTCTTCTACTTGTTGCCAAGTAAGGATCATAAAATAAGCATCTTGACTCAAGGGGCTAGAGAGACAGAGCAGCAGTCAAGAGCACATACTGATCTCACAGAACCAGAGTTCGGTTCCCAGTGAGTACAAGTGCCCACTTCTAGCCTTCACAAACACTAGACACCCACCTTGCCCCCACCACAGAAAATTATACACATAAATGAAAATAAATAAATGTTCTGGGACATACATTCAAGTGCTCCTACCTTGGCATTACTGACTCAAAGATTTAAAAACTAATGAATAAAAGAAAACTCCATTTCCTGGAAATGTGCCCTTGTAAAGCAAAGCACATATGATTCTTTCAGCTCTCAACACAAAACCAGCTTTTCAAGAATACATCATTGTCTGGCAGAAGATTGTGGACTTGGCACTTATCATCAGCTGGGTATGTCTAACATCAGTGAATCCAAGGCCCTAGAGTTTATCTGTTTTGGAAGCTGTTGGTTCCCTTTAAGATGACACAATTAGCCTGCTCCCCGAGAACCACAGCTCTCAGGAGTCACACGCTGAGCAGCCCCTGATCTGAAGTTTCATCTCCGCCACACGGAGCACAGTTGTAGCAGCATGCTGGATCCTATCTGAAGAAGA
The DNA here is from genome assembly GCA_028555095.1 of Dicrostonyx torquatus. Classification (NCBI taxonomy): domain Eukaryota; kingdom Metazoa; phylum Chordata; class Mammalia; order Rodentia; family Cricetidae; genus Dicrostonyx; species Dicrostonyx torquatus. Next base: position 1,776,497 of record JAQHUG010000211.1, read on the forward strand.
GCTGGCATCTTCCATGCCTAAAGAAATATGAGCCATAAGGAAAGACCAAAAATGGAGGGAGAGGGGTCCTACCTCTTAGCCACAACAGCGGTGTCAGAATAGCCATCCTTCTCTAGCTGAGCACAGTACACTCAGTAGGAGGTGACATTAACATTAACACTACTGGAAGGTAAGTGTGGCACAGGACCAGGTAAATAAGTACAAATAAAGATAGCTTGAGACAAAGAAGTCCTTTGAAAGGTCCTGAGGTGAGAGGGACTTCAGGGGCCACTGTTATTACAGTAGCAAATGGTAGGGCTGGCAGGACAGCAATACCCATGTCATGCAGAGCTCTCTGGATCCCATCTATGGTAGCCCATGCATGAATGTGTAACCCAGGGGCAAATGAGACATAAGGGCTTCAGGCTACACCTTCCCTCCCTGGGTTAAAGAGTAACGTATCCTTGGGACATTGATTTCCTATTTTGAGTGTGATCAGGTTGTTTATGTAATGTTCAAAAAAACAAAACAAGACCAAAATTTCAAAGATGCTGTCACAGAAGTCCATGTTGACACCATTCCAGGAGCCCCTTACCTCCAGTCCTTCATCCTACCACAGGGCAGATGTCCTTGCTTAGGCAACTTTAGTCCAGCATTATGTCACTTGTAGAACTATGGTGCCTTTTTGTCAGGAGGGCATTAAAGGGTGCGGATGAAAAAGAAAACCCCAAGGCCACACAGCTCCAGAAACACAACTGCTCAGAAGATCTACAGCTAAGAACCTGCTCCAAGAACGGAAGGGATCAGTCTCACAGGGCTCTGCATGTCTGTGCATCCCATCATCTTCCAAACATATGGCAAGGGAGTTGATTCCCTAGGCCACCACCTGCTTTTTGCCTGCGGATGGACTGCTGGAGAAGCATTCACCCCTTACCAAGTTGGCTTCTTAAAGTCTGCTTTGCCCACAGCACAACCAAACCCATGTGCAGTTGCTACTACCAGGACCATCTAAAGACTGCTGCCTTAGTTAGGGTTTCTAGACACCGTGACCACAACAACTCTTATCAAGGAAAACATTTAATTGGGTCTGGCTTACAGTTCAGAGGTTTAGTCCATTATCATCATGGTGGGAAGCATGGTGACACACAGACAGACATGGTGTTGGAGAGGTCGCTGAGACTTCTGTATCTTTATCCACAGGCAACAGAGAGTGAATTGTGTCCTACACTGGGCATACCTTGAGCACAGGAGACCTCAAAAGCCAACCCCACGGTGACATACTTACTCCAACAAGGTCACACCTCCAAATAGTGCCTCTCTCTATAGGCCAAACGTTCAGGCATATGAGTATGGGGCCGTAACTATTCAAACTACTACATTCCACTCCCTGGCCCCAGAGACTTGTAACAATAATATGTTGTAAAATACAGTTAGTCCAACTTCAAAATTTTCCATAGTCTACCAGAGTCTCAAACTTATTTAAAAAATCTAAAGTTCAAGGTCTCTTCTGAGACTCATACAATCTCCTAACTGTAATCCCCTGTGAAATCCAAATCAAAGAGCATATCACATACTTTCAACATATAATGGCAAAAGATCTACATTACCGTTCCAAAAGGGCAGAAAAGGGAGCATAGTGAGGAAACACTGGACATTGGACATGGAGATGCAGAGTTTGGAGTTTGCCTAGCTGGCTTTCCGTCTTGCTGTGATCCAGTATTTCCTCACTATGTTTCTTTCCCGTGTCTGATCTCCAAGCCTGCTCAACTTTGTTGGCTGCAACACTCTTCTTTCTCCTGGGCTGGTTCCACTCCCTGTTAGCAGCTCCATTCCACTTCCTGGTGCCCCTTTCCTCCTGAGAGTTTACATTTTGTATTTTACTTGCTGAGCTTCTTCCTCATTATAAATCTTCATTAGAGTCAGCACTAGTAACTACACCGCAGAGTCTACATTAGGCTGCCTTCAGCTTTCTTCTGCTGATTCAATTAGTCTAAAACTCTTTACTTTAACCTAAGGCAGACTTTTCAGACAAGGGCAAAAAGCAACCACGTCTTCACCAAAATATCACCAGAATGATCTCTGGGCAGCACACTAAAATTCTCCCCTGAAACCTCTTGAGTCAGCCCTCCACAGTTAAAAGCACCCTCAGCTCCACTGTTTTCCATGTCCCTACTACGATGGTCCATTAGGCCCCACTTAAAGTGTTCAACTGTGTTTTTAATCCATAGTCCCAAATCCATATTTCTGCAAACCAAAACATGATCTGGCCTTCCACGGCAATAACTCCGTCACTGGTATTAACTTTGTCTTAGTTAGGGTTTGTATTGCTGTGAAGAGATACCATAATCACAACTCTTGTAAAGGAAAACATTCCACTGGGGCTGGCTTACGGTTTCAGAGGTTTAGCCCATTATATGGCAGGAAGCAAGGTATCATGTAGTAAACACGGTGCTGGAGAGGCAACTGAGAGTTCTACATCTTGATCTTCAGGCAGCAGGAAGTGAACTGTGTCCCACACTGTGCATAGCTTGAGCATACGAAAGCTCAAAGCCTGCCCCCACAGTGACATACCTAACTCCAATAAGGTCACACCTCCTAACAGCGTTAGGACAGCATTAAAACACAAGAGTCTACAGGAGCCACGCCTATTCAAACCACCATAGCAGATATCGTAGCAAAGCAGCAAATGAAGATTAAATTGAATGTGATTCTTTTTTTTCCATTTTTTAAATTTATTGTTAAAAGAGAAATTTACATTTGCTCCCCTTGTCCCAGGCCCTCCCACTCCCCCACCACCCTTCCTCCCTCTCCCTGCTTCCCTAAGAGGGTGCGGCAGGATACCCTGCCCTGTGGGAAGCCCAAGGCCGTCCCCACTCCATCCCAGCCCAAGAAGGTGTGCATTCATATAGACTAGGTTCCCAAAAAGCCAATACATGCAGAAGAGATAGGTCCCAGTGCCATTATCATTCATTGGCTTCTCAGTCAATCCCCATTGGCAGCCACATTCAGAGATTCCAGTTTGGTCATATGCTCCTTCAGTCCTTGCCCAGCTGGATTTGATCAAGCACACTGTCTCAGTTGATGGGCCAGTCCCTCGTGGTCCTGACTTCTTTGCTTATCTTTTCCCCCCTTCTGTCCTTCAACTGGACCTTGGGAGCTCAGTCCTTTGTTCTGATGTGAACGTGGGTCTCTGACTCTATCTCCATCCATCAGGCGAAATTTCTATGGTGATGATCAAGATATTCATCAATGTAACTATGGGACAAGGCCAGTTCAGGGACCCTCCCTCTGCTGCCCAAATATCCAGCAGGGGACATCCCTGTGGACACCTGGGGTCCCCTCTAGAGACAAGTCTTTTGCTAATCCTAAAATGACTCCCTTAATGTAGATATCTTATTCCCTTCTCCAATATCCACCCTTCCTCCATCTCCACCCTCCAATTCTTAAGCTATATCTTGAGTGTTTTATCTGAAGAAAAAAAGGATTTAATTAGAAGAAGTCAAAATTAATGGAGACTTTCAACAATTTGTAGCTACTACCAAGGGCTTCACACATAGAGTGGGATCTTCATATGTTCTGTGTTGACAGAAGCGTGCATAGCTGATCCCACCACTCAAATCTCATGGTGGCTTGCTCTTGCTTCTAGAGACACAGTAGCTGGGGTTAACAGTGGAACAGTACCAGTCCAGCCCTGACTTTCAGGCCCACCTCAGTTCCGCTATGATACTAGCTGAGTTATTTCTTTCATTCCAGGAAAGTCCTGGCTTATAGAGGGGCTATACATATGTCTCATGAAGCTTCCTGTTACTATAATGAACACATGAGATATTAACTGATACACATATAGAGGTTCTTTTGGCTCATAGCTTTGGAGGTTTCAGCCCATGGTCCAATGACCTCATTGCATTTTGTTCTATGGTGAAGTGGGGCACCATGGGAGCTTGTGAGATAGGAGAACAGAAGAACCATGGTCTTGATATGATATGATATTTTCTCTTTAAGAAAAATATATTTAATGTCTGGAAGAACTTCCACTGGGCTCCAACATGACCTAAGGTCCGCCGTCTTCCAAGAGCACCACCCTTGGGGGCAAACCTTTAACTTTGTATCAATAAGGACAACAGTCACAATGCAATAGGGCAGTGGCAGTCATTGCTGATACTGGCATTTCCTGTTAGGGTGCAGAATGATCTCCTGACACTGAATGGGTCCTGGGCTCCTGGAGGCAGCGCCACGGAGTGACTGCTCTTGTTGCCCCACCCCAGCTTTCCTAGTGTTACTGCTGTTACCATCAGCAGCCGAATTGGTTTATTCAGAAGTATGGAAATAGGCCATGGGGGCCAGGTCTGTAATCCTGTTCCTCAGGAAGACAACCCGGGAGTTACTTAAGTTGCCCTTACCTGGGCAACTTAGGAGATCCCTGAGTCAAAAGCAGTTTTGTAGTGTTTGGTTGATTTCTCTGGAAGGCAGCAGAGAAGTAGTGGAGATGGTGGAGAAGGCATGTGTGGGGGGAGGGGAGCTGGAAGGAGTGGAGGGAGAGGAAATTATGGTCAGGTTATATTGTATGAGAGAAGACTAAATAAAAAGGAAAATGTTTTAAAAGACGAAGGGGCCATGGACTGAAGAGTTACTCAGTGGTAGAGTACTTGCCCAGCATTATACAGAGGAAAAGGAAGAGCAGGAGGAATGGGGAGACGAGGGAGGAAGAGTAGCATAGTCACAGCTGGCATCATTTGGGAAACCTCAAACGCATTTTTGCAGAGGCCTGTGGAACACAGAAAGGGTGGTGTTCGATATTCTTGGTACTTCTTCAGCTAGATAACTTTTCTGATGAGTAGGGAAAAGGTAAGGACACCTTAAGTGTCCTCATTTACCTTAACACACATCCCATAAGTGTCCCTGTACACCCGGGCTCCTCATCCCCAGCCCTCTTGACACTTTGAGCTGGCTCGTTCCACGTCATGAGATCTGACTTGTACATTGTGGAGTCCAGTGGCACTACCATTCGTGACACCCAGACACGTCTGTGGTCACTCGAGGTCAGGGTAGAGGTCACCGTAGGAGACATGCACTGGCCTGAGGTCTGAGGACCCACATGACGCACGAAATGTTCAAATCAGCATGGCTGTTATGTGTGCTCATGCCGGGGTCTCTCCCTGATCTAGTGAATCAGAAAGGCCCTGCACAGGCTCGTGTGTTTGAACATGTGGTCTTTATTTGGCAGCACTGTTTGGGGAGGCTGTGGAGCCTTTGAGGAGTGGCCCTGGCTCGTGGACATAGGTCAGAGAGGTCCAGCATTGTTTCCAGTTTGAGCACTCTGATTCCTAGCCCACTAAGACATAAGTAAGTCATGCTGCAAGCTCCCAGCCATGGGCTGACCCACACTTAACTGCCATAGTCTCTCTGCCACAATGGACTGAAACTATGAGCAAGAGTAAACCCCCTTTCCCCAAAGTGCTTCTGCCAAGTACATGGTTATAGCAATGACAAAACCAGAGTTACACCAGTTCTGAGCAGACTTCCAGGTCCTTGGAGTCAGCTAGGCCCCCTGCCTGCCACACCTCCAGCAATCCCAGCTCAGCTGGAGAATCAGCTGACTAGGCCAACCTCGGAAGGGCCCACAGACGGAAATGAGCTTTCCTGCATTGAAACACACACTTCCCATCTGCCAGTATATGAGACTGAGGACCAAGGACTCTGCTCAACAATGTCACCACCCCCCTTCACACAGAGGATGACACCAGCTTCTGAACCACAGCAGATGAGGTTATGTAATTTGTTTTGAAATTGTTCCCATGCCTCCACCTGCAGCGCACTGACCCGACCTTCTGTTGCCAAGAGCAACATCATTGTCTTCATGACCTCATTGCGAGAGCAGAGTGGGCAGAGCACGGTTACTGTGCAGTGAGGTCACCTCTCCCAGTGCACAGCCTGAGTTCACCCATGGACTCCACACTTCCACAGCTGGTCTTTACCTCCTCGCCACTCTCCTAGCCCTCTGACCTAGTTCTCCGTACTCTCGTCCTTGCCACAAGAAGCTCTCGGCAGAAAATGAGGTTTGATAGAGTGAGAAACTCTGCTGTCTCAGCCCCTTACTTACAAGACTTTATTAAAGACCCAGACAGGTCCTGCAGCGATGAATCCTGTCTATCCCTTTTAAACACAGGCATCCCTAATCTGCCTCATTGCAAAGCCTTATCCAGCTAGGCAGCCCCAACCAGCAAGCAGGCCCTGGCTCCATCTCCTCTTATTTTGAGCACTGGGACACTTTCATCTTCCACATAGTCCAGTTCTGTCCTGTGATAACAGAAAAGGCACAGGGCTGGGTCAATTTTGTGGAACTGTAATGTGAGCCATTGATACGTTGCGTGTGGGGGTGAAATGTCCCCAGTGGCCATGGTTTGAACTCTGTGTCCCCAGATTGTTTTGGTAGGCCATTGAGCCTTTAAAGGGTGGAGCCTCCCTGAAGGAAGTGGGTCCCAGCAGGAAGGGGTTGAGCCTTGATCTTTTATACCTGACTCCACTTCCTGTTAGCTCTGTTTCCTGACTGTGGATTCAATGAGACCAACTGCCTCAATCTCCTGCCTCCACGCCTCCTTTTCATGATGGACTTTATCCCTTCAAAGTGTAAGGCAAAATGAAATCTTTCCCCCCTCGTTGCTCTGTGTCTGGTGTTGGTCACAGCAGCGAGAACACTCACAAATGCAGGAAAAGGTAGCTTGCGAGTTCAGCTCACAACACCGCCTCCCAGAGTTCAGCTCAGAGGCCACAACATAGTGAAAGGAACTTAGGACATTTCTTATCTGAGCTGCACAGAATGAGCCCACACACATGCTGTTCAAGCCGTGCTCTTCATTCTCCTGCCTCTCGAGTTCTCTTGTCCTAGTTGTCTATAATTCCCTAGCTCGAATTCTTTGTCCCCACTCTTCCTGCTTCTCTGTTCACCCAGTTTAAATAGTTTCTTTTCACAGGAGGCTTAAAGCAATAATAAAAAATTACAAGAATGATATCTCATTGGTCAAAAGCACATTCCTTTGGGTGAGTGATAAGGGAAGAGCTCCTGACCATGGCAGCACAGTTCCAGGGTTTCCAGAGCAAGTCTGTGCCCAGAGGGCAGGGGCACAGCGCCCAATTATCCTTTTATCAGCTAGACTTAGCAAACAAAGGCTTGGTGTGATTTTTTTAAGACTTCTTTGTGTTAATAGCCTTGGTTAGTTGGTTCGACACCTGCCACTCTGTCCTCGTGCACAACTGTAAAGTTTTAAATTTATGATCCAATTACAAAACTCTTAGTCTAGTTTGAACTTGTTCTGAGGTAAAAATGAGTTAATTGTGCTCATTTTGTCTTAAACTGAAGACAAATTGTCGTTTTCTGATATTAGTCTAAGTAAAAGGAGCAAAGCAGCTTTAAGTCCCTCCCAGTCCTTGTGTGACAACAGATCTAGTTACAAAGCACATCCTAGTATGTTTTCTACATATCAAAACCATACAGATTAGAGAAGTCATCTTCCTGGGCGTACACTGAAAGACATTTCTTTCTGAGTCCCCGGAGGACATGGCCACCCTGTCCCTTCTGACCTGCACCACCCATAGGAACAAGCAAGCTCCAGGGCCAAAGCTGATTGGTCCACAACTAGATACATGGCCCAAATGGGACCATCCTGTGTCTATCTGGGCTGGCCTTCTCACGGGGACAGCACCCGTCTGGGACCGAGGACAGCCACTGCCCAGTGCTCTGGAAAAGACCGAGACAGAGGAAGGTAAGCTGGGCCTACTTCCTGCGTCCTGAGCATACACAGATATATGTGCCCATAAGATTGAGGTGTAATCGTGAGGTGACAAATACCCGCCATGTGAGACTGCACAACTGGATGTGGGCATTGGGGAGACATCAGAGCTGTCTTTGCACCTGTGGACCTACACGCAGGAGCCGTCAGCATTTATAGATAATATTGTCACAAGCCTTGCCTATGCATTTCCCCCATCAGATTAGTGGGTCAACCTTATGAAATCATTTGTCACCTGTTGCAATTGTGTCATGGCCCACAACAGCTCATGACAAAAAGGATTTGATCACAGCCACACCTCTGTATTTCATGTATTTAAAACCTTACCTTCTGTGGCTGTACTTGGAGATGGAGCTACTGACAGTTCTTGGGACAGTTTACATGTCCCAATTTATATAGCCTAAAATGACTTGGAAAAGCCTGAGTGGAGATGTGGGTCCTGTGCCACTTCAGACCAACTGGCTGTGGGTAAGGCAGGACAGATAGTAGTAAGATATAAGGTCTGTAGGCTGCTGTCCCAGTGACAGGAACCTGCCCCAGTGAAGTGTCTCCTTTGGGCTGGCAATCCCCTGAAAGTATCTCTTGGCAACTCTCTACTGAGCCTAGTTAGTATGTGGTGCTTCCCCACAGGTGCCATGATAAATTACACATACTACTGACTTAGACAGCTATGAGCAAGAGGTCAAGCTGGGCCGCCAGAGGGTCTGAAGACAATCTCTTTTGTTCCTCCCTCCCAGCTTCTGCTGGCTTTCATGACTCGTGACTCTTGGTGGTCTTTGTCCTGTGAACACATCACCTCCACCGCTGTCTCCCCTGTGCACCGCGGAGCTCCCCCCGCTTTCTCACTGGCTGCCAGTCATGTTGGGAGATACAAGATAATTCCATCCGAACACCCCAAATTTCCCCTCCTCCACCATGCACACTTAGTGATCCCAGACATTTGCCTCAGCTCGGGGAGGGTGTTGTAGCCGTGGGTAGAGGGCAGGGCTATGGCTACACATCCCACTGTACACAGGACAGACCTCCATGACAGTGAACGAGCCAGCTCAGAATGCCAGGATGGCTGAGAACGAGGAGCCATGACTGAGGATGTGGAGTCCTGTCTAACGGGAGCACTCGGTGGACATAGTTTGCTCCAGTTCCCCCCATTTCACTTCATTTAATCTCATCTGCAAAGATTTCATTTCCCTGTAATGCCACATTTAGACATGTTAAGAAATACTAGGGGCCAGTGACTTGGCTCAGAGTGGGAAACGCCACCTGAAACCAAGCCTGGGGACATGAGTTTGATCCCTGGGATCCACACAGTGAGGAGAGAGCTGTCCTCTGATGGCGTGTGGGCACCACAGCAAGCAAATGCCCTCCTATTTAAATACACACACGGAATAAAGTGTGTTCTTCATGAGTGCCCTGCGCACCCATACATTCTAGCCCAGCCCCCTCCCAGGCTAAGGCTGGCTTACTGTGCTCACACATGAAAGGCATTGGAACAGCCCAAGGTTGATTTTTATTTTTCTGTCTTATAATAGTTTTCAAGGCAACATTTGTTGGTCTTCTAAAAACATCCTGCACCACACAAGAATGTTGGCAATTACACATGTAATGCAGAAAGGACAAGGGTTGGGAGAGTCCTCCTGGACACCACTTCAGCACTTTCTCTTGAAATTCTCATTTCTTTCTGAGTCCCCGGAGGACATGGCCACCCTGTCCCTTCTGACCTGCACCACCCATAGGAACAAGCAAGCTCCATGGCCAAAGCTGATTGGTCCACAACTAGATACATGGCCCAAATGGGACCATCCTGTGTCTA
>JAQHUG010000211.1:1786907-1797499 GCA_028555095.1 Dicrostonyx torquatus
TGTGTGTACAGTGTGTATGCATGTGTGTGTGGTATGCGTGTAGTGTGTGTATGTAATGTGTATGTGGTATGTGAGTAGTGTGTGTGTATGGTGTGTGGGTTGTGTGGTATGCATGTAGTGTGTGTGGTATATGTGTGCATTGTATGTGTGTGGTGTGTGTACAGTGTGTATGTGTGTGTATGTATAGTGTGTGTGGTGTGTGTACAGTGTGTATGTATGTGTGTGGTGTGCGTGTAGTGTGTGTGGTGTGTGTGTGCATTGTATGTGTGTGTGGTGTGCGTGTAGTGTGTGGTGTGTATGTAGTGTGTGTGTGTGTGTGTGTGTGTGTGTGTGTGAATGCAGATGCACGCATGCACAGCATGCTTGTAGAAGTCAGAGAACAGCTTCAGGCAGGTGCGGTTCCTCCCCTTCCACCTAGAGGCAGTGTCTTTTTGTTGTTAGCTGTGCCTACGTCAGACTAGCTGCTCCCCACTTCCCATCTCACTCTAGGAACACACCAACATTGCAGATACACATCACATGGGTTCTGGTGACTCCAACTCAGGTCAACAGCAATCAGTTGATCCACTGAGCTGTCTCAACTCCATCCATGTCCTCCAACCTGTGAGGAAGCCAAGGCTTAAAGGAGTTTGTTGGTCCCTCAGAGCCGCACAGCTTGTGGCAGCAGAGGCTCCAGTCTGCCGTCTCCACCCTGTGAGCTTCCACCGCAGCTATCACATCAGATTGGCCACATGTCGGCTTTGGGGCTCTGGGCGGCTGGGGAGCAGCAGGCTGGGCCTCCTGCCTGCCCTACATCTGTCCCGTGAAAGCCCCTGGAGCTGTTGCAGAAACCAGGGACAGGACAGGCGCTCGATGTGCCACCTGCTTAGTATGCAAGGATGGTGATAGGAACCTCCCCCGGCATGCCGACACCTCCTGTCCACCCGGTTAGTCAGGTGGCCATGCCAAGCCCCATCACCATCACCTACGGATGGCGCACGGGGCAGACTCCACCCGCACATGCTTCAGCCTCTGCTCCCCACTCCAGCCGAGGTTCCAGCTCTTTGCTCGCTCACTGCTGCCTTTGTTTTAATTAAAGCAGATGATTCATGGCAAAACTCTCGCTCTGCAGCAGAAGACACAGACAGATGTAGTGACATCGCCTTAGATCTCCGCAAGCACTGAGCTCTCCAAGGCCAGCTCCCCGAAAGTCATCTCCATTTTCAGGCTCTTGTTAGCCTTCCAGAAATAGTTTATGCATCCCCAAGTCTAGGAATCTATTTTAAAAACACAGGCACACACACTTCCCCCCTCCAGTTAATAGGACATGCTGGGCCCTCTCAGTGCCACTCAGTGGAGAACTGCTATGTGCTTCCCGTGGCATGCCAGGATGCGGGACATTGTTTCGTCATTGCACGGACAGATGATGGGCCCACCCACTTTCCTTGTACCCTGTGCCTCCATGAGTGCTTCAGATCTTCTGGCTTCTCTTTGGGTGCAGGAAATTGCATAGAAAACCAGATCCTGGTGTAGAATTGCTGGGTCAAATTTTAAGTTTCAATAAATGCCACCAACTTACCACTCAGAATTATGTAGATTACTAGGAAAGTCCCTTCTTGCTCAGTTTCCCGGTGTGGGTATCCAACTGTGTCTTTGAGAGTACGAAGGCTCTTTTAACTCCTGCGGTGTGCCCTCCTCCAGGCAGATACCCACCCATGAGTTATAAGTCAGAATTATGAGGCTGGCTGCCAAAAGCATTTTTAGAAAAAAAAATCTTGTGAACAATATGAATAATGCATGCTCATATAAGTGATTGAAGCAAGTACCTAAAAATGAAGAGAAATTTTTACATTAGATTAAGTGATAGATGTGGTATTTTTTTTCACAAGCAAAACTGGGTTTGTTTTTTTTGCTTTGCATGGGTGCTTATATGTTAGTGCATGTGTGTGCAAGTGTATGCCAGTGTGTATCCATGTGTATGCATGAGTATGTGGAGACCAGAAGTCAAATTAACTGCTTCTTAAGGATCCATCTACCTTGTTTTCTTAGTTAGTGTGTGTGCGTGGGGAGGGGTCGCCTGAAGCTTGTGGGTTTGGGCTAGACTTGTTGTGGTCAATGAGTGCTAGTGATCCTCCTGTCTCTGTGCACCTTCTCCCTGTCCCAAGCCAGGCATAGCCATGCCCAGCTTTTACAGGGGTGCCAGGGACTCAGGTCTTTGTTGAGACTCTCTCATTGGTCTGGTACTTCCAACTAAACCAGGCCAGCTGGCCAGCAACACCCGAGTGCCCTGCCTGTCTCCATCTCCTCAGCAGTAGAATTACAAGTGTGTGCCACCTTCCCACCTCCTGCTCCTCCTGCTCCTCCTGCTCCTCCTGCTCCTCCTGCTCCTCCTGCTCCTCCTGCTCCTCCTGCACCTCCTGCTCCGCTTCCTCTTCCTCTTCCTCTTCTTCTTTTTCTTCTTCTTCTTCTTTTTCTTCTTCTTCTCGCTCCTCATACTTGCAAGTCAAGCACTCCTCTGACTGAGACATCTCTCCAGCCCCAAATTTTGTATTTTTAGCAAGCTCACTAAGTCTTATTGTTTGAATCAGAAATGTCCCCACAAGCTCATGTTTGGGCATTTGTTTCTCAGTGGCAGTGAGGTCATTAGGAAGTGGAACCTACCTGGCCTTTGAAAATCACAGCGCACTCCAGTTTCGTCCGTATTCCCCGCTTCCTGGTTTCCTGGTCTCACTCAGTAAGCTAGCCTCCATTACGTTCCTGCCACCATGCCCTCCTGACTTCCTTCTTCAGCACACCCACCTCCCACCCTGAAACCATGAGCCAAATGCCCTGGACTCCCGGTGTGATGGAAGAACAGGGCTAACCTTTCAGATCCAGTAGTGGGTGCTGAGTACAGAGACTCTCGAGGGGGAACGGGATTTGTTTTTTGTATTTTCTTCCTGTTCAGAAATTTTGATGTTCAGAAAATAGATGGATGCCCTAAAAAGATTTTAGAGTTCCCTTCCTCCCCCTCCCTCCCTTCCTTCCATCTTTTCTTCATGTCTCCCCTCATTCTTTCCTCCTTTCTTCCTTCTCCCTCTCCTTTCCTTGTTTCTTCTTTTTCCCCCTCCATCCCTCTCCCTCTCCCTCTTCTTCCATCCTCCTCCCCTTTTCTAATTTGGTTCAGGCTGGGATGGACCAGAGATGCGGAATTTGTCCCAACATTGCTGTCCCCATCTCTCATTCTGGGGTGCATCACTGAGCAGGTGTCAGGACTTGACTCAGGATGAGAAGCCTCTGGAAGGTCTGCGCTGTGATTCCTGACTGTGTGCATGGCTGGGAAGTTTAAGATGGATGGGAACCTCATGGCAAACCTCACTGACTCCTACGGTTCCTTGACAAGTCTGTGTCTTTTACTTTAGTTTCAGGCCCCATAAAAATAATGATGTAATGCATATTTAAGGGATTCATTTTTTAGTCTAAGTTTTGGCCTCTCTGTATGTCATATGCCCTTTCTCCATAAAAAATAATTTAAAATACTTAATGATCTCATCAGTATACTATTAGTATAAAATTGGCATATCAAAATTATTATTACATATTTAAACACTCTCCTGGAGCTAAAAGTTCATGTTTGTTTGTTTCCATCCTTGTAGACCTTGGCCTGGTGCTTGCTCAGTGGAGTGGAGAAGCTGCCCTCAAGTGAACAGGGCCTACCAAAGTGTGGTTGCTATTATTCTCTATTTTTACAAAAATGAGGTCATGCTGAATATCTCTACCATGATCTCCCTTCACCTTCGATAAGTCTCAGCTGCTTCTGCAGACACAGACAGCCCAGGAGGAGTCCATTCCTGGAAGAGTATTCCATGGCTCAGATCTGACATTCTTCTTCCCTCACTGCCATTTCTGTCCCTGCTGGCACACAGCTTGTGGCTTCTTCTTCTTCTTCTTCTTCTTCTTCTTCTTCTTCTTTTTTTTTTTTTTGGTTTTTCGAGACAGGGTTTCTCTGTGGCTTTGGAGCCTGTCCTGGAACTAGCTTTTGTAGACCAGGCTGGTCTCGAACTCACAGAGATCCACCTGCCTCTGCCTCCCGAGTGCTGGGATTAAAGGCATGCGCCACCACCACCCGGTGGCTTCTGTACTTCTCGGCCTGATTCCATTGTCTGAAAATGACACTACGGTCAGAGGCCCAGGCCTGGCATCATCTGGATCGCTGGAGGGCTGACCTCTAGAGAACGCCTCCAGGGATGGGTGTCCTTAGGTGGGAATGCCTACATCCCACTCCGTTAATCTGGGACATGCCTCCTAACTCCCATCCTGCCCTGCACTATCCACTGGGATCTCCACCCAAATAGACAACTGCACCAACATCTCTGTCTCAAAGGTAGAAAGCACTGCTGGGGGCACTAGCATTACTTTTTACACAAATCACATTGATTACTCACGATCAAGTGAGTAGAGATCGGGGCACTGTTTGTAACTGACACATAAGCAAGCACATTTGGGGCCCAGTGTTGTTCAGATAGATGTATACTGCGTGTGGTGAACACATCAGCTGACGGACCTTCCCTTCCCTTAAGCACTCAGCTTAGCTCAAAGTGGGGAGCACATCTCTGCTCACCATGGTCATCCTGCTGTGCCGGCACACATGGGATCGAGGCCTCCTCTCCCTGCCCTCAGGACTTGCTCTCCATTTTCTTTGTCCTCCCCTCCCCTTGCCTTCTGAGCATCTAATGACCCATGTCCTACCCTCTTCCTCCATGACATCAACGGCTTTATTTTTATAGATTGATGTCTTTGTTTTTAAAGCAAATTATCAGTACTAAAGTGACTGGGTCAAGGGTTATGTGCTTGTTTCTGTTATTATTCCACAGCCATTGTCAGATTTTGTCTGTTCGCGAGCCTAGCTGTTCCTAGCCTGCCAACACTGGGGCTTCCTTCCCTGGCTGCACTTCCATCTCGCTCTTAGTGTGTGGTGTGTGTATGTGCACATGTATGTGCTCATGTGGCTACGAAGACATGTTGGCATGTGTGTTTGAGGCAGTCTCTCGCTGAACCTGGAGCGCACAATTGCCTAGACTTGCTTAGCAGTAAACTCCAAGGATTTGCCTGTCTCCATCATCTCTCTGCCGCCAGGAGGGGTGCTGGGGATGTAAGCCCGGGTCTTCAGCCCTGTACAGCAGTACCTTCCCCAGTGAGCCTGCCTCCCCATCTTCTCTCTGCTTTTTGAGCATTACGACGGAGCCCAGAGTTGCCCGGGAGTTGCAATCCAGCTACCTTAGCCTCCCAAATGCTGGGGCTGTAGGCATCACCGCACAGTCCTTTTCTTCTAGATTTATAGTTTCTGCCCCTCCTGCAGCCACCCTCATGTATTACCGAGTGCCCAGAAAAGCTGTTCCGTGTGGGAAAATACAGGCTACAAACTCCCAATGCAGCCAACTAAGACTTTCTACTTGAGTGGCCGCTGGAGGCTGGGGTTTGCTCGCATTTGGAGAAGCATGGCTTTAAGACTCGGAAACTTCAGTTTTGTGTGATAGCTTTTGGTCTTCATTTTAAAGGAATTCTCAGCTAGTAAAAAGAGTTGAAAGGATTCTGTTGAATGCCTATTTCAAAATGAGATGTTTACTGGTTTTGCTTCTCTGAAAGACACAGGAATATAATGCTGTGTAAATGTACATTAGACATGCATGTTTGTGATTTATGACTTACGAATGCACCTTTTTATTTTATTAGCCATTTGAATATGATGCCCACCAATTTCCCTTTTTTCTTAATTGCCTAGTGTATCTTTTGCTAGGACAAGGTCACCACTGCATAGTCATCCTGAGTTTATCTGCTAGGAAGTTGACAGCACCGGGCATGGTGATTTCAAGCACAGCTCACTCTCCCCAACATTATCTCTCAGTCCAGAAATTATACATTTTTTTTCTGAGTCAGGCTCAAATCCAGGACAATGCATTCCCCTTCCTTCAGGGGCCTATGTTTTTAATTTTCTTTCATCTAGAATGTTCCCTGGCCTCACTCTGCCTTTTGTGACCTTGACATTTGTGAAGGCTCCAAGCCAATTACTGTGCAGCATGTCCCTCATTGTGGGTTGGCCTGCCATTCCCTCATTACCAGATTCCTGTCTCACATCTCCAGCAGGCAGATCAGAGACTGACCAGTCTGTCTTTGCCAGGCAAGAGAATGCTCAGTCTGTCCCCTGCTGTCCCTCATTTTGATCACTTAATTAAAGCAGTATCTGCTGGATATCTCCACTTGTGATACTGGCATCTGCCTGGGCCCCCCTTCCACGGCTGTCCAATGAGTACCATGTGGTAAGGTATTTTGAGACCATATAAATGTCTTGCTTCTTTACAGACACCCTTTAATTTTAGTTTCATTGAGGAATCTCCACTGAATTGTGTGTTTTGGGGGTGACTGCCAGTCTCATTGAGATGATTATAAGCAAGCATGTGTTATGATTTCAGATAATGCATCTGAAGGAAATGTTTAGGATCCAAAGATTTCCATCCCAACACCATATCTACAAGAACACGGTGAAATAGCCAGAGTTGAGCCGTATGTTAAATTGCTCCCAGGATACGAGAGACAATTCTATCATACAAGGCTCTGTGGAGAGCTGTCCAGTGCACTGTGGGGTTCTGGACTGGGTCCTGGGTCACAGAGAGGATTTCAGCAAACACTGTGAAGTTCTGTCCCCATACACACATTTGCACGGGGATTCACACACCTTGAACCTCTGAGTCCTCTACCTCGGCCTTCAAGAGGGCTAGCACTACAGAAACAAGCCCCAGCACCCAGCAAGTTGGTGAAATAGGAAGCTGTAGTTTCACTGATGGTAAGCAGCAGTATTAATCGGTACTGTACCATGGTCAGGTAAACAATACTTGAGCATCCTCTACTCTGCCTTTGTAGCATTTGTAGAGACATTTTTCCAAAATAAAAAATTCACTGAAAAGTTAAAGAGGGTGATAGGGATTTCATTTTGATTGCTGTGGTGGTCTGTGGGTATAGAGAGTCTAGACACATCACATACACTAAGTTTTTACACTTTGCCGTAAGTCAATTATAAATTTATTTTAACCTGCATTTTGGCAGTGAGAACATGCTTTCTACAAATGTGAGGACCTGAGTTCAGATCCCAGACACGATGTGAAATCTGGGTGCTCGGGTGCACAGCTGTAACCCAGCGCAGGGAGGACAGCAAGGCCCAGAACTTGCTGGTGCCCTGAAAAACAGCAAGGCCCAGGCTCAGTGAGAGACCCTGCTGAAAAAAGAAGGTGGGGATTATGGAGGAAGACACCTGGTATCAGCTGTATGGCTTACACACACACACACACACACACACACCATATCACATACACCACACACACACCACACATAAATACACAACATAACACACATCACATACATACACACACACATACACCACACACACATACATCTACACACACAGAGTGATGATTTCAATAAGAGTGCCCCCCAGAGGCTCATATATTTGAATACTTAGCCATGAGGGAGTGGCACTATTTGGGAAGGATTAAGAGGTGTGGCCTTATTGGAAGAAGTGTGCCACTAGGGGTAGGCTTTGATATTTCAAAAGCCTATGCCAGGCCCAGCCTCTCCCCACTCCCTCTCTCTGCCTGTGGATCAGGATGTAGCTCTCAGCCACTGCTCTGGCTCCAGATGTGCTGTCATGATGATAATGGACTCAACCTCTGAACTGTAAGCAAGTCCGCTAGTTAAGTGCTTTCTTAACAGTTGCCATGGTCATGATGTCTCTTCACAAACAACACAGAGACCAACACAGGCAGAGTAACTTGCATGGGGTAAACTCCGAATACATGCATACATACAGAATATATATACAAGGAACAAAAATGGACGGGAGACTGGAGAAGTGGCTCAGTGGTTAAGAGAGCTTGCGGCTCTTCCAGAGGACCCAGGTTCAGTTCCCAGCACCATAATGAGCAGCTCGCAATGGCCTGTAACTCCAGTTCTGGAGGATCTGTCTTTATCTGGCCTCTGTGGGTACCCACACACACTGGTATGCACTCACACAGACACACAATATATGTCAATAAAATAAATCACTTTAAAGAAAGATGTTCAGTCAATGAACAGTGCTGGCATCGGGGCTGGCAGGGTGCAGATGATTCTGTCATGGAGCCCCGCGATTTGCTGTGTTTCATGGTTTCCACGCGATGCAGTTCCCAGTGAGAGCATGAGTGACCCACCCTGTCACACACAGAAGGCCTTCATAGCAGAGGCATCTGCCACTTTGTGACAATGAAGGGATCCACACTCAGGAGCAAGGTCCACCATCCCTGTGTCTGTGTGTTTGAGGCAGGGCTGGGCAGGGGTTCACTGCTATGACGTATGCAGATCCTCAGGCCCCAGCAGCAGTCTGACTTATCGGGTCTGAGTGGAGTCACCCAGCTGGTAGAGGCCAAGCTCAGGTCCTGCTCACGGCCCAGGCATTTGCAGGTAGCTCAGCCAGGTGTGGGCTGTGTAATTTTGCCCCTCTGAATGCACAAGGCTCGAGACCCAGCTGACCCCAGGGCTCTTTCCAGGGCCTCTGGAACCCCTCCCTCGCACACTCGGAGTGGTGGTGGGTGGGCAGTGCCCCAGGAGAGCTAGGAGGGTCCCTTTCGCTGCTTTATGGAAAGACCCAGACAAGTTGAGCCCATATCTCCAGTGACCCAGGCCTGGGGTGGGCAGGGCCCTGTCACCTCACTCCTCGCTGAGTTCTGGGAATGTATTTGACTATAAGTATTTAGAGATTTGAGGAAATGGGTTGCCTGAGAAAAGTCCACAAGGAGAAACTGAGGCAGAAACAGAAGACAACAATGGTAAGGGGGAAGTTGGCCAGGTCATGGTGAGGGCCAGGGCTGAAGAGCCACAGGCAAATGCCCAGGAAGGCTTTTCTCTAAAGTGGAGAGTTGACACTCTCCAGACAGCTTTTTGCAGAGAAAAGCCGGGTGTGCTGGAGGAGAGAGACACCCTCCCTTTGTCTGCTCACAGGCTGTGACCCAATTAGCAGGCATCTCTGGAGACTCTAGCTGTTCCAGGAACAGCTGCTGCCTCCCAGGTAATAACTCAAGCCTGAGCCCGAGCTCCCAGGGCAGCACCCCATTTGTACATGGCGAAACATATGGTCCCCTCCTAGGTGTCTTCCCAAAGTCACTTTGTACAGACACTTTTAGGGGAGCCTGACAAGGGATGCCATCCGCTGCAGCCTTCCTGGGGATGGGGTGAGGCTTGAGCATCAGAGGCATCAAGGCAGGAGGTGTCCCTCTCAGTCACAGGTTAGTTAGCACACTACGGGACAGCTTTGCAAGCTGTGCTGGGGGCCAGTGACGAGATCATTTCAGTGTCCAGGACGAAGAAACAAACTGATAATTGCTTTAAAAGGGGTGGTGGTATCCAGGCACAATTGGGGTGAATGGCCAGCCTACCAAGGGGTACAGCCTCAGAACTTGTCCTGCATAGGGTCTCAGAGTGAGGAGCAAGCAGAATTAGGACAGACTCTCCTAATACATCTGTAATTCCAGCCCTGGGGAGAATAAGGCAAGAGGGCTGAATTGGAAGCTAGCCTGGTCTACATAATGCCAGCTCCTGTTGCTCTGATCAGACTCCCTAGTGTTCCTGCTCCAGACCTACAGAAAGGCAGTGGGTCAGCTCTTCAAAGTGCTTCTCTCCTCCAGCCCCGATGCACTGCCCCTTGCCTGGTCATGATGGGCTCTTCAATGCTTTGGTCAAGCCCAGAGACAACTATTGTCTGTGCGTGAATTACTCTGTGGCTTTGGACAGGCCTGTGTGATTGGTCATCCAAGGCATGAAATACTGATGACCCAGGCCTAAGGTTAGCAGAGGCCAGGATTTGGAATACATGACAAAGCCTGCAGCGAGGGTCATTGCTTAGGGCTGTCCCAGCGTGCTCAAGCAGTGCTTAGAGAAGAAGGGTCAGAATGTGTTTGTAGGTTGATGAGACAGTTCCATTAGTAAAGCACTTGCCTTGACCTGAGATCAGACCCCGGAGGCCACGTGAAATGCCAAACTTGATGGCACATGCTTATAATCCCAGCTCTGGGGAAGAGACAGGCAGCCCCTTAGAGTCACTGGCAAGCCAGCCTGACCTAATTAGGGAGAGACTCTGACTTCAGAAAAGGAGAGTGCCCACAGCTGTGTTCTGGCTTCCACACACGTGTGCGCACATATGCACCAACACACACCCCCCACAGATTTAAGTGTGACCCGTGAGGAACATTCCATCATGACGCTGAGGGTCACCTGCACTCCTCTTAGGGGAGACTGAGGCAGGAGAGACGGTGCCTTCCTGTTGACCTTTCCTATATATCGCATGCTACTCTGAAAGGGCACTTATTTTGTAACAGACCCAGCCCTACTGCTTCCCAACTACTCATCCTTGGGGGACTCTGAGTTTGTTCCTACAGAACAGGAAACGGTGAGAATATGAGTGCCTAGGGAGGGCAAGCACAACGGCTCAGCAGGTAAAGGCATTTGCTGAAAAAGCTTGACCATTTGACTGTTGCAAGATATTCAATTACACCATGTAAAGATATGTCACTGTGATTTGTTTAATAAAACGCTCAACAGTCAATAGCTAG
>JAQHUG010000211.1:1808686-1820766 GCA_028555095.1 Dicrostonyx torquatus
TATTTTTATTTGTAATTATGCGTATATGTTTGTCAGTGTCTAGCACGTACATATGCATGTGGGTGCCTAAGGAGGTGAGTAAATGCCATTGGATCCTCTGGAGCTGGTGGTTGTGAGCCACCCTGTGAGGTGCTGGGAACTGGACTCAGGACCTTTGCAAGAGCAGCAAGTGCTCTGAGTCCATGATCATCACTTCAGTTCATGTATTATGTCTTCTCACACACGAACATGGAATATTCCTCACTTAATCAAATGTTATGTTATTTATAACAATAAAGAGATATGGATTCTCTATGAAAATAATATTTGCATATGGTTTATAGTCTTACTGATTTTGCTAGTTTTAGTTTTGAAATTTGCTTGATTAAAAACATAGCATATGTATACAACACACACACACACATAGTCTTAGTTTCTATTGCTGTGAAGAGAAACCATAACCATGGCAACTCATAAATGAAGAATATAATTGAGATGGTGGCCTATATTCAGAGGTTGAGTCCATCATCATCATGACAGGGAGCATGGCAGCATGCAGGCAGACTTGCTGCTGGAGGGGTAGTCTTGAAAGTCCTACACCTCGCAGACAACAGGAAGTTGGCTGAGACACTGGTAGTCAGTTAGTTGATTGACTCAGGGAACCTCAAAGCCATCCCCCTTCTGGGGTCTTTGATGGAGTTGAAGTCATAATTATAGTTTTCCTTAGTTATGATAAAAGATAAAGCAGATATAAAACTGTAGATTCACAAAGATAGGATACATGATAGAGTATTTTCCTTAATTTGCCAAATGCAAATGGACTAAATATTGTAACTAAAATTCTTGCTTGATAACTGTTTTGTATATGTAATTTTACCATGTTAAACTTAAAACCTTCCTTTTAATTAGACAGAAAAGGGGAGGTGATGTGGGATGTCCTTCTGTATATGTGTTGCTTGTATTGGTTGATGAATAAAGCTGTATCAGCCAATGACTTAGCAGAGTAAAGCCAGGTGAGAAATCCAAGATACATAGAGAGAGTAGACAGAGTCAAGGAGATGCCATATAGCTGCCAAAGGGGAAAGATGCCAGAACATCACTGTTAGGCCACAGCTTCATGACAATACATAAGTAGTATTTAAGATGTAAGAGGTAGTCATTGGATATACTCCTGAGTCATTGGCTAAACAGTTTATATTTAAGCCTCTGTGTGTTTTTGGGGCCTGAACAGCTACAGGATTGGGTGGGACAGAAATGTCTGTCTAGAGCTATTTATCAGTTCAGGCCTCTGAGCTGATGTCCCAGTAGACAGGGCCTCTGCCCATGTGACCTCATCATGGGTGGTGACTGCTGCCACTGCGTACCTGGTACCATCCTTGATGAAACTACTGCTGTCAGTACAACACGTTATTTCATCCTTCGTCCTTCATCAGAGGGATGTCCTTGACGTCTGCTCTGATCCCATGGAGATGACTAGGATGTACACACAGTCATGGAGAGGTTGGTACAGGTTCAGATCTAGAAGCAGCATGGCAGGGTTCAAGGCACTGCTGTTGGGGAACTGGACTCTGGGTGGCTTTAAGAGCAGAGCTTGAGCCGGGCAGTGGTGGCACACGCGTTTAATCCCAGCACTCGGGAGGCAGAGGCAGGTGGATCTTTGTGAGTTCGAGACCAGCATGGTCTACAAGAGCTAGTTCCAGTGCAGGCTCCAAAGCCACAGAGAAACCCTGTCTCGAAAAACCAAAAACAAAAAAAAAGAGCAGAGCTTGATAATGGATCAGCCAAACATTTGCCATCTATTGGGAGGGTGTTTAAGAATCTCATCAATAGCATGGGGAGGGGGCTGTCAATTTTTGGGTAAGTTCCAAGATCAGTTTTAGTCTTTAGTAAGTCTGTTGCTCCTATTATACAGAGGCAAGGGGGCCATCCAGTGGCCACTGGGTCCAGTCTTTTTGATAAGTAGGCCACCAGCCTTTTTCCATGGACCAAGGTCTTGCATCAGTACCCCGCCTTGGCCACTCCCTTTTTCTCCTCCACAAATAAATGGAAGGGTTTAGTGACTTCTGGTAATACTAAAGTGGGCGCATTTAGTAGAGCTGCCCTGGTTTGATCAAAGCCTTTTTCATCTGTAGAGTCCAGTCAAGGGAAGATTTCCCTCCCCTTGTGGCCTCATATAGAGGCTGTGCCAATTCAGCAACCTCCAGGATCCAAAGTATACAGAACCCAGCAAACCCCAGGAATTCTCTCAGCTCTGATGGTTGCTAGGTCTGGGGATCCTTGGGATGGTTTCTTTTCTTGCTGTTCATAGCCATCTCTCACCCCCTTGAGTATGTATCACAGAGAAGTTATCTCAGTCTGGCAGAGTTGAGCTTTCTTTGCTGACACACAATATTCCAGGTCTCCAAAATTTTGAGCAGCAGCTCAGTGGCAGTTTTGCAGGTTTTTTTCAATCGCTATAAGGAAATCGTCCATGTACTGTAACAGGCTGATGTTAGGATATGTCTCACCCAAGTCCTTATGGAGGGCTTCTTCAAAGACGGTGGGAGAGTTTTTGAACCCCTAGGGTAGTTGAGTCCAAGTCAGCTGTCCATTGAATCCATCTTCTGGGTCTGCCCATTCAAAGGTGAGTAAGAGGTGACTGAAGACAGCATCCTTGAGATCTAACATGCTATAGACAGCCCTTTGTGGGGCAAGGCACTAAGAAGTGTGTAAGGGTTAGGCACTATGGGGTGAAGGTCTTCACCCCTTTTGTTAACCTCTCTGAGGTTTTTAAATGTCAGAAGTCATTAGAGTAAGGCTTTTTAACAGGCATTAGGGCATGTTCCAAGCCAATTGGCAAGGGATTTGGATACCAGGGGTGGGGTAATTCCCAGTTTGGCCTGTCTGGCATCAGGCTTTGTCTGATGCACAGTGGCATCGCATGGGCTTTCAGCTGTACTGGTATGGGTGACCTGTGTGCTGCCAGCCCAGAAACGCCAGTCTCTGTCTATGACTTTGTTGACCCATTTTGGTAAGAGGTACCCAGTGTTTTATTGATTTGGGGGCCTTGCCAACAACTTATATTCGTCTATGTGTGACATGGTGAGTGTGTGTAGCGCCTGTCTCTTAACTTCAGGATCACCCAATGCATCCAAGAGGACCTTGGTGAGTCCTTGTGTCTGTCCACTTATCTAAAGCTTTTGTCAGATCTCTGGTCTGTCCTTCTTCTGGGGTCTCTATTAGTAGACTTTTCCCACAAATGCACGAGTGCAGCCAACTTCTTACCTTCAAAACCTTCTAGTCCCTGTAACTTATGGCAAATGTTCAGAGCTGGTTGAGAAAAGTTGGGCTCAGTGCAGATCTCTGGTACTTCTGGATCCAAGGGCATACGGGTCTTATAGGCCTCTATCAATTTCTCCAGAAAGGCTCCTGGCACTTCCTTGCTCCCTGGAGCAAATTTGTGGGCTGAAGACCTCCCATCGGAGCCTGGCAGCTGACTTCTAATTTCTCCTACCTTCCTCCATGTTGAAGTCCTAGTTGGGTCACGTCAGGGGAAAATCAGGATTTATGGGGTCCACATTGACAGCTGGTCTTCCCTCTGGGTCCAGAACCAGTTCATGGGCCTCTGCCGAAATCTGTTCCTTTTTCTCAGTACTAAAGACAACCTGAAGTAACTGGTTACGGTCATTTATGTCTGCTGGTAAGTAAAAGCACACAATCTAATAAAGTTAATGAGCTTTGCTGGCTTCTCAGAAAATTTAGGGTTCTGCATCTTCCAATAATGAAGGTCACTAGTAACGAAAGGCCAACGGACCAGCTGCTGCCTCCATTGGCATTAGCACATAGTGGGAGGGCCATGGAGTCAGCCTCGGCTGGTAGCTCCTCCCTCCGAGACCTGGGGCACATGTGTGGAAGGTTGCTTAATCCGTCCTCCTTCTCTATCATGGTCCCTTCAGTCTTCCCTTGTACTTCCACCCTCCCCTTACCTCTCCCTCCTTAGCCACCTGTGGGTAGGAAGATGGGGTGAAGTAAATTCCTCCTCCAGATCACTTGGAGAAAGGAGAACAGGGTACAACGTTGCAGAAGGTTTGCCCCTCCCTTTTGCCCTCCCTCTTCTCAGCAGCTACTGCCATAACCATCTTTGGGGGAGGAAGAAAGGGTTTCAATACTTTAGGGGGCTTCTTTATAAGGGACTGCCAGGTGGTCATGTAGGGGACCTGATCAGGGTGCCCTGGTGACCCATATACTATGTTTTCGACTCAATAGATGGTTGGGAGATCGAAAGTCCCCTCCTCCGGCCACCCCGCATTGAGTGTGGGCCACTCATTCCTGCACAAAATGGAGAATTTACTCTTCCAGACCACAGCCCTATGTGGCCAGCTTGGGCCCAGAAGTCCTTGAAGTTGTTCAACAGGATACTAAGGGGGCTAAGGGTAGATATTGCTTGCCCCGTCTCCTTTTGGATAAGAAAAGAAGTTAGTAGACAAAAGCAGACAACGACATAGACAAACAGGACAATGACACAGATGAACAAGCTGGCACGGTGCCTTAAACAGTAACCAGATTGGGACAGTGGCCTGTCTTGCTGTACGCAAGTCCTATTTTGCAGGAGCGACCTGATGCTTTGACCCAGTTCAACCAGGGGACCCAGTGCCTTAGAGATCTCCTGCAGATACAGGTGGGTCAGAGACGTCTCTCAACCCACGTGGCATGAGTGCCAAAAGTGCTTCCACTTGGTTCACTCGGGCCAGCTTCAGGTTAGTTTAGCTCGAGCTTCCCAGAAAACAGCAGGGAACACAGAACACAAGGAACAAATGGAGATACGCAAAGAGAACCCACTTACCAGCCGGTTTACAGAAAAGCGCTCACATGTCAGGAGTGTTGGGAAGATTTCCCAGCCGTTGCACTGTATGTTAGGGCCCTGGAGAAGTCCCACAAAAGACCACCATCCATGTATGCCATCAGCCAGAGCGTTTATAATCTCAGGAACCGAAGTAGCAGTATGCCGGGGTCACACATCCAACACAAAGGCAAAGATGGCACCGACCCCAAGCAACGCTCACGGATTCTTCATACAGAGCTAGAGGAATTTCAAAAGCACTGTGATCATTCTATGATTGGCTCACACAAGTAAGTTATATTAGTACATTTAAATCATCTCAGTACATTTCTATTTGGCAGTGGTAGGCTAAGGCTACAGCTTTTCCATTTTTGGACAAGTCTGGACAAGTGCCAGACTTTATCCTTATTTGATTATTGCCTTGAGGTACCTGGTATGGAGGGAGCTGGCACTGTCCTGGTACTTGAGGATCCTCACATCTTTGCTGCAGGGGTATTGGCTGCCCTTTGTTCTTTGTCCTCAGAAACTGTCTTGTTTAGTTCAAGAGGCAGGAGCTGAGGCCTAGTTCTTAGCTGAGTTATCAGGGGCCTTTCAGGATATCTGCCTGACTCTCTCAATCATCATGGCAGGGAGCACGGCAGCTTCCAGGCAGACATGGTGCTGGAGAAGTAGCTGAGAGTCTTACATCTTGCAGGCAACAGGAAGTCGACTGAGGCGCTGGGCAGTATCCTGAGCATAGGAAACCTCAAAATCTGCCCCGATAGTGACAAACTTCCTCCAACAAGGCCATACCCACTCAAACAAAGCCACACCTCCTAATAGTGCCAGTCCCTCTGAGATTGTGGGGACCAATTATATTAATACTTCCATACACACCAAAATGTAAAAGCTGTGTTTGATCGTGAGCACTATACTTGGCTTGTCTCTTCTTGGATAGTTCGTACCCAGTGTAGCGGTCACTGGAAGGGTATTTGTGACCTGGGAAGCAATGAGGACTTGGGAAAGAATTGAGTGAGAATCAGCCCAATTCCCATCTCTCTCTGTTTTCTTGTGTTGAATGGACAGAGCCATTCTGTGTTGGGATAACTACCCATCTACCATCATCTCCCTTTGAGCATAACCAAAGTCTGTCTGCACCCCCTCTTTGTATCTAACCTACAATTTGTATTTGGGAGTGGAGTTAGAGGCGTGCTGGGGAAGAAGGGGAAGTGTAGCCAGCAGCTACTGGAGTCTCAATCTCTGCTTTTAACTGGTGCATTCTCCATTCTGTTTTCCAAAGCACTTTGCTGTGTTTTTTGTTATTTTTCTCAATGCCTGGTAGAGCATTTTAGGGAGGAGAGGTTGCCGTGAGCTTCACTGCAGCTAGGAAGACGGCACCAGAGCAGGAGGCAGTGACTCCCCACATCTTAGCCCGTCAGGACAAAGAGATCTAGGTGACTCAGTTCTGCTTCTAGGTTGGTTGTACCAAAGGATCTTACAGCAGCTGAAACAGCACCACAGAATGTGGCCACATGTTCAGACACACACCTTCAGCGATACCGCCTGTTCAGAGAACAATACCGCCAGACCCTAAAGTCACTTGAGATCTCCCAAGTCCTAAGATCTAGGAAAAGTTGATTTAAACCCCACCCGATGGATCTCTGAGAATTCAAAGGAGCCATAACAATTTCCCCAGATTCCCAGGTGCATCTAAGGGTGTCATCTGGGTTCTGAGTTTGAACTTCTATTAAAGGGAGCAGAATCCTGGTTGAGTGATCTTCAGCATGGTCCTTAACTTCCTGAGCTTCCTTGCCTGTGTGAAGAATGAGCTTGAAACTGCATTTCTTGCAGTTATCTGAGGGTTATAGCTAATGAGCCCCTGGTGGGGCAACAGTTAACACATGGAAAGTCAATACTGGGGAGCTAGGGAGGCGACCCAGGGGTTAAGAGCACCCAGGTAGAATCCGGGGATGGCTGAGTGTGCCTGTGACTCCAATATGGAAGAGAGAAGCAGGCAGACCCTGGGAGCTTGCTGCCTGGCCAGCCACACCAGAACAGCCTGGAGCAGATGCATGAAGTCCTCCTCTGGTGCCCACGTGCACACACTCATAAGCAAGTGCACATGTCACACACACACACACACACACACACACACACACACACACAGGAAGCCAATGCCATTTATTTACTTTCCTGTCATGCCTCTCATCTTTTCCACATTTTATAAAGGAACCAGAAAAAGACACTAGCCTAGCTGCATCTGAGATGGTGGCATTTGGGTGACGGAGGCAGGAGGCCTGTGCACTGTGGTAAATTTGGGCTACACAGGGAGTTGATCCATACCTGGGTTTCAGTAAATTGCTGGCAGAAAGCACCAGTCAACAGATTGGGCCAAGTCCAGTCTGCTGCTGTTTAACTCGAGGTGAACTGTCACAGCCAAGCCTTCTCACACTGCAGTTGATCGGCCTCCCAGAGTTCAGTCTGGACTCCCTGGCCTTTCCAGTGCTGGTGCTGCCCCTTCTCAGCATCAGTGTCCTCCTGGGCTGCCATCAGCCTGTGCAACCCAGTCTGGAGACGCTTGATTCAGGTGGCCAAGTTTTCCGAAAGGATTAGTCACTGCTTGTGTAGTGAAGGGTGTGTGTGTGTGTGTGTGTGTGTGTGTGTGTGTGCGTGCGTGCATGCGTGCGCACGCATCCTTGTCTGTGTCTCTGTTTCTGTGTGTATGTCTGTGTGTCCCTGTTGGTGGAGGCTTGGGTGCACCGCAATCCCGCTGCTGGAAGTGCTTAGTCTACTTACAAACATACAACATGTCTGAGACCCAGACCAGAAGAGAAACTAGTCATAAGTCTGGACTTTTGTTTTTGTGAGACAGAGTTTCTCTGCTTAGCCTTGGTTGTCCTGGAACTCACTCTGTAGACCAGACTGGCCTTGAACTCACGGAGATGTCTGCTTCTATCTCCCGAGTGTTTGGGTTGAAGTCAGATGCCCCCACTACCCAGCTAAGACTGGGGTTTAAAAATTGTTATTATTATTATTATTATTATTATTATTATGTGTGTAAATGATGGGGGAGGCATACAGAGGGTGGAGCGCAGCTCTGTGGAGCTGGCCCTCGTCTTCCACGGTGGGTTTCTTCAGACTTGCGCAGTAAGTACTGAGCCATCTTGTTGACCCATGGGTTGTTTTTTGTTCGTTTGTTTGGAACAGGGTCTCTCCAGGTACCCTGGCTGACTTAGAACTTACAATGTAATCCAGGCTGGCTTTGAAATGTGAGGAACCCGCCACAGGCCACGCCCTTGGGCCAGCTTCTCCACTCCTGTTCTTCCTTCCCCACACCCTTCTGCCCTAGCTAACACCTCCCCTTCCCCACTGCCATGCCCTGCACCACCACCTCTCATGGACCACAGTGGATGACCCTGAGTTCAAGACCCTCTTGGGAGGGAGCAGGAGCTCTCCACCTGTCTGCAGAGGGCATTTCCAAGGACATCTGGGTTCCTTCAGTGCAGGTCTAGACTGCTGACTTTTAAACTGCATCTGCCCACCTCCTCCTTCCCAGCCTCTAAAGCATCAAAGCCCTGGCTTGGCGGGCATTTCCTTACCCTCCTCTGTCCACGTCACATTTAAGACTTCTCCCGCCAGGGTCTCTCTTAGAAGATGTCAAATAACAATGTGATTTTTGTCATTGCTCCACCCTTCCAACATAGTGCCCCCATTTATTTTAGTTGCCTTCTCTTAGCTATATATTTTTAGTTTTCAGCATAAAAACCTTATTTGTTTGTTTCATTTAATAAAAAATAATTAAAGCAAAGCACATGATATGCAGTTCATCTGGACTGTTGCAACAAATGCAGTTCCGTGGAATAAATACGTTCACGATACTGTGCTGGAACACCACGGCCCGCTCTGCTGGCCTCCATCTTGCGAGCTTCACGCATTACACAGTAACTCTCCACTCTGCTGGCCTCCCTTGGCCCCCTTCTGCCTAGCGTCTCTATGATTCCGATTCTCCTAAATACCAGTGTGTCTCGTTCACTGCTGGGCACATTTCCCCATAGCTCAATGTCCCTGGGGTTCCTTCGAGTTGTTGCTCCAAGGCTGATGGATGCGCTTGTATCAATCCATTCAGCTGTTGCTGGATGAATTGCCCATCCTGTTGATAATAACTGTCTTACTGGGGGGAGGGGAGACTTGGGTGTGCGTTCACCTGCAGTTCTCTGACTGTTATGTTGAGCATCTTTCACGTGTCTTGTGTGCATACATGTGTGGTAGTTACTTTTAATTGTCAACATGACATAATCTAGAATTACCTGGGAGGAGAGTCTCAAAGAGTGACTATTTAGATCGGTATGATGGCTATTCTTGGCTGTCAGCTGACTACATCTGTGGCTTTTCTTTTTAACTAAGTCTCTATCATTCTATTTTATCAATAGACTCGGGAGCCAGATGCTGGGGTGAAAACCTGCTAGCTCAGAGAGGCAGAGAAATCACCCTGCTGCTTCCTCCTCTGCCCTCACTCCAAACAAAACTCCTCCCATGGGCTGTCCCTTCCTTCTAGTTCCTGGATGTGTTCTCTCTCTGTCCTGACATCTTCTACACGCTATGTTTTTTTCCTGATAGCTGGTTGCTTGCTCTGACCTACAGTTGATTTTATTTAATCCTGATTATAATATTCAAGCTCTTGGATTTGAGGTGTGTGCTAGAGCTGAGCCACACCACAGCTAGAAGCAGGTCTTCCCAGTGCATAACACAATCCCAGGTTCACTTCCCCCATCGTCTAAATAGAAAGGAAAGGTTTTGAGTGTAACACAGTAAACTATTTACAGCAATGAAGTTATTTCTACCAAGTTTTCCACAATGTCCAACTCGGTTATATTTGGCAGTCTTAGGATTAAGTGTTTCTGAGTTTAAAGCTCTGCAAATGTCCATGTCAGTCTTATATGAATTCAGCAATTTGAGGGACCCAAGCAATTTGTAGTCCAAAGCTGATCTTTGGGTGGTGATTGTCAGCTTAGTGGCATTCCCACAATCCAGGTGGGTTTATCATCACAGAGCCTGATCATCTTCTTGGAGAACTCAAAGGTTTTGTGTGTTTGTGTGTGAGAGACATCTTCTCCTGATGATTCGTCCTTTTTCTTCAGACACTTCACCTGTCCAGCGGTCTCCAGATTCCTCAGCTGGACGCTCTTATTCTCCTAGAATAAAAGACAAAAACAAAACCTTGCCCCAACGTGGCAGGGAGGGAGGTTATATCTTTGGTAGGGCAAAATCGTTTTTGGCAACAGAAAAGTATTATCTTTCAATTTAAAAAATTCTTTTGAAGTTTTGAAACTAAATATAACTTTGTATGTGTGGATAAATATACCTTAGTATGTGGGGATGAATATACCTTCCTCTTTATATATAAATCCAAGGTTAAACTATATTTATTTTTTAGATAACAAAGAGCATTTTCTTTGAATTTTTAGTCTGTCTTTTGCAGGCAGCCTTTAAATCACTGTAATTCTTATGTGCCTGTTTCTGCCTCCCAAGTGCTGGGATTAAAGGTGTGAACCACTGCCGGGCTATGGGTTCTTTATAATAGCTATTCACAGGGTTGTTCTGGTTTAATTTCCTTCTCCATTGTCCCTTATTTTTTAGCATTAGAGGTAAACTTTCAAGTTTTTATGTGTAATCTATCATTCTTATTGATTTATTCTGAAAGTGTTCCCTGGCAAATTCAGAATAAAAATTTAATATTCTAGTCTTAATTGAACATATTGCCAGTTTTTCCAGGGTTTCATTATTTTCAAATGTTTTGTCTGTCTTGCCTGTATGAGCTACATAATAGTGGATGTCTTTGCTAAGTTTGCCCATTTCCATTCCTATCTCCTGTGACCAGATATCTTTTCCATTTATCTTCCAGTTAGTAATTTTCCATTTTGATGACAGCTAGACCATAGCACATGCACCATGAACTAGAGAAGATACAGATTTTTATTTTGCCAAAAGGCAAATGTTGGTGGACTCCTTTTTGTTTTATGAAGAGTCCCCAGTTTCCATTCACCAATAAATATGATGCCAATAATTAGGGCATCACCTGATTCAATACTGGTCAAGGCTGCGAGCATGGAGAAGGGCTCACCAACAGCCTGACAGCTCTTCTTTCTTCTGGTCCCCGCTGGGAATCAGCTGCCTTTCTAGTAACCCTGGAGAGGGTTTTTAAAATAATCTGTAACATGGTGTGTGGTTTCTATAGTGTACAAACATACCAATTAGGAGCCACATCTGAGTTTTGTCCCTGGGTGGGGGATTAAAGGCATGTGCCACCACCATCGGCCACCACCCTGTTCAAATATTTGATCTGAGCTCCAAATCACTCCAGCTCTAGAGATTTAAAATAGTTTGAATTTAAAAATTTTACATCTCTTAACTGTGTATTTAACACCAAACAACAATATATTTCTCATAATATTTAAGAAGAAAACTCAAAAGCTGATGTTTTAAGACGGTGTGGGCCATATGGCAATCTACAGTCTAATATTCTAACATGGAATTAACACACATGGTTTAAAAAAAACCATTTTCCTTTTATTCCACTCAGGCAAGTGTGCCTTTGGTAAATTGTCATTCAAAGCTATTATCATTTTTATTTTTATTTTTTATGCGTGATCAAATGAAAGGCATTTGTTAGTCTTATAAGTTAGTTTGGACTGAATGACCAAGCTGTTTGATGAATAAATACTCTCCTAATCAAGGGTGTCTTCTATTTGAATCTAGTGTTTATCAGTCCTGATGGCGTCCATAGCTTTTCTTCTTCTCCTGCAGAAAGGCAAAACCTTTCCCCCAACACACATACACATACATACACACATGCACATACACACACACATACACACAAATATATATATACGTATATACACACACACATATATACGTACACACACATATATACGTATACACACATATATATATACGTATACACACATACACACACACACATATATATGCGTATATACACACACACGCACACACACATACACACACATATATATATACGTGTATACACACACACATATATATGTATGCACACACATACACACATATATATATACATATACACACATATATACATATATATACACGTATACACACAATATATACATACACACATACACACATATATACATACACACACATATATATGTATACACACATACACACACACATATATATAATATACACACATACATACCACATATATATACGTATACACACACACATACACACACACAAATACACAAACACATATATATGTATACACACA
>JAQHUG010000211.1:1840846-1857120 GCA_028555095.1 Dicrostonyx torquatus
CGGTGTGTGGATGAGTGGCCTGCATCTGTAGCAGGAGATGCTGTGGGCGGTGTGTGGATGAGTGGCCTGCATCTGTAGCAGGAGATGCTGTGGGCAGTGTATGGATGAGTGGCCTGCATCTGTAGCAGGAGATGCTGTGGGCGGTGTGTGGATGAGTGGCCTGCATCCGTAGCAGGAGATGCTGTGGGCGGTGTATGGATGAGTGGCCTGCATCCGTAGCACGAGATGCTGTGGACGGTGTGTGGATGAGTGGCCCATAGTGATTAGCCTGTTAGCAGTTTCCTGGGTTCTGCTTTCAACTTTTCTTTCCCTTGTGGTCCTGAGGATGAGCCCCAGGGGTTTGTGCACAATGAGCAAGTGAACCACTGAGCCACACCTCAGCCCACATCTAAATGTCTAGGTGCTGATCCAATTGTTCTGCCACAGCATAGAAAGGAAGTGTGATCTGCTGGCCCAAACACAAGGATGTGAGCTCTTCTCCTTAACTGAAACCTGAGTACAAATCAACAGTCACCTGCTTGCCACTGACATGAGGGCCAGGCCCTGAGTCTGCCATGAGCAGCATTGTTCATGGCAGACGTGCACATGTGTCAGGAGACTGAAGAGGAGGGTCACAGGCTTCGGGGCCTGGTTCTGGGTTCAAAACTCTCTGTAGCAAGGTACGGAGACCCAAATAGCCTCAAGTACCAAGAATCTCAAAGACTGGCACATGCAGATGCCCAGCTAACATGAGCACGTGGAAGAAGTGCTATGACTAGCCTAGAGCCTCATGCAAGACTTCCCCCACCTGCCGCCCTCACAAAACCACCCCAGTCAACTTAAAGCCTGCAAGTGTGGTCACACAGTCCCTGTTCCCCCCACAGCCCGGCCCACTTTCCCTTGCTATACACACGCCCATACTTGTCCCTTCTGAGTGGCCTGAGCTGTCTTCTTGGACAGCACAGTTAGACACTTTTGTTCCCAGATGACTCAGCAAATTTGGAGACTAGGCCTTCCTCGACTGTGAAGCTTCAGGAAGTGTTAGGGAAGCACCTGCTGCCTAATAAACTGTCTTCAATTTCTGCTCTCCTCTCCAGGCCCATCTGGAGGGTGAGGCTTGAGAGCCTGGACAGTGTCCTTCCTAGCAGGACACTCTGCTGTGCTCTGCATTTTGACCTTAACCACAACAGGTTCCTTCTGAGTTGGGACCAAATGGGGCCTCTAAATTATTTTTTCCATGATGGGGTTCAGACAGAGTGACTGTAAGTAGCTTAAGGGGAAACTGCCTATGGGGAGATCCGTCAAAAGTACCAGAGGTCCAGAAGAGAGACACCAGCTACAACTGTCTCTCCAGATCCCAAATAACTCCCAGGAGCAGGGAAGACTGCACTCAAGAGCAGGGGGACTATGCAATGGTCATTGTGACACAGGCCACCATGGTCTTCCAACACGATTGTGTTCTCTCATGATTGCAGCAGGTGTCTCCAGACATCATTAGAACTGCCCGAGGCAGGAGGCCCACTTCCTTCTTGGGGTCGGTGAAGACAGTCTGCTATGAGGTTGCTTCTGTAGGAACACACTGAGCCCTGCCCTTCATCTGTGGAATCACTGCATGTTATCCTCCCCTAAGCCACATGGGGAAGACCAAAAGCCCTACAGCGCACAAACAGGCTTCGACAAACTACAGGCGTTTTCCAAGACAAGGTCTCACTGTGTAGTCCTGGCTATCCTGAACTCACTATGTAGATCAGACTGGCTCCAAACACACAGATCCACCTGGTGAGTCCATGGTCATCATACCCAGCACCAGCTGCTCTTTAACGGCAGCTCTGCCTTCATTCTGCACAGGTCTGTGCTGAGCAACAGAACAGGCAGTGTGTGCACACCAGGGACACCTAACCCACCGTACCCTCTTCTAGGTCAAGGGTATAGAGATTAGAGTCATCTGTCTGATTTTACAACCTATTTACAACTCTGAGAAGGTGTCTCAAAGTCTTCGGCCACTGTCCCAAGCCTACATCCACTTTGGATTCCAGCAGAGGCACATCTTACAGTAGGATCCCATAAGCAGGAGAAATCATCTCATGGGAATTAGACTTCCTTAGGGCCACCTTTGTAGAGCCAGAATCAAGTAGTGATCAACACGCAACACCTTGCCTAGCACTGCTTAACAATGCAGGATTTCTCCTGTGCTCAAGCTTAAACTAGACTTCACATCAGTATCCCAGCAACCGTCAATGCTTACAAATGGCAATTTTGGTTAAAATTGCTTCCTGCCTTTTAATCATTACGTTCTTTTCTTCCTTCAAAATGAGTGGCCAGGCTTCACATCTTCAAGCTCCCAGAGCAGGGGCTCTGTTATAAACTGAGATAGAGTGGATCAGTCCCTCATCTGACCCACCAATGCATTGAGGGGCGTAGCACAAAGACAGGGCATTAGCCCAATATGTGCAATGTCCATCTCCAGCACAGCAATATACCCACCACCCAGTCCACATCCCTTCTGCAGTGTAGAGCTGCTGGGGTACCAGAATCACTAGTTAATAAAAGTGTGGCCCAGCACCCCACCAACATGAATTTCCCAGCTCAGCTCTCAAGCTGCCACCACCCTTGAGTCCCTCCCAGCTTAGCTCCGGCCCCCTTGGGGCTTGCAACTTCTCTGCCTGCTGAATTTATCACTAGTTTGGCCAAGACACCTCAGCCCAGGCATGAGGATTCCTTTCTCTGTGGAGTGATGTAAGAGTCCTGGAGAAGCCAGCTGTGGAGGAGGGGAGTGCCGAGGTAAAGAGAGGTCAGGGGTCCACACCATTTCAGCAGATCGAGCATGCTGTCACCTGGTTTTGCTTCTGTCTTCCCAGAGCAGGCCCGGCTTTAAAGCATGTGTCCCTCAACAGTCCCAGTGACAAACGTGATGGCTGCTATGGCTGAGTTCCTGTTGGCGCCCAGACACAGCTGAGACTGCCTCTGCTTCAGCGGCAGACCATCTACACTCAATGCCCTCAGCTTGCCCCATGCCTAAGTGTGGCAGAAGAGACACTGGACTCAGTCATATGCAAGCTGGGTCTCAATTACAGCTCTGCTGTCATGATGGGCAACATCTCAACTTCCTTGGGCCTTGAGATCTTCTCCTTTAATGAAGACACTTGGTTTTGGTAGGGATCAAAAGAGAAAGCATGGGCATGGCGCCCAGTGGTGTCTAGTTGGGACCTTAAGGACGTAGCATAAGGGCAGAGCACTTGCCTAATGTGTGCAATGCCCTGGATCCCATTTCAAGCACTGTAGAAACCAAACCAGAACCAGAGCAGTAGCAAAACCAAAAACCAGTTAGCAATATGCCTGGTGCCTGGCTCACATGGGTCACTCTGGGCTGCTCCCATCCGGCAGGTAAAGATGGCATCATCCACTCTCTAGCACCAGAGTGCCACCAGAGGGCAGGCCACACCAAGGCCCCACCCAGATGGCAGGCACACAGCCAGGCCACCTGTCTGCCCATGTAGCAGCTTCTATTCTCACTGGCAGGGAGGCAGAGGATGCTCTAGACTGGAAGAGCCTATGAACATTATGTCTTCCCCCCAGTACCTCCTGCATGGGCTCCTCTTCACCTCCTGACGTCCCCAAGTGTAGCTACTAGTCCTTTCCTTCACGCCACTCTCTCCTCGATGGCCTTACCTAGCTCATGTGCCCGGTGTCACTTGTGCATGGACAGCTCCTCAGTTCATACCTCAGGCAGGCATCTGGATGCACCACCTGACTCTATCTGCAAGAATGTCTGAAGGCTTTACAAAGCCCATCTCTTGCTCCTGAGTGTTTCCAAGACATCATTTATTTACTAAATCATAACCCTGTGCTTCTAATTCCACACACCAGTGATGTGGCCAAGCGCACTCCCTCATCTCCATAGTTGCCCAGTTCCACCCCCCATGCTCAAACTCCTCCCCAGTGTTCCCCATCCCATTCCCTAGACCACAAGATTTTCTGGAACCTGGGGACCTCCCCTCACCATGCTGCCATTCTGCTGTCTCCAGAAGGTTGAATACTCTCAGCCTCAAGGCCTTGAATTGCTCCAGCACTGCCAGCATCTGCTTGGAATACGTCAGGCGCACGCCCCACACCTGGTGGAGAGCAGGGGCTACCCTGGGCTACTACACTGGCAGGCCCGAGGTAAGCTAACTGAGCTTAGTCCTCCTCTGAGTGCTGGGACTAATTTGAACCCTCTGATTTCCTAATCGCGTATGTGTGACGTTTTCCTTTTTTTAGCAGGGAAGGTAGCTGCTTAAACATCTCTAATTTTCTCATCGTGTTTTGTTCATTTTTTTAGTCAAAACAACAGTTTGAATCACAGCAGTCCTGTGGGTAATGGGAAATAAAGATTTCTCCTCTTATTCATGGTAATTATTTATAATTATCAATAGATCAATCTAGTATTTATATTCTCCTCACAGTATCCTTCGTGGGTTGAACACGGGATGGGGAGGTAACATGCTTCCTGCACTCAAGGCCCAGTGCTGTCACCCCACCACACAGTCATGTTAGTATCTCCATGTCACAGGTGCAAACAGAAGGATGGCAAGGGCAGCTCAAAGACAAATTGAGGACTTCAACCCAGCATGGCCTCATTGTGCCCCAACTATTTCACGCACTGAGACTTAGGGGCTGTCCCCCGCAAAATCAGTCCTGAGGGAGGTCTACATCAGCCCTGCGCTGTCAATCAGTAAGTAGCCCAGATTGCTAAGAGAGGCAATAAGGAGCCCTGGCTGGGTACCTGAGGGCTCCCTCCCTGCTCATCACAGTCCACAGGGGCAAGAGCCATCATTCAGGGGCTGCTCATACACAGACTGTAGCTTCCCCCTTTCCCATCCAACACTCCCATGGCCTGACTGCATTTCATTCTGTAATGGCAGGGAGGGCCCCCCAGGAACAGGACCTGAGGCGTGAGTCTTACAGCCATAAAGCCCAGGCCTGCAGCTGCCTGCTGTGTGAACACAGTCAAGCCACTCCCCCACCTTCCTGCCCCTATAGAGGGGAGAGGGAGGGAAATGAGCCACTGCTGGCTAAGTCAGGGGGACTCTATGACACAACTTTTCCATATGTAAGTTGAATCAAGACCCCTATGTACAGCTTGGCCTCTTGGGTAAAAGAGGGGAAGCAGGTGACTAAAGGTGACCAGAATGTCCCATGGCCCTCCCTTGTCTTGTCTCATGACTCCCAGCTGAGTATTAGGCGGTGCCATCAGAAGCCCCGGCCTCCAAGGCAGAGAGTTCGGTGGCAGTAACAGCCTGAACTTAGCTCAAGCTCCAGCCTGTCCTTTACTGTGACTGACTTTGCCACTCAGGCTGTAGGCACCTCTGTGGAGCTTCGAGACACATTTTACCTTGCTTGGGACAACAGTTCTGCCAGGGATGGCAATCCAGGCTGTATGGGCATTCTGTATATGCCAGGAGGTTCAGCAGGCGCACAATACAGTTCAAGGGTATCCCAAGTCCCTCCCACAACTTGTGAGAAATGATCCCTGGACCCTAAGCCCCAGTACAAGTGTATATTATCCCCTTCCTCCACGATACCCCTGCTCATCCTGTGAATTAGTGTCAGCTGACCCCTCCCTCCCACTACTTTGCCCCAGATGTGACCCAGTGACAGCCATCGGGAGCCCCACTGAGAAACCAGCTGAGCACAGGGCACCTAGCCTGTCATCTGAAGCGGGAACTGAGGCCTATAGCTGGTGTTTTCTACACAGCAGTAACACGGCAGGAGACACTGGTCGCCCAGCGACATGACACTCCCACGGTCACCCTAGACAGCATTTTTAGAGGAAAGGCTATGCAGCTGCCCAGCCCACAGAGAGGACAGCTGCCATCAGAGTGGTGACACTGCAGAGACAAGTCAGCTCAGCCGTCACCACACCCTACCACCATAGTGATTCTGCCACTGTTTTTAACTAACCCTAAACTGGAAGGAGGGCATTGTGCCAAAAATAACCTAATCTTTTCCCCTTTCTCCAAACTGAATTTTCTGAGACTCCAATGCTTAAAAATAAAAGTCACAAAGTAGGGCAGGCAATTGTAGTAATATCTGTGCTGCC
The DNA here is from genome assembly GCA_028555095.1 of Dicrostonyx torquatus. Classification (NCBI taxonomy): domain Eukaryota; kingdom Metazoa; phylum Chordata; class Mammalia; order Rodentia; family Cricetidae; genus Dicrostonyx; species Dicrostonyx torquatus. The sequence continues at coordinate 1,846,905 of JAQHUG010000211.1, forward strand.
AACTTGTATCCTTTGGGGACTAACGTGAGGCTTTGAATACAAAAGCAAAGCTGTGACTGCAGTCAGAACAGCGCCACTGTAAAGGCACACCCATGGTGGCATTTCTTTCAATCCTCTCAAGCCTGTGAGGTGAGGACACTGAGGCAGAGAGAGCCAGGCCACCAGTTACAAAGATCCAGCATCTGGTCACAGGGCTGTGTGGCCCAGTCTTGCACTTTCTGCACTGATACGGCCGCAATGCAATGTGGCAGGAACCCCATCACTGCAGCTTGGCTTTCCCACCATAAGGAAACCTGCCCATTGTGCTGAGCCTCTCACTCAGGAGAAAAGAAACCTTCCCCTCTGCTGCCATGGTCCTGGGCTCTGTCATGAGGGTGCATTATGTGAACACCATCACAGCCAAGGCCTTTCAGGTCAAAATAAAGGATGTGGCCATGGCATGGACACACATGAAGACAGTTCTGTGAACTGTGCTATGCTTGTTGTGCCCCTACCATCTCAGAATACCACACACTCTGCCCTGTTACTAAGGGGTCCAGGAATTACCTGTGCACACTTCGCTAGTGACACCACTGCAGCTCTCGAGCTACGGTGCAGCTCAGCCTCAGCACGCCAACTGCCAGCATTGTCCGCAGAAGGGACAACAGAGGAATGAAGCCCACAAAGGGGCACGTCTGAGATCACCAGGTCGGTGTCATAGCCTCGGGTCAAATGCAGCCTGCTGTCCTCCATCACCACAGATGCCACTACTGAGCCATTGAGAGGAAAAGGTCCCAGACAGCATTTGTGCCAAGTGGCAGCAGCACAACTGCTTCCCGCTGTGTCAGGAGATTCCTAAGCTGCCTTCCCAGCCGCAGCCCTGTCACAGCAAGTCCCCGAGTGTAAATGGGAGGAATCTAAACAGCTCTGCTCTTCCGCAGGCGGACTGTGGACTTCAATGTTCTAGGGTCGTTTAGCACACCTGGGCATATTAGACAAGGGACATGAAAGGGCTATGGCTCCCAAGCAAGCCAGCTAGAACAGCAGGTCAGGTGGTACAGTGTGCAGCAGATATTTGAGGCCATGCCCCAAAACGGTGCCAGATTCCAAGTTCCTCGTTGCATCTTCTTCAGCCCCATTTTCGAACTCTTTCTGAAACCTCTACTTCAAGTGAGCCCCAAAGTGGGGGCTTGGGCAGAACTTAAAGGGGCTGTGGCAGACCCATCTTGAACCCAGAAAGTATCCACAGGAAACAGAAAGCAGTCACGTGCCCTCACCAGAGGACACATAACAGAAACCCTGAACTTCACAAGGGAGAACTGGCAATGGAAGCATGAAATCTCTCTGACCTGGTCAGCTCCACTCCTGCCTCTAGCCAAACGCTGGATGCAATCTCAGTTTTAGTCACGTTCCTAGTTTCATTCTCTCTCACCTGGAGAAGGAATAACAACACAGACACCAAAGGGGACACGTGGGTCTCGATGGCTCAATGGAAAGAAGGCATCTGGCAGGACAAAGACACATCGTTTTCAACACCTGTCTCTCTCCTGACCATGGTCTGCAGGCAGCTTTACAAGACCCAACAAGTCTACCCCTCAGCCTGCTCAGAATCTCTTTAACATTATGGTAACATGGCACCATGGCCAAAGGGTTCCATTTCTGTATACACTGCTCACTGTAGAATGAGGGCCTCCCACATCTGTCAGCTGGGTAAGGCCCTGCCCAACAGCAGGCTGGGCCTGATCCCTTGGAGCATCCCTGCTTCCTCCATGTTGACCCTGAGATCTGGCTTGGGATACTCTTGCACTAATGGAGTGGCAGAGATGCCGCCACAGCTGAGCCATGCCACCTGCTCCATGGGGCCTCTGCCAACTTGGCAGCCTATGTCAAGGGACATCTTACTATTCCTGATGCTCTGAGACTAGGTGCTAATTTCACAGCTCATTCATACAGAGGAGAAACTTTGGAAATCCTCCCCTCCATCCCTGACAGCTTCTTCCCAGCTTCTCTTCTGCCTGCCAGTGCTGCACTCTACCCACGTCCCTAGAGCCCAAACTTGGCCATCACTACTTTTTGTTCCTCCCTCTTTCTTTGGGTATCTCCATCACCTTAGTGACTTTCAAGTTAGCCATTCCGACTAGTGTACTGGGAATTTGTATCCCAATGATGCTCCAAGGAGGAGTCTCCATGATTTTGATGCCTAAGTCAGACTCGGAAATCCCCCAACAGGAATCTATTCTTAGGATACCCTCAAACTTTTTCATTCACCATTATATCACCTACAGTGAGCTGTGCAGTGAACAGGCAATACTAGCTTGAGCAGAACTGAAAGAGTGACAGGCTAGAGTAAATTCCCCAGACACGGAGGACTCCAGCTAATACCAGCAGCACTGCTGCAATACTGCTTGTTTTTCTCACTTGGAGAAGGAATAGCAACACAAACAGCAGGTGGGTCTCAAGGACTCAAGGGAAAGGTCAATCTAGCTCAGGGCATCTGGCAGGGCAAAGCATACACTGCCTTCAACAACAGGTCTGCAGACAGCTTTACAAGACCCTGCGAGTCTACTCCTCAGCCTGCTCAGAGCCTCTCAACATGCTACAAGCACACCAGAAGCATGTTTCTTCTTACATCTCCTATCCTGTGACACATCCTATGCAAATTAGAATATTAGTCTTTATTTCATTTGCAAGCATGCTCCATTGTTTACAGCACACTCAGCATCTGCAAAGGCACAATGAACCAAGGGAGAGGAAGGAAAAGGAGAGAAACACAGTAGCAGAGGAGGGCTGGAGCACAGTAGCAGAAGAGGCTGGGAGAAGGGCTTACAGCCTTGGGCTCTGATCAGTGCCTCTTGACTAAACTGAGATCCAGGACAGAGGCAGCCTCCTGCCCCAGGTCACACAGGAGCTACCTGGGCAGACAATGGAGACTGGGATGCTGTGGAAGGTCAGAGTTCAACAAAGCAAGGCACGATCCTCTCAATGCTATTAAAGTTACACTTATTTTTAAACCCTCTCCACTGCTGGCCTGGTAGCTTGTATCAGGGAGACTTCTTGAACAGCTCGGCACTGATGAGGACTGTGGCACCTAGGAGGCTCCTGATGATCTGCCACATCAGCTCAGGATAGAAGGTTCTGAGCCGTGCACACCAGTAACCCCTTCTGAGACAAAAGGCCTCTATGTGGGCTCAAGTGGGTCCTGGCAGAGACAAGGCAGCCCACTGTGACCCTGGGCGAAACTTAATTGCTCTCTGGGACAGCATGGATTTCTCATTTCAGCAGAAGCTATATTTAACAACATCTGGAGTAAAATTGATAGTGAGTGGGGGAGAAACAGGGATCACACCCCTGCTGAACTCTGTGCTGAGACCTGCTTCACTCTATCTCCCTCACCTGTGCCACCAGGGGCATGGCAGCTTCCAAGGGGTGAGTTCCTCTATAAAGAAATGTTAAGTGACAGCCTAGCAAATCACTGAAGCCATGTGATGTGCTGCCCAGTTCCTCAGGAAACTCTTCAAGTCAGCCCTCCCTTCATTAATGGCATCAACTTTTCCCCGGGAACCTGAGTAAACCTCCACAGCAGGTTGCAGTTCTTGGAATCCATCTTTCTCAAAAGTGCTGGGACACTGGACCAACAGCTGGAGAGCCTGTGTGGGACCAACCAAGGCTCTCTGCGCGTGGGCTCTGTTTCTGGGAACCCTAGCAGTGGGATCAGGACCTGTCCCTGGCACATGAGCTGGTTTATGGGAAACTCTTCCCCATGCAGCGGGAGGAGCTTGACCATGCCTCAACTTGACATGCCATGCTTTGTTGACTCCCATGGGAGGCCTGCCCCTTTCTGAACAGAAGAGGAGAGGCTGGGGTCGGAGATGGGGGCAGGGGACAGAAAGAAAGGAAGGAGGGGAACTGTGGTTGGTATGTAAAATAAATCAAAAATTTAATTAAAAAACAAGTGCCCGGAGAACACAGACATTGTGGGGCTCCTCAGAGTGGACAGTAGGGGTTGCCATCTTTCTGCTCCCCATTTGGTGAGCATCCCCATGTGCCACACTGGTACAGAGTCCAAAATGGAGAAGAAATGCCCACTTTCCGTTGCCCCACTTTATGCCTCAGAGGGGCTGCAGGCCAAAGTGGGGAAGTTCAACCTGCTCTCAGATCTGTGGGGCTGTCAGGCTGCTCAGGCTGACAACTGCAGCTGCGTGCGGCAGGCACTGGCCACCGCTAGATCCTACACTGCAGAACCCCGAGGACTTACGGCACACTCAGGAGGGAATTCACCACTCAATTCCTCTCAGGGGCTCTGATCTGCCCTGCTCCCTGTCATATCTTCAGGTGCAATAGGCTACTAAAATAGGAAGTAAACACAGAGATTGGCTCACAGGACAGACAGGCAGGTACATGACATAAGCAAATGCAGAATGGGTGACAGCAGCCTGGTGACATGTATCTCAAGTCCATCACCTATGTGGAAGGACTCTGGGAAGAGCGGCCATGGTCTCTGCAGAACTAGGCAGGTCCTGTGAGTGTGTGATTCACTGAGCACGTGACACCACGAGCATGTTTGAAACCAGCCAGAGAGCGATGTGTGTGATGGGGAGACCGAGGTAGCATTAGGAGACAGCAGGATCCGAGGGGTACGGAGTCACCAGTGCCAAAGCCAAGTGTTGTATGGTGGGGGACAGGGCAAGATCAATCTTATGTTCAAGAGAAGCCTGGAATCTCAATGTTTTAATCTGATGGCATTCAGTTAAGACCACTTCAGAAACAGAGGGATCAGGTGTGTTCACAGGCTGTAAGTTTCCCAACTGCATCCCCAAACCTAGGGGTCAATTATGCCTCCTCTCTGGCTGTACTTTGCTTTTCCATGTTTAAAAATAGTCTATACATGTAATCTAACCATTACAAAACCTTGTGGGGTTGGCATTTTAATGGCTCCTTCATACAGTTCCACCAGGAAAATGAGAGCCTAGAAGATGGTGAGAAAAGACGGGTGCCGCATGAGGCTGGCCCATCTGACTGTGACACGGTCTTAGAAATGCATCCTGAATACTCACTCACTCGACGTGAGAATAAGACAAAGTGTCTGAAAGAACCAAAGGACAGCTGCAGAGATTTATTAACAATAATGCTTTGAGGGTTTATTTCTTTAATTAGAAATACATGTATATGTGCACATGTGTGTTCATATAGTTGTGTGTGTATCTATGTATGCACATCTGTGTGTGTTTGTGTATGTGTATATGTATGTAGGCTTATCTATGTATCTGTGTGAGCGTATGTATATATGTGTGCACACTTGTCTATGTATTTATCTGTGTGTATATATGTGTGTATTTATCTGCATCTGTATGTATATATGTGTTTGTATACTTACCTGGGTGTCTGTGTGAGTGTATATGTATATGTGTGCATACTTGTCTGTGTTTCTGTGTGTTTATACTTAACTGTGAACCTCTGTGTGTAAGACTATGTGTGTATGTGTGTGTATACACTGCCTGTGTATCTGTATGATTGTGTATGAATATGTGCATATGCTTGTCTGTGTAAATGTGCATGTGCGCATACTTATCTGTATGTCTCTGTGTATATGTGTATACTTGTCTGCCTATCTCTGTGTGTGTAAAAGAGAAAGAGTGTGTGTGTATGTGTGTATACGTGTCTCTGTATGTATCTCTAACTGGAACTCTCGCTAGGAACTTAATCGGAGATGCTGGTGTCATGGTCCTCAAAGGTCGTGAGGACCTTTGCTAGTATGGCCAAGATCTGGCTGCAGATCACCTCTCTGAACCCCCAAATGAGAACAACCTGAGGCTTTCACCCTGCAATCTCATCTTGCCCACAAAAGAGAGGAGATGCAGCTTAGTCTGTAATGCCAAGGAAAGCCGAAGGGACACAGCTGCCCAGAGTCCAGCCCAGTGTTCGGTCAAACTTCCACTCCCCGGTCTTCTGCTCTTTAAGCTCACAAAACTGGGCCCTGTGCTCTGTGTGCTGATCAGGGGTAGAAAGTATCTCACAGCACTGATTGACACAAACCGCTGAGCCTGCATTCTGGAAATGTTGCACACAGCAGTACAGTTGTCACAGCCTAGCAGCCCAGCACGTGGGAATAAACAGTGATGGCCTTCTGGGGCCAGCTGGGATCCTGTATCCTTCTTTCTGATTCCTTCCTTCAGTCCTCTTGGGGCTTGCATGATAACTCTCTCTACAACAGAAAATAAAGCCCAATTGCTGGGACTCACAGGGAAAGGTTAATTCCCAACACACCTGGGCTGGAGATGTCCGTGAGAGACGAGTTAGTGTTTTTCATGATGTACTGTGGCCTTCCCCAAGTATGAACACCCAGGCCCTGGTGTCGTACTAACTGTGTGTGGTTGTCCCACCTTGTGTCTTTTAAATAGGGGAAGGCATCTTTTAACACACAATGCACTAGATGCATGTCTTTTCACAAACCTTGAAACAGCCAGAACCCATGAGCAGTCTTCTCAGCTACAACAGAAGGGCCTGTCTGGTCATCTCAGCCTGGAAGTTCTGGCGCACCCCACAAACAGTGGAAATCAGCCTGGCTGTAGCATCACTGTGGAAGTGAACGCCCCAGATGCCTTCCTGCATACTGTTTTAAGAGCCCCAGTGGAAAGAAACTCTAATTTTGTCCCAGCAAATTATCCAGACTCAGACAAAGGCTTCTCAAATGAGATTCTCAAACGTATCTGTGGGGACCCATAGGCTTTTTCCTATGGCTTCCCACACTGGGACTTCCATGAAGAGAGTATATTAGAAACACTATCATCACCTTCAACAGTACCTGGAGACATTGAAAACCACAGGGCTTTGTGACCATGATCACTCTAACTGCAATGGCATAAACGCCTCAGGCAAGGATGACACTGGGAGCAGAGTGACTGGACTGATAAGTAATCATCTCAAGCACTGCCCAAATATGCTCGGCCTAACAATGGCACTAGAAAAGTGGGTGCATAGTCAGCAAGCAGAGGCACCAATGAGGTGGGGGACAGGTGCAAAGGAACCTGTCATCACCTCTGGGAGCAGAGATGCTAGATCAGAGAGACAACATCTGTTACAATAACAAACAACTCTGAATTGTCTGTTTCTAAGGACAAGACATACAAACCTCATATATTTTCATATATATATATATATATATACATACATACACACACAACTTTTGAAGGAGATAAAAATATGAGTATGAAGGATATGGACTTCATTTTAAGATGATTTATAGTTAGTGTGGAAATCACCAAAGCCTATGGAGGTAAGAGTCAAGAGTTCTTCCTTGAAGCTATAACCCAAGCATAGGAATACTCACACTGAATGTTTCAGTTTGGGAACACCTCAGAACTGGGAAAAATGCATCTTTCCTCTGACCAAGATCTACCAATGCTGATTCTGGAGCAGTTTACTGGCTAAAGGCACTTGCTGCCACACCTGATGACCTCAGCTGCACTGCTGGGACCCACATGGTGGAAGGAGAAAAAGCAACTGCAAGTTATTCTCTGACTTCCACACTCATATTGTGGTATACACACACACACACACACACACACACACACACACACACACACACACACATTTTACAAAGGTAGTAAAAATTTTAAGCCCAGTCCTAGACAGAGGACCATCAAGTATGCTCACTCACACAGGTCTGCCAAAGTGCAGGGAGGAATTTCAGCACCACCGACAGCTCCTCGGTACCACCTGCGACTCACTCCTAACTTCCAGACTCTAAAAGAAGCAGAGCTTGGTGTGGTGTCCAGGAGCATTCCCCCACAACAGGTACTCACACAAAGAAGGGCACCAGCTGCACCAGGGTCTCTTTCTTGGGGTTGGCAGCAAATTCAGGCACCATCTGGATGACCTTGTTCATGACGCTGCGTAGGTAAGTCTGGAGCTGCTTTCGTCGCTCCTCCACGAACTTGGCATCCTAGGAAGGCAGGTAGAAGGTGCACTCAGTATGGTTGGTCATCAACTCAGAGGGGATCTTGTCTAATATGCACCCATCCGGCAACAACTGTCAGAGGATCTGGAGTACAGCTCCGTGGTGGAGCACTTGCCTAAGCGTGTGCATGGCACTGGGTTCAATCACTGCTGTGCACAACTGGTCTCCAAGGCTTTACATGTGCTATGAGAAAGGTGACTAGGATGCTATTTTTATCGAGCATAGGAAAGGCAGGTCCAATACCTGTGTACAGTATGCTCCCACAAATGAGTGAGCGAACAACAAACGAACAAATCAATCACTAGGTGTGGCTGTTATTTCTTGGTGTCACAATATTCTAAGTGTGGCATCAGAGAAAGAACAGTGGCTCTGATGGAGTTCACAGGCCACTGGAGGTGACATAAGTGAATCTGGTAACCACATGGCATACACAGTTATTAATCACACTGCTATCCTCTGGAGGACATGCTTAATTTGTGTTAACGGTTTTTCAAAATATGAATCTGTTACTGATTACAAAAGGTTCTATGAACAAAAAAATTTATCATCTCTTTAAAATGTGGCTGAAGCTGTGTGGCACAGCCCAGAGGGCAGGCACAGTGTCCAAGTCAGATGGTCACACTGGGCACACACTCAGAAGCTCAGAGTGTGCACTCACCTTACTCCATTCTGTGTCTGTCTGGTCCTGGCAGGCAGGACTACTGCCCAGACAGTGCCCTGCACCTGTGTGACGGTCTGCTGCCCAGAGCAGAGCTCACCCTCACCATCGGCCCACAGGAAGGGGCTATCTCACGCACTCTGTCCAATGAGACCATTATTAGATGGTACTGAGGCACGCCTCATGGTGCCCTGCTCTCCAGCGGAGAACTCCCCATGGGCTGGGGTGAGAGAGCACGAGTGGACACAGATGCCTGGTAGCAGAAGAGCAACATTTTCACAAGTCCACCCCACACAGAAGAGCAGGCCCTGCAATAGTGAACATGCATAGATGCAGATAGTACTGCAGTTTGTCTGAGACTGCAGTTTTATGGAGCCCTGCGTTTTCTCTGGCGAGTCTCCTTCAGGAACTGTGTGGGAGGAAGAACTAGGGAGACTCTGCTGGCAGGGCTTCCCTGGCCCTATAAAGGCAGCAAGGTTTTCTTGTCCAAAGGTTTTCTTGTTCCAGACCACTAGGTCTGGAAGCTAGATTCTGCTCCTTGGTCTCCACACTTAACACATCAAGTAATTAGATGTTCATTCCTGATGGGGTTGATGGGAATGAGTGGTGTAGGAGGGTCCTTCTGTATTTCTGTTGCTTTCATTGGTTAAATAAAGAAACTGCCTCAACCTTCTGATAGGGCAGCCCTTAGGTGGGCAGAGTAGACAGAAAGGAAGGCTGGGAGAAAGAAGGCACTGGGGCAGATGCCATGTTTCTCCAGCCCAAGATGGACTTTGATTAGAATCTTCCCGGTATGCCATGACCACGTAGATTACTAGATATGGGTTAAACTAATATGTATAGGAGGTTAAAAACTAATGGGCCAGGCAGTAATTTAATCAATACAATTTCCATGTGGTTATTTCAAATGTAAGCTAGCCCAGTGGCCGGGAGCCAGGTGGGATGGAACAAAGCACTCTCAGGTGCTGGGAACACAGCCCGCACCTCTTACTACATTTGGTGTCCAACGTGGTCAGCTTAATACACTTAAAAACCTGAGAGGGCTTAAAAAGAACAGAGTTTAACACAGCTTTTTGCTGTTTGTGGATGACATGCCACAGAGAGATTTCCTGATTCAGCAAAAGCAGCAGAAACAAAGCGGTAGCAGTTTTAAAACAAGGCTTCCTGGGCCCTGCCGTTGGTGCAAACTCCGGCTATGGAGCATTTGTGGGCTCGGATGTTTGTGTGCCCACTCGGGGTTGGGAATAAAGTAGCTGAGACCATGACCGTGGCTCAGCTCTTCCTGCCTGGGTAGGCAGCAGGATCAGATCTACTAGAAACTGGCAGTTTTGAAATACCAGTTTACATTCTGTGCCACCAGCGCAACCTCTGGCTCCTGCAGGAGACAGAGCCTTTGAATGGGGTTTCTGACTAAAATGCTATGACTTGATTGCTTGATGACAATGTGGACTCGCTATGTGCCCGGAACTGTGTGGCTCAGGGGCACCAAATGGCTCTGAAACAGTCCACCATGCTGAACTGTGCTTGCTAATCTCAGGCAGGATCGTAATTACCATAATAACAGCACAGTTAAGGCTTAGACTGGGCAGGAAACAGGCAGTACCATAATTACCCCTACATGG